>VZTN01010717.1:325932-508179 GCA_013400515.1 Erpornis zantholeuca
CGTTCCCCGGGGCTCCGGTTCAGCCCGTTCTGCGGGACGATCCGGCGGCGGCTCCGCGGGGGAAGCCGGCGGCCGTCCCGCGTTGTGGGCGTGGGGCGCCGGTCCCCTCGGGAGTCCCTGCCAGGTCTCTCGGTGCCCAGCCGTCCTCCCGGGGTCCCGGAAAGTACCGATCTTGAGCCCATGGCTGGCATACGGGTGCGCTGTCCCGGGCGGCGGGAGGCGCGGTGCCCAGCGCCGCGGGAGCGCTCCGGTGTCTCCCGCAGGTGTGCCGGGATTCCGCCGCTCCCCTCCGCGCCCCTGAGCGGCTCCAGTGCGCCGGGAGACGATCGTGCGATTCCTTAGAGAGAGTTTCGAAGTGTTTTTAAGATATTGGCGCGGTCGGAAATAACATTTCATTTCAAGTGGAAGGTGGATGCGATCGCGCTCCGCACATATGGAAACGTTCGGGTAAACCATTTATTTTAATATTACCTTTTGGCAGCTGGAATTTAATCTCTTTTATTTGTGCCTTTCTGCAGTTACCTTGCTGGATTCCAGATCAGTTCAGGGAGAGCTGGGGTGGATAGCAAGTCCCCTGGAAGGAGGGGTAAGTTTTAAACCGCTATCTGATCAAAAGGGTAAAGGGGGTGATTAGTAACTTTCAGAGAGTCCTAATGGCTCGATTATTGTTGATTGTGGTGAGGAGGTCAGATTTCTTCCCTGGCTTACCAAGTGAATTACTCTTTGTTGGAGAAACTCTATACTCCCTTTGGATAGTTCTGTCATGGAATAAGTGGAAACCAAAAGGGCAGAAAAGAGGTTTCAGAATTAAGAGATTGGTTGAGGCATGGGCTTAGATGCCTATTTAAAACTGAAATACCAACAAGAAATGTGATCTGCCGACTGAATTGGCATTCTTGACTGCTATTATTTTATCTGTGGACCGTCTCGTCTGGGAGATGTTCAGGGCAATTGCCGTTCTATTTCTGGATGAAGCAGTAGGGATCAATATACACGATAGACCTTTTGTTGTAATGGGACAGTTGTCCTATTTCAGGGTGTAAACATCGTGTGTTTTGGTTTCTGAACAGATAAACTGCAGCACCCAGTGCTCGGCTGTGATTCCTTGGAGTTTCTCTCTATGTATTTTTACAATTGTCTTATTGAAGAGAAGGCTGCTCGAATGCACTGCCCAGTGGTGATGCAGTGACATTAAGAGATTCATTGCTGGGCTTAGAGACCCTTTGCTTAGAGAGCTGCACACAAGGTAGCTTTATTTTTTTGGTTTAGCTTTATATTATTGGATGGGTACCTTGCTGCTCCCTCATCTGTGCCCTGACCTGCAGGGTGCCCAGTGTCTGTCTGGGAAGCTGCTTCAAATGTTGGACTCTGGAATTGCTGGGATCTGGAGGAGACTGTACTTCATGGGATTTCTTTTTAATAAGCAATCAGGCTTTTCTTTCTTCATATGAACAGTTTAAGTAAAAATGCCAGCAATGCACACTAAATATGAATGCTAAAAGAAAAAATTCCAAATCCTTTTAAAACTAAATGAGTAAAAGAAGCTTGGAATCCTTAAGCAGAAGTAACTAAGTCAAAGTGTTGGAAAAAGGAAAGTGCTGAAAGATCAGGACCTGTGCACAACAAAGCACTGGATTCTTCAGGAAACCTACAAACTTACTTTTTTTTTTGTGCGTTCCCACTCGCAATTAGAAGAAGCAGAGCTAAGGAAACAGCAGTGAGCGGAAGGAATCCGAGGCTGCATTGGCTGGTGATGCATTATGCATAAGCTCTGAATAACCATAACATGGGAGAATGGGGGATTGTTTTGCTCCCCCATTGTTGTTCTGGGTGAACTTGACTACAGTCCTGGCTTGTGCTCTGCCTGAGCACACTGTGCTGTCCCCAAAACTCAGTTTTTCAAGGAGTGGGGATGTGATTGGCAGGCCTCTGGCAGAGCCCACGGTGCACACTGAGTGCTGATTGCAGGCAGTTGCCCTCATCTTTCGACGGTGTGGAAAGGTACAGCTCTATCTCGGTGAGAGTCGGGCTTCCTTGTTAATGCTGCACCCTGGAAATGCTGGTTAATGAGATGGGGTCTTTCAAACGGCTCTCCAAGGGATATCTACGCTCTGTATTAAAACAGAACCTAAAATACAAGTTTTAATAAGTCAGCAGTGGAATCAATGATCAGAGGACAGCTGTATATTATTAATGGCTATTGGATTCCCTCTTTTTCCCCATGTTTCTTCTCAAAGTGCCATGCAAGCTTGAGAAGGAAAAATGTGTGCTCTTATTGTGGACGTGACTCGTTTCAGTAAACCTACATACGTGTGTTCTATTTTTAAGCCCGTAGTGAAAAATTTAAGAGTACATGGTCTGTTTCTGAGATACAGTGCTTGGAAAGCCTTTATTTCATATGCTGCAGGTTTATTTCAAGTAGCAGAAACTTGAGGAGTTTTCCTTTATCTTCCTGGGGAGAATTTGTCCTTCAGTGTTTTTCTTTAACTGTGTATACTTTATTATCTGTTTAAAAAAAGGTATTTTTCTAGATCTGAGCTGCACTGTTCCTGGGTTGTGTGGATAAGAAGGGCTGGAGATAAACATAGTTATTTAGCAGTGACTAGCTGTATAGTAGCCCTGGAGGAATTAATGAATTGCATTATAAATGCAATTAATGATTTACTCTTGCATTTCACAGTTGAAAAGCAGGTTTTGTGCCCAGAATGTTTTAATCTGCATCACTGAACTGTGGGAAGAGCTGAATTATAAAACTTATTTTCAGCTTGAAAGCAAAAAGTTACAAGCCATTTAGGGTAGCTGGAAATTTTGGACTGTAGTTATTTTCAGGTCTGTCAGAAAGATGCACTTAGATTTGTATTTGTGTGTTAGTGAAATAAGAAGCCTGGCTCTGTCCATTTGTGTGTTGGTCAGCAGATGGGTGTGTTGAGAACCTCATCCAAAAACTTGCTGAATTCGGTTGCTGTGTGTCTGTTGACCTCAGCGGTCTCTCTATTGAATCCTCTAGCAGCATCCTCCATTGTGCAAATGCACTAAAGGAAATCCCATCAACAAGTATTATTTCCCTCTGCTTCTTCCTTTCCCTTGTACCACACACAATATTGGTAGCGTAGACAGTCTGAAGATAAGCAGAATGGAAAGTGATGGATCATAAAGACAATATTGTAACAGTAAACTAGCCCTGTGGTGTTGTAAATTAAACAACTGTCTTCCTACTAACAACATGTTACACTTTACATTGATAGATTACTTTTTAAGATTTATTTTTTCCTTTTCTCTGGAAAGGAGTGACATGCTGAGTATTGATTTCCCCCCTCCTTCATTTTAATTTGCAGTTATCTCTAGGCAGCAAATAAAATATTACTCTTTCTGCTCCTAGTGACTCATGGTGCTAACTGCTGTCATTCTATAAACGGATTCAGCTAAGCTGGAAGCTTTTTAAGTAAAAATCACTTGCATAAGAGCAATCCTTGTGAGAAGAATGCAGGATATTATACAAGAAGCCCCTTCATGTCAAGAAGGCTTCTGTTTATCAAAGCCATGGCTTCAGTAGTTCTGAAAAGCACTTCTGAGAAGTGTCTTTAAAGTTATTACTGTTTTCTAAGGATAATTTTATATGCTTCATTGTATTGCCTGCAAGCCTAGTCAGCATATCATTATCTAGTATTTCTTATAGGGAAGGATAAATTGAATAATATAAACTGTGCTATGGTTTTGCTGGGTTTTTTCCTGGAAAATCCGGAAGGATTTCTTTCCCTACTGCCCCTACTTCCCTTTCTCTCCCTGACAGTAGATGACGGTGATAAACTTTCTTTTGTCTATGATAATACTTTGACCAATCCTGTTCAGAACTGTTGAGTTTATGTGCTTTCCTTTTCTAAGTTCATTATGCTGAAATCCTGCATCTCCTCCTTCCATACCCACCTTGGATTATATGTCTTGTTGTTGTTTCATAATCATGTTGCCTGTTTGGCTCTTCTGAGGATGCCTGAACTTGATTTGAGGGGTGTAACAATTCTGAAGAATGCTGCTATCCTGATCTTTCAGCACTTTCTCTGTCTGCTAACATTTTGGGATTTTGATAAGATGAGTTGACCTGTTTCCTGACATTTCCTCCAGAAAAAAAAAGATGTGTAGTATTTCTTCCTTTTTTACCTTTCCACTACTGAGAAACTCTGTTTGGCTAACAGTTAACAAAGTTATGGTGGTGTTGCTGGTAGACCGATGATGCTGTCTCCTTACCTGTTTTTCCTTCTCTAAGAGCTATCCAAGTCAATGACCAGTTCTCTGTAGACAGCTATTTCTGCCCAGCTCCAAAGTAAAGGCTTTGCTGAGTCTATCTGTGATATTGGTAGCCCAGGAAAGTAGTTGGCAGCTTAGAGAAATAATGAGGCATGTCTTAAGAGTTTTTTAAAATAAGTGGTAGTGATGCCCGAGGTGTGGATGCCACACTCTCTGTGTGTGTAAGTCACATGGTGTCACCTTTTGGATATTCCCATGTGCAAGGTGGGGTTCATGGGATATCTGCTGCGGAGGAAGCACCGCTGCTCTGTGAGTCTGGAAATCCTGCATGTAGCCCTGCTCTAGGCAGGGTCCTGTGGACTGGACCGTAGTGCAAATAAACCTAGTCAGTCAAGGGAGCATTCTTGGGTAGTTCAGAGGGCCCCTAAAACACATGCTTGCTCCTGGAGGCATGAGGGTATTTGGAATTTGCTTCTCCTGAACAGATGCTTCCTTTAATGTCCAAGTAGTTGAGGTCCTGGCTATGGCTTCATCTGCTGGTTTGTTTTTTTCCCTGTAACGGAACAAATGCATATTGTTTGTTGTGGAGCTCTGTTGTTCCTTTTAATACTGATGTACTTTTCTCCCCCTTTTCCTCCCTGCAGTGGGAGGAAGTGAGCATCATGGACGAGAAGAACACTCCAATCCGCACCTATCAAGTCTGCAACGTGATGGAGCCCAGCCAGAATAACTGGTTGCGAACTGACTGGATTCCCCGTGAGGGGGCTCAGAGGGTTTATATTGAAATCAAGTTCACGCTAAGAGACTGCAACAGCCTGCCAGGTGTCATGGGAACTTGCAAAGAGACTTTCAACCTTTATTACTACGAATCAAACAACGATAAGGAGCGTTTTATTCGCGAGAGCCAGTTTGCCAAGATCGACACCATTGCTGCTGATGAGAGCTTCACCCAGGTGGACATTGGCGACAGGATCATGAAGCTGAACACGGAGATCCGGGATGTGGGACCACTCAGCAAGAAGGGGTTTTATTTGGCTTTTCAGGACGTCGGTGCCTGCATTGCTTTGGTCTCTGTCCGTGTGTTCTATAAGAAGTGCCCGCTGACGGTTCGGAACCTGGCGCAGTTTCCAGACACCATTACTGGGGCCGATACCTCCTCTCTGGTGGAGGTTCGTGGCTCCTGTGTCAACAACTCGGAAGAGAAGGATGTGCCAAAAATGTACTGTGGGGCAGATGGCGAATGGCTGGTACCCATTGGCAACTGCTTGTGCAATGCTGGCTATGAGGAGCGCAACGGAGAATGCCAAGGTAGGATGAGCCATATTGTACTCTTCATTAGGGCTTAGTGGAATGCATAATTGAATTGGAGATGAGAGGAAATGGACTAAAGCCAGTGATTAGCAGCCCTGTGGGATGTGGTGGGACAGAGGGGTTTAATGAAGAAGTCCAATAGCTCCAGGTGGCAAGGCTAAGAATTATATAATGCAAAACAAATGATACTGCTGTAATAGGCAGAAGGTGAAACACATTTTCTAGCAGATGCCTAAATTTGAATTGGCTCGTGATAGTCACCAAAATGTGAATGACTGCAAAGCAGTGCAGTTGAGCTACTGTTGTTTGAAGAGACAAATCTTTCAAGGGAACTTCGTTAAGTACAGGAAATTCTGGCAGAGTTGACTTTGGATAATGCAGTAGGCTAAGAACCAGTCTGGGAGGCAGGACAGGAGCTGGGTTACTTTCCCACTTTGGGAAATGGAAGTCTTTGGTGTTTTACTTGTTGCAAATTTTTAGCACTAAACATCCTTTGATATTTGACACTGCTGCCTTTGTTAAATATTTTCATTTCTCAGAGAGTCTCCATTGTCAGTTAAATAATAGAGGTGCTAGGATACTCTTAGAAATGCTAAAAGTCTCCACCCCACCCTCCCACACACACACACCATCTTGTGTGCTGCAGAAATAGGGATTAAAGTTTGTATAAAAGACAGATTCGCCTAAAAGAAAAAACCTCAATACCTATATTCTCTTTGCCTCCCTTTTCTGGATAAAGAAGCTGTAGAAGGTTAGGGAAGGAGAGAAGAGAGTTTATAAATAAAATATCTTTAGCCTCTGCTTTGAAACTCTTGCTCATGTAAGCATAAATTAAGATCAAACTTAAATGGATTCTTGTACAGGTCAGTGAGCTTAATTTTGCTGGGTGCTGAATTTAAGGTGCTCAGCTATGGGGATTTGGAACCATGTTTTTAAAAATGGTTCTTTGGAGTTAGTTCCCTCACGTCTTCTTGGTGTGTTTTTTACTAGGGAATTTTTATTATCTTGAGACTGAGAACAAGTTAGCAAAGCAAGCAACTGGCTCTTTTTGTGATGGACTCCTAAGAGAATGGTGTCTTTTGAATGTCCTACTTGATTTCTTTTAAATGGTAATTTATAGTCAATATGAAGTTCATTATTATGCGTTGAAATTAAACTTTGGTAGGAAAGAACCACTACATGTGGACTTCAGCCTTAATTTCCCAAGTTTTTGCTCTATGAAAGAAGCCCAGTGTGGCACAGTGGCAACAAAATTGCCAAGGGCCCTACAGAGGACTGAAAAATGAGCTGGACAATGACAGGGCATCCTGTCTGGGGTAAAATATTCTAGTTTTTCTTGGGATTTTTTTGTTGGTTTTTCTGTCCCACGAGATGGAAACTCAAAAGCCTGTTTATCATGATGTGTGTGTACCTGTGGCCATGGTGCTGCCAGGGGAGCCATTGGTGGCTGGGGAGATGCTGTAAGTCTCTTACAGCTCAATAACTTCTGAGCAAAGCTTCCTGACACCTTACCAGCCTGGGCCGTGAGAGGAGGAAGTGAATGAACCCATTTATTGGTTTATTGCACAGAGATGATTCCACCTTCTCCTAAAGGCCTTTTGCCACTGGGTCACTCTGATTGACACAGATCATCCATTTTTCAGTGTCAGTGGCCCAGATGTGGTGAGCTAATTGTCTAACAAATCCTGTGTTGTTGAGGGGAAATCTCTTGGGGTTTTGCTGATGGGCAGTGGTTACAGATGGGCATGCTTTTAAAATTTATTTTTGTAGCATTGGACTAGACCTTGGGGGTGACTCTCAGCTTACCTAAAGGGCTCTCAGCTGCATCTGGGGATGTTTGGGCTCAGGAAACCCAATTCTCCATTTCCCAATTAAAAAGAAGATCAGGTGATGCCATACTGACAAAGGTGTTAGAAATGTTCTGTCTCCTGGGCTCTCCAGAGGGAAGTTGGCCTGTGCTAGTCATTTTGAGAGCATTTGAGCCAGCACGTAATTGAAAGTGCTAAACTCATTTCATCAGCTGTTATTTGTGGTTTCCTTTTCTCACACTTGCCATTCTCCAGCCAGAACAGTTTACTGGGAAGCTCCTCCTGATGAATTCATGAAGCTCAACAGAACTGTGTAGCTTCTCTCTGGTTTCCAGTGAGGCTGTTAAAGCAGTTTGGCCTTTGACACCACTGAATGAGGTTTTCCCTTTTCTTTCCCCTCTTAACTTAATCGTTTAGCAAATGTTCTGCTCTGACAGGTTTTTGGAGGGGAGGAGGAGGATGAAGTGAGGAGGATTCCTGTGGTTTTTATATAGAGGACTGGGGGCAGGGGAGGAGACTTTGAGTTTGGGAAAGGCTGTGAAAGGGTGCTGGTCTGGGACTGGAGCTGGTGAGCAGGTTCCACCTCAATTGTTTTTCAATGGGTTGACTGTGGCAGGACAAATACAAGGAAAGGTCAGAGGTTGTCCGTTTCCTCATCCATCTTCCCCTGTGATCCTAGGGTCAGAGTTAGGGTTGATTAAGATCTTAAATGTTTGACAAAAGCTCAGTGGGCAGGAATAGTTCTGGCCAGTGGATTGGGGCTTTGCACTTGTTGGGAGACCCCCAGTCTGTGCTGGAGCTCCTTGTCCTCTCCCGGGCCCTGCTCCCTCCACGCAGTGCTGGGACAGACCAGCTCGTCCTGCAAGCCGCTTCAAGTTCACTCACCCTCCCGATCCTTAAATGAAACACTTTCCTTGAGATTCTTTTGCCTAATTTCTGATGTGTGTGTGGGAAGCATAATGGAAAGCCTTTTCACGTCTAAAGTTCCTCTTGTAGTGGGAGTTAATGACTTTCTGACCTCAAATGGGGTTTTTAAAAAATTGTGTTGGTGGTGTGGAGGTGTTTGAATATGATGACAAAAAGCTGTCCTTTCTCTGACTGCTGGTTTTTCTTTCCAGCTGACTTTATTGATGATGATAGTCTTACTGAACATCCATAAGTGTATGTGTGTATGTATACATTTAAAAACCTGGGACAGGAAGGAAAAGAAGCTAAGTACTTAATCCATATTTATTTGGGAAGCTTCATGGGTGTGTCATGGCAGTGGTTCTGCAAAATTGGTCCTGATCAGTAGAAATTTTAGGTGAGCTCTGATTCTTTGCTTGCAGATGAACTTGTAGCTGTGAATTTGATGCAAAAAATTCCAATTTGCTATTTCTATTATTATTTATTCTCCTTCAAATATTCTGGTAGTGGCTATCCATTTAGGAGAACGTGAATGTGAATATTGTTGATGGAAGATGACTATCCCAAATAGTGGCACATCTCAAAGCTAAGGCAATTAGTGCTTTAGGGCAAAGCTGAGACATAAAGTAATTTTAAACTTCACTTGTACACATCATTGTTATGTAAATTGTTTTGTTACACATTAATAAAATGTGGTTTGGATTTAGTTATGATTTCTTTATGATAAAACACATATCTTTTTAACTCAAAGGAGGAGGGGAAAAAACAAGCAGGAAGGGAGAAAAGACAGATTAAAGAAGCAATAGACTGTAGCCATCTGTGATGATTTTGATGCTGTGAAATTACAAATCTCAATTTTAGACCTGCCATTTAGTATAAATATGTGAGACAGTTGAGATTTTTACTGTGATATTGTAAAGGTTATGAGAGCCAACAGCTTTGTCTTCATCTACACTTGCTTTTTCTGAGTTGTGAATTGGCCAATTGGCAGAAAATCCAGTGTCATTTAAAATATGGCTCAGTCCTGGTTTCATATCACTGCTGTGTTTAGAATTTTCCTTCGAACTTTGATAAGAGCATCCCTAAGAAGTAATAATTTGAATGATAAGATTCTTTTTATCTCGGAGGCTTTGAAGAGTGGCTGTGATCATTGAAAGCAGCAGTTCAGTTTACATCAGAAGGATACAGTCTAATTATAGGTTTTTCTGTGATAAGGTTCTTGGATGGTGAGTTTTTTAGGGGTGGGGAAATAAAGTAATTTGTGTGTACTTTCCCATTTTAGTAAGAGATAACTTTTTTGTCAGAATAGCACTGATGTACAGTCTGGCTGCACAAAAGGGTGATCAGAAGGGTGACTAAGACTCGGCAGATTTGAGATTTCAGAAGGACTTTTTTTTTTCAGGTTGATTATTTTTGGCAGAGGAAAAAATGCACAGACTCAACATGTTA
Source organism: Erpornis zantholeuca (assembly GCA_013400515.1). Taxonomy (NCBI): domain Eukaryota; kingdom Metazoa; phylum Chordata; class Aves; order Passeriformes; family Timaliidae; genus Erpornis; species Erpornis zantholeuca. Next base: position 335,649 of record VZTN01010717.1, read on the forward strand.
CATTTTGAAAGGAGCTGAGGAGACGGAAGCTACAGGCGGGGCCTGGGAGCGATACTGAAACACAGTCTGTCTGAACCAAATTTAGTTGGTTCTCTTTGCTGGTTTGGTTATGTTATGTTCTCCTGTAGCTCAATAGATCTTCCAAGGGTTACTCCCTCTGCGATTTTCTTGTACCACCTGGTGCATTTCAAAATCTGCATTTAAGTATCGTTGGAGCTCTATTGCTTTTTCCTGCCTGGCCTCCTCAGAAGGCAAGTTAGAGTTGACAAGCAATTGTCCCTTCATGTATTGCTTGGAGAAAAGCTGCTCTTGGCTCCTTTTGGATTTCTGACAAGGCGTCTGCTGGTACACAGGGGAGCAATATCTGGTCCTTATTCTGTGTGTTGCTGGTAAAAAATGGTCCTCAGAATCAAAGCCAGATGAGCTGCTGTGGTGGTATGAATTTCATGGTAGGCCTGGGTAGTCTTTTGTTGGACTTCCAGCCCATCTTCTGGTTTTTGTGCGTTTTTTTAGGATAAAAAAAGGCAACCCATAACTTTCCAGTGTATGACGAGTTCAGTATTTAGATCTCACCTGGGTAAGGGTTATTATATGTCTAATAATATGTTCCACTGAGCTTGGTCTTTATTGTGCTTGTGAGACGTGATTAAAGAAATGCTCAGCAGTACACTAAGGTCTTTGGAGACTGCATCAAAAAGCCCCCCAAACTTGTGAGATAAATACCTTATCTGGTTTTGGCCCATTATGCCACATCCTTTTCTTCCTATGTTGCAAGGAACAGGTGAGGTCACACAGTTTTGTGAATCAGAGACAATTAACACTCCCATGACTAAATGGCCATTTTATGAATATTCAGAGCCTGCTTCACCTCCCTGGGAAGCAAACATGTTGGTTCCCTTCTCCTTCCTCCTGCTAGAGACTAGGGAAGCTCTCCCTGTGAATGGGGATTGGCAGCTGTCGGCCGCTTTGCCTTTTGCATGCAGCAAATTCCTCATTTACATCTTTTGTATATACCCTCATGCAAAGCAGCACACCCATTTCCCCCTTTCACAAAGGAGATAAGAGCTTCCTTTGGAAACGCCGGCCAAAATCTCCTTCTGTTTATGCAGAGCTCAAAGAGTTGGATTTTATGCAAATGCATTCTGTTTTGATTTTTTTGATCTCTTTGTTTAAGAGACAGTGTAATATTTGCTCAGTGTGCTGCTCATGTCTTGACCATGGCTGATTGTTGCTCTTGCCGCAATGTGCAGCTCCCTTCCAGCTGGGACCGTGCTGTGCTCAAACCCTGACCACCTCTTTCAAAGGATGGCTGCGGTGTGGAAATGACACTTCTCATGCCTAGAGGGGCTGCAGGCCCTTGGGTGTCATCTCCTCCAGATGTTCACCTGTGGTCACCAAGCCCTTCTGTAGCTGCATCCTCAGCCAGGGGGACTGAGTGAGGTTCAGGAGGTGGGATCCCCTCTGGGCTGTCAGTGTGCACTTGGGGCATGAGAAAGCAGCATTACATTTTGGCCTTTCCTATGCTTTGTGCCAAGTACCTGCTCAGGCCTGGGCCAGTGCCCTTCCCTTTGTGGTCAGGGCTGGCCTTGGCCCGTGGTTATAGTGTGGTGAAAAGGGGCTCCCAGCACTTGGGTAAGTAAAAATGCAGAAATGCTCTGCTGTCTTTATTTATTGAATGAAAATAATCTGTGAGAAAAGTTCTGCTTTCTTAAGCCTTATGATTATACAAGAACCCATATTTTATTTTATTTTTGGTTTTAGTGGCTTTCTTTTCTTTTTAAGTTTTCTTTATTTCAACTTTACTTAAAATTGCCTTTGGCTTGAAATAAAGCTGAGGCTCATTAAATGCTCCCAAAACACAGGCTTGCTCAGAATGGATTTGTTGAAAGGTTTATTGATATAAGTTAGAACACATGCTGCATGAATGTACTGTATTTCTTTAAAGGACTGTTTTTCATTTTGTGTCTTTATAAATCAGTGGTATGAAATTGGGACCCCAATCGTGTTGGGGCTACATCCGATAAGTAACCAGAAGGAAAAACATGGTTGTGGGGGGTTTTCGTTTTTGTTGGATGTCCAATTAGTGTTTAACTTGAAGGTAATTTCACAGGGGTAGTAAACTGCGCAGTGTGAAACCTGGTGGCATAATTAAATGGAGGAAAGGCGCTTTAAAACAACAAAGGAACGTGCAAAAACTTTGCTTTTGTCCTAATAGTCACCCAGAACGGGAGGTCATGCTGTTCAAAGTACAATATGGATGGGCTATTAAGGTTTGGAGGAAAAAAAAGAAAGAAAAAAAAAAAAGCTATACTATACAGTTGGTATTTGCTTTGGCTCATTGAGTCATGGATGCCTAGAAAAAACTCCATTTGCTGGTCTGCTTTTTGTACTTCCCTTAGACGGGTGGGTTTAAATCTCACTAGCGCTTAGTTAATCTGTACAAACCCACTGAAGGAGGAGTGCTGGGAAACAGGCTTTGTGTTCACTGGGGGCCTGGTGCTGCCCAGCTCAGGCTGCAAAGAGGCAGCAGCAGCAGCTTGGGCAGCCTGGGCAGAGGTGGGGTCCTGGGCAGGAGGAGGAGGAAGGATGCTCTGTGCTGCAGCACAGGACGTCTGTGACTGAGATAAGACCAGAGTGAAGGCTGAATGCAGTGTCCTAGCTGCAGATGGCTTCTGCCCCTCCTCACTTGTCAAAAGTTATCACTCACCTTTTCCTAATGAGGGACCCATCGTACACATCCTTAAAACATCATCTGAGCTAAGGAGATCAATACCTATTGCTTCCGCTTGTATACGTGAAAGCTTTGTACAGCCACACTACAAAGCTGCAGTACAGTGTCTTAATTACCCAGATAATCCTGTTTGCTTGTATTTTTAAACTATGGAGTGCTGGGTAATTATTCAATTCTTAATAGAAGGCAAATGGCAATGTAAACAATAATTAGGATGTTAGACTAATGTGCTTCAAAGCAAATTGGATTTTTTTTCATACCGTTCAGCATGAAGTCCCATAAAGCTGACAATGTAGTGGAAATGAAGCAAGTTCCATTTTGCTTGTATTTTCTGTTATCTCCTCATGCCTTGTTTTTGTGAATGAGTTTGCTGTGATGCTGCTGCCTGCTGCAGACCAAATGTCAGGCTGACAGTCAGTTCTCCCCATTTGCCTATTCTCTTCTGCAGCTTTTTGTCCCCTGCAGCCAGGGGTTAGAGGTCAATGGTATCCCAAATTCCCTCCTGTGCCAGGGCAGGTGAACGTGGAGCGGGGTGGCTGGTGCAGCCAGTGCTGGGCTCAGTGGGTTGTGGCTGTCCTGGGCCAGGGTCCAGAGGAGAAGGAGCAGGCTGACCTTGGTGACTTAAGCTCTTCCTGCATTTGGAAATAAAGACATATTTCAAGGGAAATTCAAGTTTTTGGCTCTTCAGTCTTTGCAGACAGGGTAATACGCTGTGGGTCAGAACTACAGCTCGTTATCTCCCTTCGCTTGGAGAGCACTCCTCCTTTTCACATTTCATATCAGGTTTTCCCAGGAGCACGATGTGAGTCACAAACACTGATGCAAAACACTCAATTGATTTCTGTTCTGCCTGCAAAACTTGTGTGTGTGACATATTTCAGTACTTTCCCAGACCGTTAATTAAAACCTGCCATTGTAGCCATTCCTCCCATTGTAATTAGTGATTGAAAGGCGAGTGTTGGTAGCAGAGGCGTCAGTCAATAATGCTGCTGCTTTCCGAAATACTTTAATAATGTCTCTGTCACACTGAGGGCCTTTGCTGTGTGTTCTCAGTGGTCTGAAGGGATTGAAAAATTGCCATGATTTTCCCCATTATCAGTGCTAGGAAAGGCCAAAATGTTCTCCAGTGTTGATGCTGAACTACAGAAATTGAATTACAGAAATTTAATTTTAAATACATTTTATTCATCTCCTAAGAAGTGCATGCGTGGGGGAATCAATGGAATACTTCCAGAGGTTATGGCTGAATATTTTTGATACAAGTACATGCTATCTTTATATTTAAGTGTGAACTTAGAGGGCGTGGATTTTCTTCTTTTAAATCCCAGAGGGTTTTTGCCAGGCCACATTTTAATAACCCTAATTAACAAGTCTATCTTTCCGTACACCAAACATCTCTGGGGAGCTGGAGAATACCTGTGAGTGCTTCTGTGAACTTGGGGCTTGAATTCATTTGTTTTCAGTTTAAGTTTTTCTGCTGCTGAAAAAGACATCGCTGCTTTGAAAACAGTTTCCTTTTGAAGTGTCCAGCCTGGCAATGACTGAAGCAGCCACTGAGTGAATTAGCATATTAAAAGGAGCGGATCAATACCTTCTCCTCGCCTGATCTCTGCTGTGGCTGGGTCTTGGCAGCCCTTGCTGGAGGTCTGGCCAGCTGCACCCCAGCATTTCAGGGGAGCCATCAATAGTGGCATAGGTTGCGTCAAGCTGAGAGTGCTTGATCCGGTGCCCAGGCTCTTTCAAGGATGGCAATTTGAAAATGGATTTGAGGGAATTGATAGCTTTGGGAAGATCAGACAGCTTGTGTAATTATAACCAGGACTAGAAGGAAAGTGGAGGGAGAAATAGGAGATCAATTGTAGGGCACAAGTTGGCTGAACTCCTCTTCTGATGCTTGAGTTTTGTTGTACTTAGCTGCTGTGTGTAGATTTCTTTGGGCTTTTTGAAGAGACAAGTAAACACAAATTAAAAAGAGGGTGTGTGGGCAGTCCCTCCTGTTTGACAGAAATGCTTGGAGGCAGTGGCTGCTGGATAAGTGTAGCAGGAGATGCTTGGATCCAGCTGTGTTTGCCAACAAACTGCAGAAGGTGGTTCTGGCTTCCCCGTGTGAGCCCCAGCCCGTGTGCCTGCACACCTGCACCCTCGGGGAGCTGGCGTGGGATGCTCTCTCCTGTCCTTGGCCTTCTCTTTGCCAGACTCCTGCTCACTGATGCAGACCTCCCTCCCCGGGCCTTCGGCAGAGCTCAGTGTCTGTTCCTGAGGAGAGACAGCCCCTGCTTTGGGAGTGAGGGGAGCACCAGAGTGTCCTCCTCTGTCCATCACTGTTAAAATAACGAAAAAATGATTTCAGGAATCAAAGTGGTTCTGGAGCTCTTCTGAAATGGAGACTAATTCTTGAGAGGCTTCCTGTGTTCTCGCTCACCAGAGATACCAGAAGATAGCAGAGTTCTGTTACTGTTTCTTTTTAGCGACTTCAGTATTTGCATCTTGCACATCTGCCAGCCTTCCCTTAATCTCTGAAGTACCCTAACACAGTTATTAGGTTGACACATCTTGTCCACTCATAATTAGTTCTTGGATTTCCTCATTTATTTTTGTGGTGATCAGTAGTGTCCAGGGTAGAGCTAATAAGGCAGCTGAAATCAGGACCAGGTCCCCATGTGCTCTGCACTTGCTCATTAATCAAGGACTGTGCAGTTAATGAGTGTAATTTCCAGGTAATATTTAATCTTAGAGTAGCAATAGTTACACTTAATGTGAAAGAACTTTTTTTGCGGCATGTTGCTGAAGTCATTCCCATGGCACATTAGAAACCTCTGCTACTCCCAGGTGCAGCTGTCTCAGGCTGACCCAAATTTGGATGAATTCCAAAAACCCATACAAGATTAAAATACTGGATCCAGTATTTCGGTTGGACACGACCCTTCAGTGGGTTCTGAGTGCAACACACGTGCCTACAGACGTGGCTGGTAATGTACACAGTTTGTAATGCTTTGAGGTTCAAAGGCCTCTCTACGTGGGGAAGAAAGTTGAAAGCAATCAGCTACAGGGGTGAAGTCAGCGTGTATAACTGAAGGTGCATCAGTAATTACTTGCAAGACTGTTTCCATCCTTTTCGTCTGAATCTGCCCATGTGCAGATCCTTTATCCATATGCTTGATTCACCTTGAAGTTCTCAGTGGCTCTTTGAAGATGTGCTCGGTGCCCAGTTTTAATGTGCCCAGAATTAATGTCCTTGGTAACCTTGAATTCAACACACCCAATAGCTTGGGAAAGTGAGCTCAAAGGGTTGTGGGCACTGTGGAAGCACCCATTTGTAGCTTTGGGATTCTTTAATTTGGGAGAAAAAGGAAAACAAAATCCACCTACAGTCACAGCAGCAGAAGGGAAAGGAGCATGGCCACAGCTTTGCAAAGGAAGGCAGCTGGCCCGTCCAGGAAGGGGCAGGAGACCTTGTCCATGGTAGAAGAGCAGCACTGGCTGTGACAGAGGCTGGTGGAGGTGTGCTGTGGGTTGGTCCAGCACTTCAGGGACCTGCCCTTGTCTTACCAGGAGTGGTGCAGTCCCAAGAGCAGTATGTGGCCTTATTATCTCATTTCCTTCCCATTTGGCTGTGCTGAGGCGGTGACTGTGCAGAGCTGGTGTTTTTAGTTCGAGATGAACTGTAATTGGGTTATGAGAGTGTGCCAAAGGAGACCTCCTCCCTCTTTCCTGTTCGCTTGGGCATTGGTTTGTCCATGTGTGCAATCAGAGGACCCTGCTGCTCTAACTTGTGCTGAGCTTTTAGCAGCTCTGAGCTCACTGTGGGGATATGGGGGGCAGGAGTTCTGCCCACTGTATTCCTCTGCTTCTTTAAAGGTCGCCACTAAGTCCTCTTTCTTGTGGCTGTGTGTTTAGCTAGCCTTCTGCAGCAATCATGCTAATTTGACCTCTCCATACACCTGTATTAAAGTTTGAGTCAAAAATCTACTGTAGCTAAGGAGAGACATTTTTCCATGGGATTGTTGAGCTCTTTGAGAATGCCGAATGACAAAGTTAACTCTTGTGCAAACATTGCCTTTTATTTGACTTTGTAGTTTGCCCTTTGAAATACAAACATATTTGTGTCAATCACCATACCTCCTTTCCGGAGTTCTGGTTGACCCTGTGGAAAGAAATGTGACTGTGCAATTATTAAAGGTGAGGCTTTTGCTTTAACAAATGCTGAGTAATTGCTATTCACTCCTCTCTGAGCCTGTGCCATAAATGACAGTGAACTGCCCTTCAGCCTGGCTAAATAACAAGGAAGATACTTGTTTGGAAGGAATAATTCTTCAGAAATTTGCAATGTGTCAGAAGTGTTGTGTCACAGGGACTTGTGGGTAGGGCAAAAAAAAAGTTGTCTGTCTCAGCTTAGAGTGCAAGAATCTTAGCTGGGCTTTAAAATGCAAAATTAGGTCAAATACTATATCTATGTCACTCAGAGTTAGCAGGGTTTGTCAGAGTATAGAAGAGGGCAGAATTTGCCTGTTATAAAAAAATCAGAAGTGTTTATGGAGATGTGATACTCTGACAATTTACCTATAACTCTTTATGATTAAAAGGATGAAAGCTCCTCTTCTCCCCTGCCAGAGTGTTGGCAGGAATTGGAAAAAGGCTCCTAATGTTTGGTAGGAGATTTTCCACAGTCTGAAGACCTGGCCCTGCTTGGTGCCACTGTTCTGATTGATTTTGTCCAGGGAAGTTGTCAGCCAAATAGTGAGGCTATGGATGAGTTGTGCCAATGAAATAGAAAATTAGACCTCATTACTGTTTTTGGAAAATAACCCCTGTCCTCTGCCAGGTATTTTTTCTTGATGTTTTTTGTGTAAAAGCTTTCTGAAGAGCCAGAAGTATGGCATAAATTCAAGTTTATTAATCATTACTGATGCTTTATAGAGAGACTATTAAGATGACCCACTGCTGATTTGACCTGCCTCTTCTTTCTGTGTTAGATTCTAATTCCTATATCTTTGTTCAGTCTGTATTTCTCAAAATAAATTGCTTATTCCTCTGAGCTCAGCATCATGAGTCTTGAAGGCAGACCTTCAATAACAAATAAGTCCTCCTGGTAAAGTAAGGGGAAATAAATTTTTGAGAGCACTTCTCAATTTATTTCTCAAAGAGATTTTTTAGAAAGGAGATTCTGTTTTACCTATTCACATCAACAAGCTTATTTTGGCCTTAGTCCAGAAGGAAATAATTGAAACACTAGGCAGTGGCTTTCTAAGTAGTCCAGAGCTTGATTGATGGATTTGTAGCCCTTGAGCAGGCTTTAGAGACTAAGGCATCCCTTCTGCCTGTGTTATGGCTTACTGACCAGAATTTTTTAGGAGTTCAAAGGTTGGGCTTACTAAAGTTGCTGTAACTAGAGGTGCTCAGAAGTTGGCTGCAAAGATGGAGCTGATAAATAGGACAAGAAATAATGGACGTAAAATGCAAAAACAAAGGGTTAGACTAGACCCAAAGAAAAAAAAAATCCCATAATTACTGAGATCGGTAGTGCCAGTGCAGGTTGCCCAGGAATGTGGAAGAATCTCAGTGTCAGAGGATTTTCAGAATGAGCTAGACATCCAGCAGCATGGTTTAACCACAGGTTTTCCTCCTGTGGGGCTGGGAATAGGCTGACTGGGATCATCTCCACCCGTGTCTCCTGTGGTAAGGGCTCTTATACAGTTGTTAAGGGATCACCATTGTCTTGCAGCTGAAAAGTAGCTCTTGAGGTCTGACCTAGAAAGGGAGACCTGGTCACACTGTCTCCTGACTTCTCTCCCTCAAGAGAGACTTTTTCAGTCTGAAGAGGTCTCTCGGCTACTAGAGCTCTTGCTGTGCTGTTCAGCTTTCCAGTTTAACCAGCTCCTTTCAGCTAAACAGAACCTTCTTTAGATGTCAAACCCTCTGTTTGTTCCAGTCCTTCAGAGTGCCAGAGGAACTCGCCTTGGCTTTTCCAGTGAATCATGGCTCTACATATGAGATTCATAGCTCCATTTTCCTGGCCTTAGTGTCCCCTCTGAGTATCTGAGCCTGTGCTAATGATAGAGTATGTCAGGGATGCTGTGGAGTAGCCATGTCACTGGCTCACCTGGGAGGAGGAGCAGAAATGCTGCTTCTGCCTGGGTGCTTCCCCTGCCCCCGTGGCAGCAGGGCTGCTCTCCTTGCTCCGGAGCAGTGCTGTCCTGCACACTCGGAGCAGCCCAGAGTAGATGTGTGCAGCAGATGTGGTGCTGCACTCCTTGCTTTGTGGGTCTGTGCTGTGTTTTGGCTTGATTCTGCATTCCCTCCCCTGCACCTGAGATCCATGGCAGATGTATCTCAACTTGTTGAAAGATGGTCCCCTTATGCCAACAGAAGCCTTCTCTTTGCATCCAGGTTGGTTTTAATGTGGAGCACATGTGCTCACTTACAAGTTGAATAAACAAGTAACTCCTGAGGAGATATTGTCTGCTCAGGTGCAGTCCTATATCTGTTAGGATGGGGAGAAGGGATATTAAAATTGTTTACGAGGTCAGAGCTATAGTGAGCCTTGCACCACCTTTGAGTTACGATATCATTACCTGAGCTGCGGGAACCAAGAAATAAAACCATTTACCGTGAAAGATGAGGAGTGCTTATGATTTTGAAGTATAGAGAGGAAGAAAAATGTGCATTATGTCCTAGTACTTTTTTTTTTTGTTTTGGTTTGGTTTTGTTTTATTGCAGGGGTTTGTTTTTGCTTACCGGTGACACACATAGAATAGATATGGCATTTGCTAATAATGTTTGTGCTAGAGAAATGCTCCTTTTGCTAGTTCATTTCTTTTTGGGTCACAGTAGGAAAGATACTCCTTCCTAAAAGGAATAAATTATTGAAGTTTATGTAAATAAGCATGTTCTTATTTATCTGCCTGGTACCTGCACTGTTACAAGTCCAGTCACTTGTTTTCATTTACCATGCTGTGCTTCCTGTCCTTTCTGTGAACAGGTTTGTTCTGCCCTGAAGTAGGAGCCATTATGATGTTCATGCCATATGAAAAGTTGCACCTAAAACATTGATGGAATAGAACAGAGATTGCTGAAGCAATATTGATTAAGCTGATTATTCTCAAACAGATGAGAGCAGCTAGCAGCTTACATCTGTTATGAGACCCACCAGCAGTCTTTCAAGGACGGAAAGCAGTTGATGCTCTATATATAGCGATTTATCAAAACATATTTTGACAGTGTTTATATTTTCCTGTATAGATACTTGTCTTATAAGTCGCTTTTGTGGAATTAAACAACACTGTTATGAAGTTAGGTACCTGCAGAACGAGACAGAGAAGAAAGTGTAGGTGTAAAAACTGAATGTGGGCTATCAAACAGAAAGATGTGCTGTGGACAGCAGGAGAGGCAGCAGTGATTGTCCTGGGAGAAACTGAGAGACAACTGCCATGCAGTAAACCAGTAGTTAGCAAAGTTAACTTTCAGTTTCTCCAGAAAGTGGATTCTGTGGTCCTGCTGGTCTGCTGTTATGTCAGTGACTTGCATCAAAACTTCCTCGAGTCAGAACATCTGTTGCGGCCAATGGAAAGATTCCTCTTGACTTTAATGTGCTTTGGATCAGCCCCAAAATGCAAATAGTTTTTCTCTCATCCTTTGAAGTCTTTAACATTTCATGGGCTCCCTTATGTTATTGGTAATTTGCACCAGAGGTATTTTGCATGCAAATGAAATGTTGGCAGTAACAGTGACTGCATTGGTGAATATGCATGTAGGTGTATCAGTAAAGCACATTTTACTTTTCGGTGTATCAAACTAGAAATTTCTTTGTAACAGTGAGTTGTTCACAGTATCTACGGCTGCAATCAAATGTATTGACAAATGCATGTAAAAGACTGTATGAAACTGTCAAAGTACATTTTGATACATCTGTATAGAGTAAATTGATTTTTTTTTGTGGCTTGTGCAGGTTAATACATGTTTTCTGTATGAAACTGGCATTTGTCAGTCACTAACTTCTTAAAGCACTGTAGATGTCATAAATTTAAATACTGTAATTGAACCTGAATTTACTATGGATTTATTTACCAGATCAAAGAGTAACTTCAACCTACGACACTCATTTTGTTTGCTAGTATAAACCCTGAGCCTAGGGAAGTGCCAGAGAAGGACTGTTCCTTTGAATTCTGTGCATACGAGCAAATCTTGGTTTTAAGTTTTAATAAAACTGGAAGTATATTTTTTAGCTGAGAGATCATGCTGATTTTAGTATAAACATTTCAAAGTTTCCTAAAGACTATTGTGGTGTTCTCATAGGTGTCTGCAATACCAAGGCAATAAAATATGACAAGTTTACAGTGACTCTGTTTCCCTTATGTTAGGAGCTCACTTTCTCATGTGAGGTGGGTGCTTTGCTCTGCAGTACCTGTCCAGTAAAGCTTGTCTGGAAAACACGGAGCCCTAATGAGGGCAGCATCTTCTCATTGTGGGTTGCCACCTGCCCTGGCCACTGGGATGTTCTTCCCCATTTAAAAATCATCCTTTCTTGCTCATCTGCTTAGTTTCATCTGGTCCTGACCCAGCCATTCCTGCCTGAGCCCTCATTTGCAGAGCAATCCTGCTGAATCCCAGCAGGCTGAGCTGAGGTCTCATCCCCTGGGGCCTCAGCCCTTCCTGTTTCCCTGCTCCCTGCAGCAGCTGGCCCTACCTGTCCTGGCTGTGCTTCAAGGGCACAGCCAGCCAGTGCCTGGGAGGAGAAAGGGAAAAACAATTTGTGTTTCTAATTGCTCTAAGATATGATTATGAGCATCTTTCCACAGAAAAAAAAAAAGTCTGCCAAATAGAGTGTTGCAGGAAGGGCTTGTCAGTGCTGTTGCTGTTGGGAGATCACCGTGTATGACTGGAAATGTAAAGAGTTAGTCACTCTTCTTGTACCCCAGGCTGTTATTTAAAGCTCTTGCTGGGAATACCATTGCAACAGGGAGGGAGTAGCAGGAAATAAGGGCTGGGGTCAACAGTGACGTTTCCTGAGCGGTGAGAAAGGATGTGTCAGCTGAGCGGAGGTGGCAGTGCCCAGAGTCCTCACCTGAGCTGCAGGGATGGTGCTCACGGCAGGGCTGGGCTGTGGGAGCTTCTGTCTGTGTCAGTCCATCTTTTTGTGTAAGGAAGAAGCACATAAATCATCAAAACCTGAACGGGGTCTTTTGTAGAATTGTATGCAATTACCCAGCTCATAAAAAACACCAGTCACTGAAAGAACTTGTCTGTTGTCAGTGGAAAGTCTTTAAAGGAAAGAAGGGTCTTTCTGGTTCTCTATGTTTTATTTTGTGGTGATTTAACCAAGTTTCATTTTGAGACAGAGGAAAGGCAGTTTAAGGGTGCCTTAAGGAAGCATAAGGGGGAGGTAGCATTGCAAGTCACAGTATGTCACTGGTGGCTTTACTGGGCCAAAATCTGGCAAATTGATGTACTTAAACTGCTAAGGATAGCAAGGGTTCAACTGACACTAGTCCTGGTCCAGATAATACTGATAGGAAGGGAAGGAAAGGAGTGGGGCTATGGACCAGGCTTTGCTGAAGAGTAGATTCAGAGGTGCTGCAGAGCCATGCCTTTTCCCACGGGGCTGCTCTCAGCCCGAAGCACCCAGAGCCTTGCTGAGTCAGCCCCTGCAGTCCCAAGGGCAAGTACAGAGGGCTCAGCAGGCTCTGTGGCCCTGAGAAAGCCAGTGCCAACCAGCACCCAGCAGAAGCAGCCCGAGGCTGCCCCACTGAATCCTGGAGCCCCGGGCTCCTTGAGCAATCTCCAGCTTCAGAGGGCACCGCTCTGGTGCCTCCAGTTGCTTGTACTGCAGAGCGGTGCCTGAGCCAGGCTTGACTTTCCCTCCTCAGCCTTCCTCCAGGCATGTCTTAGGGCACAGCCTCAGGAATGGCTTCAGGAGAGCAGGAGGGAGGGGTGCAGTGGCATCTATGCAAATCCTCAGCTGCTTTGAGCTCCTCTGTTCCAGTTTAATCTGGGGAGGTTTGTGCTTCATGGGTCGTTCCATTTGTTTAAACATGCTGCTTGTATTTTCTGCAGGCAGGCGGTGTCCCAAATTATTATGCAGCATGGACTCTTTAAGATCATGAATTTGAGGGCTAACTTTGATATGAACTGCATAAGCAGAGAGTAAGAGCTGCTTCATTCCTGGCAGAGGCTTGGTGGTAGCAGGGAGTGTCTAGTTAATTTTTGAACTCTCTTACTCCATCCAAAGTTAAAAGCTGATCCCAAACTGCCGATGACATCTACCACCTAAAACTAGGTGGTTAAATCTCAACCCATCGGCTTTGGTGGTTCAGGGGCACTGCTCAAGCCATAGTGTGACACCCAGGCATGCTTGAAATTCACCTCACAAATGTGCTGTTGTGTTCCTGAATCACTGCCACCCATCTAAAGAGTCAGCAAGTGACAGTCGGTGCAGTGAGAGCTGGGCTATGTCCGAATTAGCATTCCAAAATAAGTGTGAGGTATTGCCCAATTAATAAACTCTACATTACCTAAGACCATGAACAGCCTCTTTTGTGAGGGCCAAAGTTGTCTTTATAAAGAAATAATACAAAGATGTGTTGAAATATGCATGGAATGCGTACTGGTTATTTCAAACACTAAAAAAGCCTTGTTATCTGGGAGACCAAGGACAGTTGTTTTATTGCATTGAGTCTTACAACATCTTTGAAACTTTTCAGCTGGGTAAAAGTCTAGAATGAGAATGTTCTCTTAAGGCTGAATTGCATCAAGTTGTAAGCAGTATTCTATTTGCAGTGCAGAGGGCAGGATGGAAAGAGGAGGGTTGTCCACCCAGTAATGAGACAGGATTGAAATGCAGAAATTAGGGGTTTACATGGTGTTTGTTCCCTTCTGCAGTTTGGGGTAGGGGTTGTTTGGTTAGCTGCATTTTATTTTTGCCCTGGTTTTGGTTTGTATTTTTATAAACCCACTAGAGAATCATTCCAGGCTTTTTTTCACTGCCAGGAGGGATGTGCTTTGCCTCTACGATGTGAGTGACAGTGCACTTAATTGTCTTTAGAGGGTGGGATTGATAAAGCAGCACACACTATGCAGACTGTGCAGTGCTGATAGCTGGCCTCTGGCCTGAACAGGGACACCTGATGGAGTCTAACTCAGACATCCTGTGGTGCACAGGTCTGGTTTCTTGTGAGGCTTCTCAGTACACAGCCCTTGGCTCTGCTTCTCCTGCCTTACAACTTTTCTATCAGTAAAACCCCACTAATGATGAGAATTTCGATTTGCTACTTAATTTTATGGTGATATCAAGGTGGGGAGACTCAGGCCATGCATTATGAGGGTGGTTTTATGAGAGCAGTGATCAAGCTGTTGAGTCATTACATCTACTTTACACTTTGGATTTTAATTGCTTTATGGAGCTTGTTAATTTTTGTTTAGTTTGCCAGTAGCTTATGAGGGATAGTTGTCTTTATCAAAAACTGCCACCAGCTCTTCAATCACTGCTTCTATATGGTACCACAGTTCTTAGAAACACACAGGCAGGATGTTTTCCCAGGTAGATATTACATTGTAGCTTCTAAAATACCCTTGTGCTTTATTTTGGCTTGTTTTCTTCTCTCAGTTGCTAGGAACAGATATAACACTCAGAACTGTGTGAGTAATAATCAGAACTTCCTAAATATCAACTAATGTGGGAGATAAAACTACCCAGGTGACGTAAGTGCAAGCAGTAATAAAGCTGTATGAGAAGTCATTATCTTTACATTTTTAAAATAATTTGTTGAGACGTATATTGCTGTTTATTTAAAATACCCTTAGTACAAAGCTCCTGGGAATACCAGTTGGAACATGGTGTGCAAGTCTCTCTGCGTGGGGGTTTCCATGGGCAGCTGTTCTTTGACCTTGCCCTACATGAGGAGTTTCAGGCTTTCGTTTCTGGATTACTGACCATAATTCTCCCAGTATCACACATTCACCTTAGCTTTCTCAAAATGCAATGGCAAATCAGATTGCATTAATGGAAAATGCCGTGGCCTAGAAAACAGCTTTTGCTGCTGACAGAATGGGCTGATGAAATCTGGGCTGGTAAGGTATGCTATTTTTGACTGTGAAAAGTAGCATTTTCTGAAGGTTTGCTGAATGCAGTAATGTGATTTCATGTTCCTCTTTGTTAGTCATCTCTAGCTGCTGGTGATGGTAATGGATGTTGTTAATGCTCAACATTTAATCAGCTAAGGTATGTGTCTGTCTGCTTTTCTTTCTCAAAATTTGCGAGGATTGTTATCAGCTCCATGTATTTTTTAAGAAGCCAAAAGCAGCTCAAAGAAGGTGAACAGAGGTCTGCTAAATCTATTTTAGAAGCCCGTGAGTACAAATGAATGATTATGTGAAAAGAATTCAGTCTTCCCTCTGACTAAAGAGGTGCTTGCAGTAACTGTTGCCTTGCACTGTCTTTCTCCAACCTTGCCATGACCATTTAGCGAGGTCTGATTCAGACACGGAGTTTACTTTCTAATTAGCTCATCTAGTGCTTTTTTTTCTTTTTCCTTGTTTTTTTTCTTTTCCTTTTTTTTTTTTTTTCCTGAAGGCCACAACCCCTGCTCCAATCCGGGCAGGTGAAATTTCACAAGCAGTTTATCATGGCTCATACCTCAGGCATCCGGACACGCCTTTCTGATTGTCATTCATATCCGCCTGTCATTGCCTCTGGCATTTGCTGAGTTCACGTTTCCATGTGATTTACTGCAAAACATTTTGTTTAAGGAGTCACTAACACACACTGACAGGGAAGTCCCCCTCAAGAAGCTGAATTTATTTGCTTTCTTCAGGTAGACGCTAAAAAAAAAAAATCAATCTGTTGGTATCCGTGCTTTAGACTTGGCACTTAAGAAGAATTCTTGAAACTTGGAAACTCTGACCTTGAGTCCATGAGTGGCTTGAATTGCAAATGGTCTTTGTCATGGGCTGTGTGTACGTAACAAGGCGGAGGAGCTCTGAGGCAGTGCCTGTGCTCCCCAGTTGCAGAATTTCCAGTGCAATTGGGTTATGAGTCAGCAGCAGCTCTCTGAGTGTTCGGGTAACTACTGAGGTGTCTGGATGCTGAGGCTGCTCCTTGACAGCATTGCTGGGAAACCTTTTAATATGCCAGAGCAGCTGCTCTGTCTTTTGGCCTTGGCTTCTTTGGTGCATGCCCGAATAAAGTCACTCAGCGTTTGCAACACCAAAATCCACTTAATGTTGACAAAAGTGATTCATACAGTCATATAAAAGATTGCTTATCTCCCATGATGAGTTGGGTACAACTGCAAAAATAGGTCTAAGTGTCACATTCACAAAACATAAGTAAAAATGCATAAGAATAAAATGCAGCAAAAAAACCCATCTCCCCTCTTTCCCCAGTTGGTTGCTGATCTCATGTATTTGGGGCTCTGCCTGGCACAGTGCAGATTTACTGATCCATTAGTGGCTGCTGTTTGGCTGCACCTTCACATAGGAAAAATATGTCTAGAAAATAAACTTGGCACATCAGACACGCCATAACTAATTCATTGCAGCCAGCACATTTCCTCCTGTTCTGCTTAACTGCCTCAAGTTTTGATTATGTACAAATTTAATGGTTTGGTTCTGCTAGAAAATCTGGGGTTTGTTTATTTAAATTTATATTTCTTAATGAATGCATGCAAGAGAAAGCGCTAAGTAATTACAAGTGAGGAACATGGAAAACTACTATGCTGAGCTGAGCATTAGTTTTTGAAAGTACAGGCTCTCCTATGGCTTTTTAATAGTCTAATAAAAATTTTGGTAAACGAGTGATGAAGTGCTTGCAAATTCAAGCAGATGGTCCCTCAAGGACTCCTTGCTGGGGCAACCTAACAAATCCTCTGGGAGCTCAGTTTTGGTCTTAAAGGCAGAGTGCAAGTAACCCTTCTGTGTGGTGGGCACAGGGGAAAAGGCTCTCCTGGTCATAGGTGGGCACTGGGGCTGCTCTTGAGGATTCTCCGCCTGTAGCTGTAAGATGCCTCACTGTATGAAACTCGACAGTCAGAGGAACACCAGGAAGACAATGAAATCTTGCAAGGTATTTTTTTCTATTTTGGGAAGAATGTACTGACAGAGGCAGAGAGAAGGGGAAAAAAGATCTGTTTCTGCCTCAGGTCTTCTGTCCTGGCTGAAGGTAGAGGTTACTCTGTGTGACTCTGGGGTCTTTTGAAAAGTGAGAAATGTATGCTGCAAACAGATCATCTTGCATACCCAAGTAAATTTGTTTAACTTGTGCAAGATCACCTTGTCGGCGGCATTTTAAAACCTCGCTCTCCTAAGCTGGCTTAGATACAATTGGGATGTTGGTGATAGCATTTTGTTAAGTGTTGAGGCAAAATTAAGTCTTGATATGATTTAGTGAGAGTAGATAAAGTAGTGCTCATGAGAACTCTGAGCTGATAAGTTATCGTATCAGGAAGAGCGTGAGGTGATCAGGGCGGATGTGAGTCACGTGCCAGCTCCAGCCTCGCCACCAGATTTCTTTGCTGGAGTGAATTTTTGTGGCCTGGACTGAAGTCAGTGGGGCTTTTGGCCATTTCTAAATAGCTCCATGGTTACCACAATTAATTTCTTTATTATCTTGCACTAGTTTAGTATCATGTAGATATTTGAATAAATAGCTCTATCGCGTCAACCATGGGGGCCTCTGAGCCAAAATGGAATGTTATTGTTGCGTTCGTTTGTCAGTAGTTTTGTTGGAGACAAATGCTTTTCCAGATTAGAAACAAAACTGTGTTCATTTTGTCACTTTTTCCTAATTAGCAGCTGTACAGCATCCAGCAGGAATTCGAAGGGAAGCTTTCCTTCTTGTGTGTCACCTTTGCCGGGGGAAGGCTCTGCGGGTTGGGCTGTGTCATGACCTGTATCCCAGCCTGGGGGTGTGTGTGCCCTCTGGGTACCTACCTGCTCTGGTGGCCAGGGCTGCAGGGGGCTTGGGGCAGCCTGGGGATGGGGCTGGCATCCTGGGATCTGCATAGAGAGAGTGAAGAAACCCCTCATTTGTTCATCAGCTCTGGCTGGCATTAGCACAGTCACCTGAGAAGTCTTTATTTGCTTTAGCAGTTGGCTCAGCTTGTGGGCTCTTTCCTTGTGCTGGAGCTGGTCTTGTCTTGAAGCTGTGTTATCATGCCATGGTTTGTGCCTCCTGCAGTGCCCCGAGTGTGAGCTCCATCTCCCATGGGAGCAACAGGCACCTGCACCCTGTGGTGGCCATGTAGGCCACCGTGGCTTTGCTCTGGTGCAGGTAGATTCACACTCCAGATGCTTCCCCTGGAACAAGTCAGAGGGCCCTGCCATCCTCTCGTAGTTCATCATTTCCATGGTTCACTGGTGTGTCTGCTGAGAGCCCTCCTGGAACTGCCTGGCAAAGACTAAGCTGAGAGAGAAGAGAGCTATCCCAACTATTTTTGGTCATGCCTGACATCAGCTTCTTTTTCCCAGGACTTTATTTAATTTCATATACTCTTTAAATTACCTTCTCCTACAATGGGAGACTTTCTGCAGGACTTTTGAAGAAAAACTTGGCCTAAAGTATTCATTAAATGGCTGCCTCCATAAAAACCCCTACTTTAAAATTTCACCAGGAGATATTCCCATTGCACAACTGGGCCAAATCCTGTACTCCTGGAGCAGCAGCTGTGTTGTAAATCTGTGGGTTGTCTGGACCTGGAAGATGGTTGGGCAGAGCCCTGATATAAAGATACCATACATCTTATGAATTCAGGATAGCAGAGGATTTAAAAGCTGAGTCCAGCTCAAACTGTAGTTCTTCTTATCTAGAACCCCCACCAGCCCCTCATAAAACTGGTCTCTCTCTGGCTCTTCTTTTTCTGAACCTTTTGTTTGCTCTGACTGTGACAGCAGGTCCTCCAAGCCAGTCTCTGTACATCCAGTGCCTTTCCCTCACTCTGCAGGGATGTGTGAGGATGAAGAGGCACTGAGTGCAGGCTTGGGGGAGACATCTGCTCCCTGCAGCGGAAGCGCTGATGCACCACAGTGGTGGAAAGCATTCTGAGTGCACCTGAATGGGGTCACCACCAAGAGCTGCTTTCCTTCTCCTTCTGGATGGCACAGTGCCACTCTTGGCATATCCTTCAGGATGTCATGATACACAACTTTTCAGGGGTTCTGCTGTGCTGGTGTTTCTGCTGGTGACCTATCAGACTGTGCTTCAGAGCTATTTTCTCCTGAGGTAATTCCCTGTCTCGCTTTTATTTATTGGTGATAAAAGACTATCACAGAT
Source organism: Erpornis zantholeuca (assembly GCA_013400515.1). NCBI lineage: Eukaryota > Metazoa > Chordata > Aves > Passeriformes > Timaliidae > Erpornis > Erpornis zantholeuca. The sequence goes on from VZTN01010717.1 coordinate 354,641, forward strand.
AAATAAGCATGTTCTCACTTGACTTGATAATTTACATGGCATTGCTGAAGGTGATTTACAGTTTATACATGGAAAGGATTTGCTGATCTCATTAATAACTTTCCAAACATCTAGATAAACACGCTATTGCTCTGAATCAAATGAGCATGAAACAGCCAAGGTATTCACCTGCAAGGGCTTCTGGCACTCTGCTCTTTCCCAGACAACAGAAGTTTGACAAAAGAATGTGGGAACTGCCAAAACGCATTTCTCCTCACAGCCACCCAGATCACCCTAAGGTGGGAGATTTCAGCTACTCTTGCTAAATTATTCTTCCTTATTGGAAGGCTTGTTGACAGGAGATTCCCAGCTCTTTGATTTTTAAATAGGGGCTGTATTTCACACTCTGAGCCTGCAGCCCATGCAGGTATTTCGCAGCATCCTCTTGAACATCCTGTCAAAGCAGGAGATGCATAAGAGCAGGTAAACAATCTCCACAAGCTTCCTCCATCGAGGCTGTAAAAGGAGAGTTGAGACAGCCCTGGGTATTCCCTGCTGAGCCAGGTTGTTGCCATGATTTGTTTCATCAGAAGTAATCACCTCCTCTTGTTTTATGGGCATCTTGTTATCTGGAGATCTCCAAGTGCTCTATTGCTTAATTAAACCTCACAACAGCTTTTAGACGTATCTATTGTGAATCTTATTGCCACTTTCCAAGTGGATAAACTGAGGCAGAGATATTGAAGGTTACACTCTGGCTGGCTGTGTAGTTACACTCAGTTTAGGGGCCCCAAAGGAACAGCCCTTCTTTCTCCTCCTCTTCTCCCTGCTTCTTCCATGCCATTAACTCCTGTGAAAGGGTTATCCGTAACATGGGAATCTCCCATGAGCTGGAAGTTTGTGAGCAGGTGAGGCCAGACCGGCTGAGAGGAAAATGAATGATTTTTCCTCTCTAAGACCACGATACATTCATGTGTCCATGAATGCCAGAGGAAGGTCAGGCAAGCTGTTCTCAGCCTCTGTGGCAGAGCCAGGAATTACACCTGTCTTGGTCTCCCATGTAGCTGTGAGATCGTGCCTCGTTGTGAAGCTTCGGGCTGTAAGTGAGAGCAAATGTGGAAGAATAGCTTCCAGATGGCTCCTGGCATGTTTGGGGGTTTGCAGGTTAGCCCAGTGAGGGGCAAATCTTCCCTGGAGGTTCTCAGAAGAGGACTGGACACAATCCTGAGCAATGTGCTCTGCGGGACCCTGCCTGAGCAGAGAGGTTGGAATAGAGAACCTCCTGTGGTCCCTTCCAACCTTACTAATTCTGTGAAACCTCAGCTTGATTTTTCACATCTAGGAGAGAGCTGAGGGGGAAAAAGGCATCCAGGGAAATCCTGGGTGGTTTGAGTCTTCCTTCAGAAACTCTTTGGTAGAGAATGCCACGATTAAACATGGGTGCACCTGCATGTGCCTCAAGTCCAGCACTTCTGAGAAGGTGTGATCTGTGTAGAATAGAGAAACACACACCTTGAGCAGATTAAGGGAGAAAAGGACAAACTATTGAGCTGCTGTTTTCCTCCTGCTGAAGTTGAGCTTCGTGCTAAATTTTGCATTGGTAATGAACTAAAAGTGGTCATGTGCTCCAAATAGCAAAGGGCAAAGAAGAGAGAAGCAACTCATCAATGTATGACCCTCTCCAAAGTGTCTTGGGTAATCAAGTGTGAAGTACTTAATGGATCATGATTTGCATGCCACTATTTTGATTGATGTACTACTTAGTAGAGGTTTGATAGTTCTTTATAGGGGTGTTGATGGGAGTCTCTCAGAAGCAAAGGTATTTAAAAGATGTGTAGACGTGGCACTTAGGGACATGGGTTAGTGGTGGACTTGGCAGTGCAGTGCTAGTGGCTGGACTCGGTTTCTTCCCAACCTAAATGACTCTGTAAGGACCTTGTCTACTTTCTTTAATGCTGGGGACAGCCAAAGCAGTGGTTTTTTGAAGTCATTGTATTCCCAGCATCTTTGTTACACAGTCAAAAATAGTGCAGAGTTGTTATCTTGCATAGACCCGGATCTCACCAGAACTGTCTATATTTAGGCATCTTCCAAAACCTTTGTGTCAAGCGATTCTCTGGGGAGACCAAAATAGCTTTTTTTTTTGTTGTTTATATATAATGTGGTACAGCCATCTAGAGAGGATGTGATGATTAAACCATATTAAGACATCTTGCTATAGCTCTGGAGATAGGAGGTTTAATTGTGTTCCAGGCTGCTCACAGTTAAAGCAAGAATAAAAAAAGCCTAGAAAAACACTATAGTTTTTAGTTTGCTGGCATGAGGTGGCTCCATCACACTCATGATGCAAGTTCAAACAGTAGCAGGAAACATTACAGCTATGCTGGGTTCTGCTGCAGAGTGAAATTCCACTTGCACAAAAGAGGCAGCATTAAAGGATTTAAGCGCAGGATCAATCCTCAAATTCTTGACAATAGACAATTTGTTAAGGGGGTATTAATGTAATAATTATTTCAGCCAACTTGCAATGTCTCATTAGCCTGTATGAAATACAAGCACTTTTAAAATGACTGGGGATAACGTATTAGATGCTCTATAATACATTACAAGTACACTCTTTACAAAGTCCAGGACCCTAAGCTGATGCTTGTGTTAGGAGCAAATAGACATTTTAAACAGTAATGTCAGAGCTCTGTGTTGGGCCTTTCTGTCTTAAAGTGCTCAAGGTGATACTGTGCTCTATCACAGACTTATCTAACTTTGGAGGTTTAATTGGCTTTCTACAGAGCTGTTAAGATTTAGGAGATGAGAGATAATCCCAGGCTGGCTGGACAGTGCTTTTGAGATACAGATCTCTGTTCTCATCAGTGCTTTTACACCACTGGGGAGAGAAGCTTGTAAGCAGGTCTCCTGACAAGAGGATTAGGGCTTGTTAATGTGGAGATTCAGGCCAATTAATCAGCTTTCACTGGAGTATCATAAAACTTCAGTGGGAATTTTTTTTCCCCTGGAAAATATAGTTGCTAAAGAACAAAAATCACGATTTTGTGTTTTTTATTAATAAATCCCACCTTAATATCTTAGGTTTGCCTGAAAATCTGTTAGTTTTGTGATTCTCCTTGTGCTGCTTCTGTTCAAGGGAATCCATCAACTTGTTTTTCTAATTGAGTCATTATTTGAAACTGATTAGTTGACTCATCCCTTAAATCTCACAGCTTGTATAAAGGTGATTAAAGTTTCAAAGTTAGATGAAGTCTGTGGCAGAGCAGAGTGACAGCCTGAGCGCTCCGAAGCGCAGAACATCTGAGTGCTTGGCTCTGGCAGCAGAGTGTTAGAGATGCCCTTGGCTCTTGGGTCAGTGTGCTGGCAGTGCTGGTGCTCTGCTCCAGCGCTGTTTGCGAGCACAGGGAGCTTTATCATACCAGGGCATCTGTTTATTCTTTAAATACTTCTAAAAAGTAAAAATGCAAACAGTGCTGCGCCAAGTCCCCATTTCAGCAGCACGTTCCTCTTCGTTAAAGCACTTAACTGTGGACTTGTGTGTGCTTTCATTGCTCTGCTGCCTGGCAGGAAGGGACATGTCCCCGTGGCGCTGCGCAGGCACTGTGTCCCCAATGCTTCCCGCTGGTGGCCATCGGCTGCTTTGCTTGCCACTGCCAGTCCTAGCAAATATCTTCCTGTAGAGAGCAGAGCAGGTTGGGATTTTCATTCCTCCTGGAAAGTGCTGACTTCTCAATGAGAAAGAATTTTTTTTTCTTTAGTGATTATTTTCAGTCACAAATTTTTTTGCCTAGTCCTTGAATTTTTAGCTTTCTATTTTTATTTTAATTTCAGACAAAAACCCAATGCAGCAAATATTCTGTCCAGGGGCTGATTTTCCTTGGTGATATTTTCCAGCTGTTACCCTCGGTGCAGGGCTGGAAGCTTTGTGCGCTGGCAGGGTTGACAGAGCTAACGTGAGATCAGGGCACTGTCAAAGACAGGAGTGAGCATGATGTGGGAAATGTCAAGCTTATCCCCAACTACTCCCCCCAACTACCACAGCTGTGCCAGAGAAGGGGGTTGCATAGATAAGCTATTATTATTAATACATAGAAATACAAGATTTTCAAATTTGTATATTTTTAAGAGGGTTTTTTTAGCAGTTGTCATCTATCAGCTATCAGTAGCAAAGTTCAGAATAATCCTTAATAATTTTTAAGAATAAAAGCTAATTTTTCATTTTCGACTTGTCAATGTATGTACCTATTAAACTTAATATATGAATTGTATTTGCATTTAATTTTTTGGTTTGTGGTTTAGACTATCTAGTTTCTTTAGAAAAAGGTGTCTGATAAAGCAGGTTTCAGCTTTTGAAATGATTGCGTTATCAGCATAATTGTATTTCTTTTGCATGAGGTACAAGTTGGTTTGAAATATTTCCGTAGAAGACAAGCAAAGCATTTTTCTGTGTAAAACTGCTGCTCAGGAGTGGCACTCCAAACCCACAAACTCTGTCCCTGCTGAGAGGATTTGGCAGTGTGGCCATGCCAGCAGTGCCGTGGGTCTGTGCCCACAGTGTGCAGTGCCCAAATGCACAGCAAAAACATCTGGCAATTGGCTCTGCAGGCTGTGCAAAGAAAATGATACCCAGGCTATCAGGACCTCCTTGGCTGAGCTTAATGGGCCATTCTGGTTCTTGTATCATACACCTGGGAGTTTTGTTAATGCCTGTAGCTCTCTCCTGAACAGATTGCTGGATCAGATGTCCTGTCCTGTTGCGCTTGTGCCCTTTGCTGAGCTGGAGACTTCATTTTTTGTGGTTTGTTTCCCTGGATTTCATGTATATTAAAAAAAAAAATAAAAATTAAAGCTCTGGAATTCAGGTTAGAAGATTTTGGCTCGTTCAGGAATTTTATCAGGAGGGCAGTGAAGATGCCCAGATGGGCTGGTGGGTTTTAAAGAACAAGCTGCTGCAAGCACATTCACAGCAGCTGCAGAAGGCCAGGGAGGATGGGCTGGGAGAAGCACCCAGGATGATTCTACAGTCTAGCCATGGCCTGAGAATGCAGGGGAGGTGTTAGGAAAGTCAAAGCTTGGCTGGAGTTTGTCTGGTGTGGAATATGAAGGACACCAAGGACAGCTGCTCCTGCAAGCACCAAAAGGAAGGCTGAGGAAAACACGGTCCCAGTGCTCAGTGGGGGAGGAGACCTAGTGAGCAAGGACATGGCAGAGGTACTGAATGCCTTTTTCTCTTGGCTTTCACTGCTAGGGTTGGCTGTCTGGCCCTCCAGGTCCACCAGAGTCTGTGAAAGTGAAGTGTTACAGGAGAGGATTGAGTACAGAGGAACTTCAGTGAAGTGGACCTGATGGGATGTGCCTGATGGTGCAGGAGGATGTGGTTGTTGTCAGTGCACTGCCATTCCCTGTGACAGGCTGTGGCAATGGGCACCTTGCAGTTACCAGTGAATGCCTCATCCCTTTCCTTCCTGAGGATTTAATTCACCTTGGATGGTGATGGTGATTTGTTTCCACACCAAAGATCGCTCTAGCTGCTCACTTCTTTTAACTTCTTAAACTAAAGTAGGTAATTGAATTTCTAGTCTCTCCAAATAAAAATCTGGCCACCTCTCAATAAGGTGATCATCATATCTCCATGCATGCACATCAGGCAAGGTACTTTTGGATTGCTAAAGGTCAGTCCTGATGTGACTGGCATCACAGAATCAGTCCCTAGCCTTAAAACCAGAAAATCACAGCATTAGCTGCAGACCTGTCGCCAAGTTAGTTACACTGGTGAAAAAATAACAAAAGATTTATTTTTTTTTTCATTATTGTTCAGACTGGGTGTGTGAAAAGCTCCTCCACTTGCTTTATGCTGCAGCTTTGCAAAGGAGGTCTGAGTGCTTTACCTGCCAGGGTACCTGCATGTACAAGTCCAGTGGCTTTGGATACTCAGAGTTTGGATTTCAAATCATACTACATTTATGTTCTAAGGTCCCTTTATTTCTGTTTTGAACTTCCTGAGTTTGTACCCAATCGTGGAGTAAAAGTGCTCTGCAGTCAAACAGTCTAGACTCTTTCCCTAGTGGGATTGTGTTTGCTTCCTTGTGTCACTCATGCATCAAAAATACATGCTTAGTGTGTAGAAATACTGGTTTTCTCATCAGAGATACGAGTTAAAGATGGGGAGCTCCTTTTTATGTGTAGCAATAGTACAGTCATTATTAACAGGAGGCAAAGATCTTACAGTGTGAACATCAAAGGAATCTGACGTTATTTGGAAAGAGCATTTGGTGCATCACATCACATTCTACAACTTGACTTTTAAGAAATGCTCAAGAGAAAGCCTTTTTTTCCCTCCCGCTTGGCTTCTAAGGATCTTTATTTATCACCCTCAGGGGCATTACAGTGAGTAATTAGATTGGACCAGGAGAACGACTTAATTTTACAAGAAACTCATTAATTCGTCCTATTTTAAATCTTCTCATTTCACCCAAAACCCAATTATGCTTGTAGTGGCAATGATCTGGAAAGGCATTGTCTCGTAGGTATGGGGGGGGGCACTGGGACTGCTGTGGTATTCATGTCGGGGAGACAAGGGTGACTCCCTTTCTTTGACTTTTAGGTCAAAAGAACTAGTTGCTGGGACAGCTTGACAATTAGAAAGCCCTGATGAGCATTTGGAAGTAAAACAGCTGTACAATAACGGAGGGGTTCATGGTGCAGGGCAGAAAGCTCATCAAAAGAGACTATCCAAACAATTGAGTTCTATAATTAACACACAAAAATCTGTTCAGAAATGGTAATAACAGTAAAAGAAAGCTGAGAAGATGCTGCCTTCTTATGTGGCAGATGTGATTTTGTTACAATGTGTGAGAGAAAATCCGTCCTCTTCAAAACTAAGAACAACATTCAAGGGGAAAAGTAAATGTAACTTTTTGTTCCTAAGGGTGCAGTTAAAACATGAGCTTAAGATATTTCCAGAGAGAAGAGCTGTAGAAAAAGTAACCAGTGATGAAAGACATCAAATATGCTATCAAAGTATTTTTTCAAGTCTTTAAACACAAATTTCTTTTCTGACTGAAATGTATAAATGTGACATTGAAGTATCTCTTATTAAATTATTTGCCTTGTCCTTCATTTCACCAAGAGTACTATTTTGGAGTCTTTCTTTAAAGTTGGCAACAATCATTGACTTAAAAGTAGTTTTCCCTCTTCTGTTGTGTGTGGAGGGAGATTCGATTCAAAATTACTTCTCAAGGAATTTCAAAGTTTTCTTGAGTATGTCGCTAACATATTTTTCTGCTTCAGAAAATGGAAACTGGGATGCATAGCTTCTGACAATTCAGCTGACTCCACACAGAGGTTTTAGCAGCATTGCTGTCTTGCCTGTGAGGGTTCATTTTGGCCAGGAGGGTGCAGTGGGAACATGGTTTGGTTGTGGTCCTGTCCTGGCTGGGGGTCCTTTCCTTGTGGCGCTCGTGTGGAGAGCTCAGCCTTTGGCACAGGGATCCCTGCAGCCAGTGCTGCTGGCCTGTGTGGGACTGCATCCCACTGGGCTTTTGTAAATAAGCACTTCAGAGCATCTCTGTCAGATCTGCTTCTGATATCAGTTCATTGGCTTAACTAGATTTACTTGAGCAAAACCACGTTTCTGTGCTTGTTTTTCTCCCTATTCACTTTATTAAGTCCTAATCAGAAATCGGTATTTTCTTGGTCGCAAGTCCTCCTCTTCAGCAGAGGCCGAGGCTTCAAGCAGAATTTCTCCTGGCCTTGATTCCTGGTGTCCAGGGCTGCTGCCAGAGCTCCTGCCCGGCAGTTCAGCAGTTTTCAGCCCTCTTGGGCCTTCCCCATCCCATCACTGCTCAGATCACAGCTGGGCTCAGGGGTGTCTCCATCCCAGCCTCAGTCCTGCTCGGCCTCCAGGCACTGCCCCTGAGATGCCAGGAGCTCCCTGAGATGTTTTTAAAATATGCAGTGCATTTTTAATGGTTTAGGAACTTGTCAGCAAAGAGGTTGGGATGATTTCTTTATCCAACCCTTTGCAAAGCATTACATGATTTTTATTTTTTTAAAGGACTGTTAGGTATGTTAAACCTTTTCCAGATAAAGGAACAGTTTAAGAGCAAGTACTGGGGGATTTTTGTAAACAACTCTAAATTTTTTTCAATTTTCTAAAATATTTTCCCCACCCCCAAATTAAAAACCCCAACAACACAGCTTATTTAAAAATAGTTATAACCAATTTAATACATATATTTTGTTGTAGCCATGTTTAAAAAGAATGTGATTAGAGCCCCATCCACTATGAAATGAGTTTTTAAATTCTGAAATTGCTGTCTGAAATTTCCTAGTCGAAAATTCAGCATTTGGAGAGACCAAGCAAGCAGACTTTGCAGCCCACACATGTATTCTTTCTCTGTTTTTTTGAGGAAGCTTTAAGTCTGCAAATCAGGTTTTAATGTGAAAATGGAGTTTGAAAAACAGCTTGAGAAAATTTACATCTAGATTTGACTGAAGTTCCATAATTCTTCAGAGCAATTTTTGCAGTTTTGACATGTATCACTCTGGTAAATTTGGAAAAAAGAAAGAAAAAGGCATGTAAAAATGATCAACGTTTGCCAGATCTTGTCTCGCTTTAGGAGAAAGAGAAATCAAATAGATCTTAGTATTATAACTCAAAGACATCAGCATAATTACTTCAAGCTGATGTCCATTTAAATTAACGTGATTTGTTCTGAGGAAAAACTGTGAACTGAAAATATTTTTGTTTGAGCATTTCCCTTGAATGTGGTGCAGTCAGTTGTAACCGTGTTACACTTGGGGGTGATCTGAATGTGAGAAAAGGTTTTTCTCCTTAAAAAAAAAAAAGAAACCTAACAGAAAGAACTAATTAAGGCAAAGCTAAGAAATTGAACTCAAAGTTTGCATTGCACATGTGAACTAATCTTTTTACAAAGGCATCTTTGGAAAACTGTGTAAGAACCCCATTCATGCTGGGTCTCACCCAGCAAATCCTTCCTAGAAAAGCAGCCGCGTGAAGATTTGTCATGAGCAAGCAATAAAGACTTCCAGGGAATGAGTTCTGTACAGGCTTCTTGTTTGCCTACTAAATCATTAACCTTCAAAAAAAAGCCCATCAGTACTTGCAATAGGTGTGTCAGCAGCACTTCATGCTAAGAGCAGCTTTTACAGGATTAGGTTCGAGTTTTTAAGTGGCGGTACCATGGAGCTCTTGGGGGCAAAGAACTCCTGGTTTAATGCAGCACATTCTCTAATGCCCTTTTATGTCTGTTATGGAATGTGGTGAATCTCTGAGCACATGAACATGAAGGAAACCGTCTTCAGGAGTAGTTGATTTTTTGAAGCAAAATGGCTGTGTGCGCTTTAGGAGCAGCCACTGTGTTTGGAGAGCTTTCTTCAGGTCTTGAAATATTAATGATCTTGGCTTAATATAGTTGAAAACAAAATACAGTGCATGAAACGAGGGGGAAAAAATCCTTGAGTTACAGAGTGTTGACCTTGTAGTACCCACTAAATCCATCTATTCCCTTTTAAACCACAGAGTATGAAGACAGAGAGGAATGGTCATAAAAATCTTTACCTGTGACATTTTTCTTGTCTTTCTAGAAACATGTTATAGCCCAATCAGGATTTTCAGCCTAGAGCTAGATTGTTGAATATATAAGTATTTTAATACCATGAATATGCTAAAGATGGCTCTTTGTTCAATGATTTCTGTGGATTGCGATGTTCATATTAAGACTAATATTAGAGCTTACATGTTTAGTTTTCAAAATCTTGAATAATAGAAAGAATTTTGTGGATAAAAGCAATCAGCTTTCTTTCCTCTTGTATTCTGTTTTTCAATGCCTTGTCTTTATATATGGCAGCAAGATCCTTCCCATGGGTGTCTGTCCTGGTCAAGTACAGACTTTGGCTTATTTCTCATCTGATCTGTGACAGTGAAAACCAGGAGCAATATCTAAGACCAGCATCTGCCTCTTGACTGCTGCTGTTGTTAAACCCAGGACATGCAGTGATATAGCAACTTGCTAACCAGATAGTGCAAATGAAGAGTTATTTTCCATGTTTGTTTGTTTTGCTGGGCAATTCCCATCCCAGGCAGAATACGCTGTTTTCTGGGAGTTGCTTTTGCATCTGGCGAGTGCCTGTCTGATGGGCCAGACATGGTGATTTTGTATTTGTATTCAGGGACCAAAACTGTCTCTGACGTGGGCAGGCTGGGTTTGACCCCCACGATTCTCCTTGCCAGAGCTGTGGCTGCCGATTTTAATTGAAACCCCAAGGCTGTTTGAAGCGTGGCCAAAACACACCTTGCAAGTCGAACCTTATCTAATAACACGACGCGTGTAAACTCTGGAAGCGCAGATCTCCGTCACTTGAGCAGTGTGTTTTCACAAGGCCCTCCAGCCCCGTGACAGCCCCAGCGAGTGACACCGCGCCCGTGTCCCAGCGCTCGCACCGACGGCGCGCGGCACGTCGTAAAGTCAGGACTCGTTAAGGACATTTCATAAATGGCTCTGGCTAATAAGAATGAAGTAACTTGCTCTTTTATAAATGTGTTACTAATATCCCTCACCATTTCCCACTGGAGGGATGTAAGAGAAGCAGGGAAAGAGTGAGGGGGACTAAGGGAAGGTTGAAACAGCAAGAGCGAGCCCTGGCTGTGCGGGGGCTTGTGGCCTCCCAACAGGAGCCTGCGTGTAGCAGGGGAACCCTAAAGGTAGTGCAGGTGATAAATGACAAGACGTGGGAGTGAGTCACACAGTAAATACTGGGAACAACCTTTCCTTTTTACTGGTTTGCCTGCCTGGGAATTTTCTCTCTTCTCCACAGCGCTAAAAGCCAGTGGTGATGGTGGGCTTTTTTCTCTAGCCAAGGGAGAAATTTCTAGGATGACATACCTGTTAGCCACCATGAAAATGTGCTATTAATGATGCTAATGAGTTTTTTCCAAGTGATGTAAAAGTAGCCGCTTGTGTAAGCCCTGCATTTATGGAGCTGATGTCACCGAAAGCTTGCCAACTGCATGTGGGCCCTGGTGGCAGTGCTGCAGTCACTGCTGTGCCCTGGCTTCAAGGAGAGGAGAGCATTGCTGATCTCCTCCCTTGGGGACAAAGACCCAAATGAATTCTGCCTTGCCAGGAGGGACATGTGCCATTTCCGGGCATGTTGGGTTCCTGTCCCACTCCCTCTTAAAAATTGGCAGTGTCTAACTGTCAGCTGCCATTCCTTAAGTGGTCATAGAATAAACTGATTGCACCCCTTCTGTCATGCTCTGCGTGTGTGGGTGCAGGTGGACATGAGTTAAGCCACACGCAACTCCACAGTAAGCACAAAGAGGCAGCTGATTTTCTGGCAGTGTCAACGGAAGAGTGTAATTTTTTTTGCCATCTCTAAGCCAGCTTTTAAAATGGCTCTTGTTGGAATTAGAAGTCAGTATCCCCTGACATAGGATTACTCATTAAGAGTGTGATGATTGTTAATTCTTCACCTGGGGCTAAGAGGACATCATTAGATCTCTTTGAAATGTCTCCTTCCTCGATTTTGAATGAGTAAGCTAGCAATTTATGATCACAGCCCGGGCCAGTAACACTCTCCCTTCCTGTTCCTCTTTCTAGCTTGCAAAATCGGATACTACAAGGCTCTCTCGACAGATGCTGCCTGTGCCAAGTGCCCGCCTCACAGCTACTCCATCTGGGAAGGCTCTACCTCCTGCACCTGCGATCGGGGCTTTTTCCGAGCGGAAAACGATGCTGCCTCCATGCCCTGCACTCGTAAGTTGGTCTTTGAACAATCTGTTCCCCGTTTTATCACCCATTTCTTCTCTGTGTCTCTAAAAAGCATTTTGCTTCTGACATAAGAGCATTCAGTAGCTCCTATAGCCCTTTGCAGATGCAGTTTGCATTTTGGCTCACACTTCTGAGTGAAAGTGTTAGTTCTCAGCCCTCAGTTCCTGGTGGTGGCATGGTTGTGCTGACCCTTGTGAGCTTGCAGTATAAATAAATCAGGAGACACAGTTACAAAAGAGGGACTTGTACGCCTCAGTAACACAGGTAGAATTAAAATACAGGCCTCAGTTCCAGTCTGAGCACCTGGCCAGTAGATCACATCACCTTTCATCTCTTTAAATATGGATATTTGTAGAAATATGTAGAAATTTGTAGAAATCGTGGAAGTTTTCCTTGTAATTGTATGACCTCGGGTAAACAGGTAATATTTGTAATCTCATTATATTTCTAGTTTGCTGGAAATATAGCTGGTGACCCTTGGGAACCTAAGTGCTCATCTGAGAGGGGTGGTAATAATAAATCTTAAACTTTATTGAACCACCCAAAGCACAGTTTTATTTTTTCCTGTGCAGGTAAATACATCATGTACAGCAAATGGAATTTGCTTTAGTTCCACCAAAATGCCTTCAAGAGGGAGAAGGAGAGGTGCATTGAGCACAGACACAGGATTGCTGGAAAAACTTCTTGTCCTATGTCTCGGTTAATGGCTCATGCAGTTGAAGACCTGGGATTCCAGGCATGTTCTGGTGTTAAATTGTGATCATCTAGTTCTTTGGTTTTCACTTTCTTAGCAACAGAGCAGTTTGAAACAATAAGTGAAAGCGCTGTATTTTACCAGGGAATATCCATGTGTGGCTTTCCCTGAAAGCTCTTGGAAGTGTTTCCAGATTTTTGGAGTTCAGCTGTATGTTTGTGTAGAGTGTGTGTGTGTGTGAGTGAGTGAGGGAAGGCCGAGATATTTCTTTTGTAACATTTTAATATATTGCAAATTAATTTTGTGAGAGATGACTCACATTTATTTAAACCTTAATTTCTCCCTTACAAGGCAGAAACAGAGTATGTCCGTAACTAAGTTAGTACTCATCCCTTCCCCACACCCCCTTGATTTCAGCTGTTCTCCAGTGATTTCCTTATTTTCAGCAGTGAGTTTTGCTGGGTGGTGGTTGAGGAGGCCAGGGCATAGCCAAGAGCAGCTGCTTTTGCTTAGTAGGAAGCAGAGTGGTGCATATATCCCTTGCCAAGTATTGACTGGGAATGGAGTCTAACTGTATTGTGAAACCTTGCCTAAGTGGGCAGGAACATGCTTTCTATAATGTAATTTACACTAGGAGATCTAAAATGTGATCAGTTTTATGAGAAAAATGTATTTCTGCAGCAACAAAACTGTTGTTTGGAATGTACACCCTAAATAACATTATACCAACAAAAATTTTTCAAAGCCCTGGTCCCTGTGAGTGATATCTTGACCAAATTGAGATCAAATTAGTAATCAACTGGTTGAATTTAAATAGGCATGTGTAGTTGGTGAAGTATGAGGAGAGAGCAAAACATTTCCAGATGGGAAAATTGTAAGCAAATGATGTGTATGTTTGCTGGCATTGCAAAATGTACCCCTGCAAGCTTAGCCCTATTTTGTCAAGTCTTGGGCCTGCTTGCAGGCACTCCCTCCCCATTATTGTCTTGGAATCAGTCAAAGCTGAAGTTCCTGATCTTGGTCTCTTACCCTGAAAATACAAAGAGGGAAGGAGAAAAGGCAGAGGCTGTGGTGCTGGCCTCAGTCTTGATCTCTGCAACAGCCTAGGAGGACTCTGCATGCAGAGGCAAGCCAAGACCACAATCCTATGGACACCTGCTCAGCAAAACAGGCCTGTCTCTGGAGGTCCTGCTTCATAACTTTGAATTTTCTGTAGCTGAAGGGCTTCATTTTCTGTGATCCAAGGTGAAGGATGATGCAGGAGCTGTTTCTGAGCTGGCCTGTGGGGCAGCTGTGCCTCCTCAGTCCTGCTGTGCCCTCTGGCAGCCCCTCTTTGAGCCCTGCCTTGGCTGTGCTTGAAGGGGAGTGCCTGCTGAGGCATGAAATGCAGCCCTGCCCGTGGCTCTGGGGGCTCTTCCTTTGCCGTGCTCCCCGCTCTGAGTGGCCTTCTGCCCATGTACCTGAGGCAAGTGACAGTATCCAGAGGGCCTCTGCTAAAGGAAGACCCTTCAGAAGAAGGTCCCTGTTTGTCTGACTTTCCTGACAAGATGTGTAGACAGAAGGGAGCATAAACATCAAAGGTGCTTTCAGGCGGATTCAGACTGTAATCAGTTCTTACCAGTTGGTTAAACCAGGTGACAAACCCAATTCCCTTGTGCTGACAGCCATAATAATCAGGCACCTTCTTTGTTCATTATGCTCTCTTTAACTCTGGTATTCTCATTCAGGCCTGCATTTAGTAATCGCTCAGTGTGACGGCACACTAATGAAGAAATAAAACACAGTATCTGAGATCCATTCTTCTAGCAAAAAGATAGACTCTGCTCCACTGGCTTGTAAAATCAGGTTTCTGTTCACTTGGAGAACTATTAGACCAGGTGAATGAAAGTAACATTGGATAATTTGGAAAGAACACCTGGAATGGACTGTGGATTGATCCTTTCTTTATTATTCCTAAAGACTTTTTAAGATGAAGAACTTTAGCCTTCTTAAGATGTGTTTTTGTAAAGCTTTGACCCTTGGCTATTGATTTCCTTTAGTAGTAAACTGGCTGGCCTTGTCACTTATCTTGCCTTCTAGGTTGGGGGAGGAAGACTGTTAGAACTTTTTCCATTAGCCTGATTGTGCTAGTGGATGAAAGGGAATTAGAGAATTCCCTTTCCTCTTCATTTCTTGCAATTCCCATGGTAAGTTACAAAAGCAGTAGCTACTTCCAGGTGTGCTGGACTGGAGAGGTGCTCCAGAGTTTACCCTTCCATAACACCACTCTGACATTGTCATCCCATGTTGAGCTGTAAAAACTGTGTCTGGATTAGCTGAGGTTAGACATCGGCCTCATAAACAAGTAACTCAGACTCAGACTCTGGTTTCAGTAATCTGCTCCATTTCAGCTATGCTAGAGTGAGTGGTTATGTCTGGCCTAAAGTTAGCGCAAGCGAGAGCAGAATGTGGCAGAGTGTGGGTGTAGAGACAGCAGAGCAGGCTGTGTCAAAGGCCAGGCTGAGGCACCCTGACATACACGTGTTTGTTTACTGGAGCATCTCTCCCCTCAGATCTGCCTCCTGGGGATAATCATCAACGTGTCTGTCACCACCGTGGGGCAGAGCCACCCTGGATCCACCGCTTTGGCCAAACTTGGGAATTGAGACTTTGAGCTCTGAAGTACAGTGGGCTTGTCAGCTCTGTGCTTGGGCATGGAGATGGGATGAGTGACTTGTAATACACCTGAGCACAAAAACACCACGGACGCCTTTCCCTTTTGGAAGCATTGCAAAAGGACTGTCGAGGCAGCTCTGCAGACCTTCATTATATCAGTACTTGAGGAGAGGAAGGGTCTTTCATAAGGTTAGCGATGTAATGGAGAATAAATTGCCTTACCCACACATGAATCCATGAGGCAGGAAAACAAATCAGTCTCAGTCATGGCCCTCATCCCTGAATTCCCTTCCCTGTAAGGAGATATCCTGTGAATTGCAGCCTGGTGCAGGCAGGGGCAGTTCCCACCCAAATTAATGGGCGTTGCTCCTGCGTCCCCACCATTAATGAGTTCGGTTCTCTAGCTCTTAACAAACAATGCTCACATTATGAGTGAGAACAGGACGGTTTTGTATTGTTTATGTTGTCTGTTCAATTCAAATTATTAATGATTTTTAATTGGGAGCCCTTTACAAAAGAGAGATTATCATCATGGACTGTCCAGCTTGAAATCTGCCTCAGTAAATGACCCTGAATAATTTAGTCAGTTGTGTCACCCAAACAGGGGCTGATGGATTGACTGATATTTTGTCATGGCCTGAAATATTTCAGAAACGGTTGCATTTAAGACAGTTTATACTGGAGGAGCTTAGAGATAATAAGAGCAGATTTAGTGAGATGCAAGAGAAGAGTGCCTGCTTTTAAAGGACCTTCTCTGGTCTCGGTTATCAAGAAACTGAATAGCCTGACTTCAAACAGCAAACATCACTTACTTGTCTTTACATTCTCCTCTTCTAATTGAATTTAGTGCAGTGCTGTATTTCCTCCAGAAAGTATATTGTTTTTAAATTACCATTTCAGTGCTATTACTCAAGGCTCCTGCTTCTAATGCTTTCTGACAGTTATCAGCATAATGAACCATAATGAAATGATGAGCAATCTACAGTGGAAACTCAATGTGAATTCCACTAGAGCTGTGTGACTGTGTTGTTAAAATTTGAATGCACATTAAAATAACACTGTCCTTATTTGTTTCCAAGGTCAAGGCTTTAGAAAAGGTCTGAAAGGTCTAAACACTTCAATTTTGTAAATGTTGCAGTCTAATATACACCCTTAAAACAATCTTGGTTACATTTAACATATCTCAGAGATAAATATTTGACCTGCATTTTCAAAAAAGAGTGAATTTACCTACCTAATAACTGTGGCTGCAGATGAGTAATTACATAGGAGCTGATTATTTGAGCACATGTTTGTAATGATTGCTTAGACTATAAACAAAATAAATAAACAAATGTGCTCTTTTTCTTTCAACTCAACTTGTTCCTTTTCTAAGTTTCCAGCTGGATGTGGATTATCACTGTTGTGGCTGTTAGGAGAAAAGAGAGTAGGACACACCACACAGTCGTGCTGGCTACTGCACTGTAGGTGGCTTTTGCACTGGCTTTGCCACACTTCCACATTTGTGCTGGCACTACTGCAGTCCTCTGCTGCTGTTGGAGCCTGTTCTCTGTAGTATGAAGTATATGCCAAGAGAGCCTCTGATCTTCAGAATTTAAATTTATGACATCATAACTCTTCCACGTCTTTATATATATATATATCTCCGTATCTCCAGTAAATTATTTTGTTCTTAAAACATCCTGTGAGATTGTTCACTATGTAAGGAGTACATCAGAATGCCTTTTAAGCTGTAGGACAGTCGCAAGAGCAGAGGGAGCAGTGGGTAGGCTGTAAGGAGAGAAAGATTTTTCTTCTCCACGTAGGCTGGGAAAACAGACCATCAATCGCTGCATTGCTGCCAGACCGAGAGAAAGGCATTGTGAGTGATGGGAATCTCAAAGGAGAAAGCTGTCTCCCCTTGTGTGTGGTGATGGGCTGAAGGAATTGAATAAGAAGGGGAGTGGTTATGGCTTGAAGAGAAGAGACGGGAGTAATTTGACAGTGTGTGTTTATAATCAGTAGACTTAAAATCATCACTCCTTTAAATACAGCAACTGTTTATTAGCTGTCTTCTGATTTTCTGGCCAGAGCCTTAAATTAACAGAGACATTTACTCAATTAAGTGGGGGCTTTGATTTGGTTAGTCAGGACCCAGTTCTGTAGAGTTGTTGAAGTAAATTAGAAGGCAAACAGAATAAGAAATTCAGCAGTTGGGCCAATTACAGAACAACTTATTTTTCTGGTTGGATTTCTTTCCTGTCAGACTGTCAGATAACTTTCTGGTTTCCGCAATGGAATTCTTTTTATCTCGAAAGAGTGAGTGAGCACAGGTGGTATTGTCTGCAGCACAGTGCATTAGAGTAGATGTGATAACATGTCGTTTAGCATATGTGACAACGCAAAATGTTCTTATATGGCAGCTCTTGGAAGAGAAGCCCGGAGCTCAAAGGAGTGGTACCTGCAAGCATCTGTTTTCCCAGACCTCTGCCAGTGGTAACTGGACCTCTTTGCTTAACTTCTTTAGCCTTTTTAGGAGAGGAGCTATTAGTTGGATTGTTCTCTGGGTGAAAGGAACAAAGCCTATTGTGAAGCTGGTAACCAGGGTACTTTTGGCAAGTAAATAGGAAATCGTACATTCCAGTGAAATGGGCATTTTATCACTGGCACTGGTCCAGGATCCCTAGCTTGGCAGAACGCCCGCTGAAGTCAAAGGAATCTTGCCCAAGTAAATAAATGAAGAATTGTTTACCAAATCATTTGCCTTATTATAAGCCAGTTGTAAAGCTAACTATGCCCAGAGAGGAGAGGGGGTGGAAATAGAGCAGATGACTGGTATTTTAAGTGGCTGCTGCATCTTGCGGCCTGTTGGCTTTGGTCTCGCCAGTTGTAAAACACATAATCTGTAATGATAATTGGTCAGGAATAGCCAGGCAGACAAGGAGTGAGGGTTGTCCGAGCTGCCAGTGCTTGTGTAAATTAGCCCACAACAACGGGGAACCTGTCCACAACTGTTGTAAGAAGCAGTTAGTGGCAGCAACATACACAATTGTCAGGGGAAAGTGTGGGCTTTATTTGCAAGCTTAAACTTACACAGCCCAGGTATTTGCCTTGTAACTTTTCTTTCAGATGGTTAGAGATCAACAACAAAGGCATATCTGAAGGGCATCACAGCTCACATGCTGGAACATCATTGACAGCTCCACTGCTGTACAGGTTTAATGAAGCCTTATGAGATGGAAAGAGGAGGCCAAAGTGCTTCCTCTTGAACACTGTGCATGGCACCACTTTGCCAGACATTTTAGTCAGTGAACTTAAGGCATTTAAAGACATTGATTATTTAATAATTGCTTTCTTTGCATCCTCTCTGAAAATAGTAAACTCTCTATTTCACGCTCAGCCCTGCCCCCAGGGAGATGCTTCTAGGATCAAGTCAAAGAGCATAGACTGGAGTTGTTGAAGGCCATCCATACAGTTCAGCGAGGTGAGGCCTTGCCGAGAGAGCAGCAGTGTGACCCCATGGGTGAGGCTGGCAACGCCACCGACAGCCTTAGCAGAGCCCTAGTGCTGCCTCTCTGTGCCTGAGCCAGCCCCTTCAAAGGCACCTGAGGTACTTCCATCGGCATTTCACTGCTCTCTGCAGATATGCTCCAAAGATCCTTGGAAACGTTCATTGTATGGATCTTTCCTTTTGTACGCCTCTTTATTTGGTCTCTTTATTCTTGCTGTGTTACACACTAAAGCTGTCTCTCAGATCTCGTACAGCAGATGTGCTAAACTTTTCACTGCTTCTGATAGCGCATTTCTAGTCAGGTTTTCTGCTGTTTGACAGTCGGATGCTTGCTCCCAGGTGCTTGCCGCTCCTTTAACTTATCAAAGACTTTGCTGCTCCTCTGTAGTGCAGCCAAGGCCAAGCTGCCGATTCAAAACAGGCCAGTTCATCCTGGGCTCCTTTTAAACGACGGTGAGTCATAGCAACCTTCCCTGTTGTATGAATCTTGTTTATTATGTAGCAAATTAGCTCAAGATTTCTGAATGCCCCGAGTTCCCTTTGAAATCACAGCAGATGAAGAGGGTCAGCGTCTCTGGAGCAGGCTCATAAAGAGGATCCTTTTGTCAGTCCTGGTCCAAAGCCCGCTGAGGCCTGCTGGTCTGCCTGATTGACTTTGATTAGCAAACACCCATAGCTGGCACACAGCTGCTTCTAACAGCATTTTTGTAGGGCTTTCACCATTTCAGCTGAAGTTAGAAAGCTTTGAAATGCAGCAGGTTATTGCATTATTTTTTATACAATATTTTAGTATCTTCTTTTTGTTAAAATAATTTTGAATCCTCACCAAGCTAAGGTCTGTCTTTTCTGCCTCAAAAAAGAGGTGATATTTTCTTCAAGGAGAGTGTGGGAATGGTTAAAGAAGATTAAAGTCTTTTTCTACATGCTTGGGGTTTTCTGATGTCTGGTGGGAATTGCCAATGAAGCTTCCTTCCGATTTCACACTGTCAGGCGAACGCAGGCTGAATGCAGTGTGACAACCCACTTGAAAATAATTATCCCCTGCCCTGGCTGCAGAGACATCCGTTACCTGCTGGAGAAATGTGCTTTTACACACGTGCCCACGCAGATGGAGTAAATTTTTTTTTTTAATCATTTTCTCCTTCCAGGGCTCCGAAGTTTCATCCTGCTTGTTACTTAGTCACATACATATCTTTTGAAAGCATCTTTCTTTTAAAGGAGGTATATTTTAAATGCACCGATCTGGTGACTGACAGGATGCTCCTAACAAAGACTTGCCTTCTCGAGGGGTGTATATTTGAAATATGTCCATTAGCACTTCCATGGAGAGTGTGGGTTTCAGTTTGCGTTTTTAATAGATCTCCTCCCACAGCCAGATCTTTCAAGGTAATAAATCTTAACTACACCATAGGCTAGTAGTAAACAGATGTGGTTACAGTCCTAATAGTGATAATATCAGTTCAGTCCTTAATGGGTAATGTTGCTGCCAGAATAATTCGCTACCACTGTTGGTGGCTGAGGACTAGGCTGGCATAAAAAAGGGAGCTCCTGAAGGAGCCCTCTGCCAGGCTGTGACAGAAACGTGCAGACAGGCAGGCAGCTATTTGTGGCTAAGAAGGCTTTATTTTGTGTGCCACCAGAGTGGGCTTCTTGGAAGTGCTAAATTCACGTTAAAGGAATTAAGTGTCAGAACCCTATGCTGAAGGGCTTTTTGGTTTGTTTCGTGATGTTTTTGTTTTTCAATGTAAGAAAGTAGTATATAAAGGCTACTTGTGATTGATAAAATTGGCGGCACTGAAGCCCACAACTTTAACCTCTGTCCTGTGGCTGTGGGACCTCTGAGAAAAGGAAAAAGGGATTTCTTGACTTGCATTTACCTTTGGTGAGCAAAAGTTGTTTGCCCAAAATTTGGAGATGCTGGTTGTCTAGAAGAGGGATTCTGGAGTCCTGTCAACCTGGGGCAGCAGAGAACCAAGCTGCAAGGTCCTTCTTATTTCTTGTCATTTTATGGGACAAAAAGGTCACTCAGGAGCTGTTTTGCTGGGAATCATTTCTTTCTCATCTCTGTTCTCTGTGCTTTAATCCACGCCTCCTAACCATACACTGTTGCTGAACTAAATTAACTGGTTTAGTGAAGACAGTATTCTTTATGTCAAACAAGTCTGTCTGGTCTCCTTGTAGAAAACTGTAATTGAATTTACCGCATACACCCACAGAGACTTTTAGAGAAACACCTTACTGGGCAGATTAGTAATAAAAAAGGAAGATGTAAAACCAGGGATATTAAAATCTCTGCCATAACCATTTAAATACAGTTCCCCAGCAGAGTGCACTTACAAGTCTGCCTTCAAATCCCAGGGTTAGTGTTCAGGGATATTTTTGGGTTGTGTGGATCGGTCGGGTTTGCAGCTGTAGGGAGGAAGGGGGGGCACTGACTTGGTTGGAGTCTCCCTGCAGCTTCAGGAGCCCACCTACAGCACGTCCTCTGCCATGGCTTTGTGTGGGTTTGTGGTGTATAGCATTTGTCAGAGGAGAGGCTCTCTCCTCCCCACTTGTGCCTTTGTGGTGGTGCTGCACTTGCAGTCTGGGCACGCCCTGGTTAGACCCCATCCCCGGGTCTGTGCTTCCCCTGGGGTGTGCAGGAAGGGCTGGGCACGCCGATCCCTCCGGGCAGCAGGAGCATTCACTCAGTTGCAGCTAATCCTCTTTGTGCTATCTTTCTTTGAAATCATTCATTGAATTGGGGTACACGTTCTTTCTCCTTGGCAGAACGATTTTGCCACATTCGTGAGGCTGGAACTCCTACATTTGTGCTGCTGTCCTTTGGGGACAGGAGGAAAGGGGCTTTGGCATAACTCAGCTGGATGGCATCCAAACATCTGTCGAACAACCTGTTGATGTTTGACTCAACTACCTCTGATACCCATTAGTCTTTAGTGCAGCTGATTTAAATTGAAAATATTATACTCCTTGCAAATAAACAGTTTATTGAGATGTCATTATGCCCAGTGTTAGTTTGCAGCCTGGTTTGCTTCCCAGCTGTGTCCCCTTGCCATCTGCACCCCACGGGTGCCCCTTTGGTCCTGGAGAGTGAGTTCATTACTAGGTCTCACTGCGGAAGCTGTGCGTGAGTCACTGCAGTGCTTGGACCAGGCTTCATCCCTGGGATGCATCATCGAGGCTCCTTAAATGTGCCCACAGAGACCTGTAACCCACAGAGAGCTGGCACACAGGTAGTGGAGCACACAGGGATCTCCTGTGGTCTGGAAGGAAGGAAGGAGACAGTCAGGTGTTGGTATGTGCCCTTGTCATGGTTTTCACCAGGTCCTTGTCAGTCGTACAGGCGTGTGTGGGAGGCTTCTGACTGGAGAGAGACTTGAGTGTAGGAAGGGAGGGGAGGGAGAGAATTGTTGATGGATGAAAAGTTAAAATACTGCCTGAAGTTGTAGAAAAGAGTGCTAAAATACATCAGTCTTTTTAGTACAAGTAATGCTTATGCTGTTAACCCCTTAAAAACTCTTGTTTCTGTGAATGTTTGTTTGCCATAGGGTACAACATTGTCCTTAAGACAGATCTCTCTATGCGTGGGTGAAAGGCAGATAGCTGTAATGGCTATTGCAGCAAGAGAAAGCCAAACAATCTGCATTGCCCAGTACGTTTAAGGAAATCTAATAGGAGGGTTGAGGAAGATAGCAAGATTAGCTTGATGAAGATTATTTATTGCTAAACAGATTCTTCAGTGTTTCCCTCAGCCCTGACACACAGAATGAACTGCTCCACCCAGGGCCTTCCCATTTGCTTCATGGCTCACTTGATTTTGATGGGTTTATTGTGAAGAGAGATTTATGGAGCCCCAGGAAGGAATAAAATTAAAAACTTCCGTTCCCTGTGTTCCCACAGAGGAGTCCCCGTGTCTGTTCAGGGTGCTGGTTAAAGGGGATGGAGAGGGATCCAGCTTTCAGGCCCCATGATCAAACTGTGTTCCCTTTGTAGCTGCTGACATGAGAAGACTGAGTGGCCCTGCAGATCTGTTCCTCAGATTCTGTTGTCCTCTGCAGGAAAAACAACAGCACCTGCCTTCCTAACATCCTAAAACAAATTTTTAAATTAATTGTTTTTCAGAATAAGAATGTTTAGTTTTCAATTCAATTTCCTGTAGGAACTGTCACATTTTTAAGCTGTTTCAGGTAGTGTGGCAGTATTAGCTCCATGCTTCCAGAGTGCCAAATAGCCCTTGCAATAGCATGCTTCCATTGGCAGGAGATTTATGAAAAATGCAGTAGATCATGGGACTTGTGACAAAATTACAGATGGTGGTGGTGATTCAGAGGCACAGGTCTCTGTCTCCTCTCTCATCTGCCCTGTAGCTAGATTTTTCTGCCAGAGGACACAGGATTTGTGTGAGGGTGATGGTCTGGCTGTTCCTGTTCCTGCTAGCTGGGCTCATCCAGGAACTGTCTTGGCCCTTGCAGCCTGCCATGGCCCTGAAAGGGTTTGTCTCATCTATCGACAGCGGCTCTGTTGTCAGAAACAAAGCAAATCCTGATCACTATTGAGGGAGCAGATACGCCCTGTGTTTCAACATCTGAAACCAGGCCCATCAATCTGAAGCTATTCCCCACTCCCTGTGCCAACAGCTCCATTGATGACTGCGCTCCAGGAAGAAAAGAAATTGCTTTTCCCCTCACTGTAATGTCAACCCACCATTTGGAGACTCCCCCGCATCTTCCTTTTCATGCTGGAGGTGGTGCACTCATCTCTGTGACCTGCAAGCATCTGCTTCCCTGGTTTTCCGCTTCGTCGCGTCTCTGTTTAGACATTGCAGTGCCCTGTCCCACATACTAATTACTGACTTTTTGCTTCTGAGGAGCTTGATTCATTCTGGCACATTTTCCCATGTGAAACTGGACCTAGAGCCTTGGAAAATATCTTAATGGACATCAGACTAATTCTGAGTTTAACCCCAAACTGGCTGCTGTATCTGAGCTAAGAGGCACGTCTTTCAGACTGCAGCTGTGGCACTATGAACCCTCCTCCCATGGAGGTCTTTGTTTCAGGAATGCCCCCCTGAAACGGGGATATTCTCCTGCCCCCACTTGGGGCAGGAGATGTTTGCACTGGCACCACCTTATCTCAGCTCTCTTGGCTGTGCTCTGGGTCGATGCTCTCATGTGTGTGACTGCAGCGAGTGAATGCTCTGGAAGAAAATGGAAAAAAAGCCTTTTGCTCGCTATAAGGCTCTCGATGTTTCTCACAGGCATATTTTATGTTCAGGGCTTGCTGCTGCCCGGTCCTGACCACTCTCTGGGAAGACACAGCCTCAGCTCCCACTAGCTCTGGCTGTTGTTCTAGCCAGGGCAGAGCTTCACTCTACAATGTACGCCTGGGCTTGCAGCCTGCTGAGGCTGCTGTTCTCCCCAGAGGCTTTTGTTGATTCCCCCGTTCCCTTGACCGTGTGGAAGGACAGGTGTTCTCACCTTGTGCACCTGCCCTGAAGAGAGAGCCCAGGTGTGAGGCAGTTTGGGGGAGTCTGGGGTAGAGGGAGTTTGGTTCAGTTCCTGCTCAGCAGTTCCTGTGCTGCTGCTTGAGTTCACGATTTCAGCAGTGTCTTCCACTTCATTTCACTCTGAGTGTATTTTTGAAAAGAAGGCTCCTGTATTTGCAGGCTAAGCAGAGACTGCTTTCTCATACCCAGGGGAGCTGGCAAAGCTAGCTTTTGGAGGAAGGAGAGCTGGTTAGGGGACAGAGGCATTGGGCTGGGACTTGGGACAGTTTTGACCACTGCCCAGATGTGCAAAGCACATTTTGAGTGCCCTTGTCTCACCTTGTCTCACGTCTTTCTCTGCCTTCATTTCCATGGGATGAATAGAGATTGAAACAAGTTTCTTTCCTTTTTCTTTTTCATCGAGTTTTTGGATCAGGATACATTTCTTACTGTGTTCAGTAACTGATCTTTGAGTAAAAGAGTTTTGTCCTTAGGAGTCCTAAATGCTGCCAGTGAATAAATAAAAGCCATGAATGGCAGCCTGATGGTGCAGCAGGCAGGAGGGCTCCCTGGCTCAGGGGTTGCACTCGGCTCTCTCTTCTTGCAGTAATTCTACCTGTCAACCCCGATTAACTCACAGACTGTTTCAAAGGTTTGGCAAGAAGGGAGGATCTCCCTCCTTTCAAAATTAATATATTAATTTTGTATTTCTGAAGTGAGCACAGACAAACAATCCTTGCTTGGCTACGTCTACAATATTGAGACCTTTCATTTAGGTACTCAAGACCCATTTGACCTCTATGTCTTTTTAGGACTCTGTTCTTAACCTACCTACCCCTCTCAAAATAAAAGTCCTGTCTCCTACAGAGCATGTGTTACCTTCCAGACCCGAGGAGGTGATGCAGACCTCAAAACCTTGTCCTATGCAGCCTGCTCAGGCCTCAGGCTTCCTTTGAGATGAACCTGATGAATTGAGGAGGGAGCCACAATTAATCTTCCCCGTAGTCATCCCTTAACAGCTTAACATCTTTGCTGTTACACTTGATGAATCACTTTGTAATTTCAGTAGAATTTCATATTTTCAGTGTATTTGGTTCCTGTCTTACCATGATGACTGTTTTTGTACCTTTGGCATATGAGAGATTATGATTTATTTATTTATACACTTAATGAAACTATTGGTGCTGGCTGATTCTTTTTTACCAGTTTCATAGTTCCATAACGTTTGACGCATATGCCAGAACTTTCTCCTTCCCTTCTTTTTCTGCCAGGAGATCTGCTCAAACTTCTTTTAAATTGCAACCATCAAATGTTTTTTGATGAAATCTAAGAAGCTTTTATGAGCTTTCGCCTGTCTTGAATTTGTGACTTTCTACAAAATTATTTCCAGTATATTTCTGCTAATAATATTTGTGTGTAAGCTCTGACTATCAGTAGTTATTAAGCACAGCCATTTTTACTGTGTTCTGGTTTGGATTGTTATATTTTGCAAGCTTCATTCTCCCTCTGTTTCCTTTCTGTTCGATGCAGTGCTTACCTGCAGCCCTTTCCCAAAGCACTGTGTGTGTAGTCAGAGTACCTGTGTGCTCTGCCCCAGAGCACGCTGCCTTCTGTTGGTCAGGGAAGCTTTTTGGGATGGATAAAATACCCATGTCTTTCATGGGTTTGCTCTGAATCATCCTTCTTAAATTTAAGGGTACCAGAAGTGTGTCTCAACTGTATTGAAATCAGATTAAGAGTCGCAGGATTAGCTCTTTGGCGTTTTCAGTTAGCCTGTGGGTTTGGGGCCTGTGGGGATCGAAGCACACAAATAGGATTTGTGTCCCTGCGTTGGTCGGCGCGAGGCAGGGCAGTGCTGGCGGCAGCTTGTCTGCTCGGGCAGGGCCGGCCACGGCACCTCTGGAGAGGTGCTGGAGGTGCAGGAGGGGTGCTGCCTCTGGGCTCTGCCCTCTCCTGCCCAGCCTGCCTTCAGCTCTGTGCCCTAATCCCATAGTTCCTGTGCTGGAACCAGCTGGGAGCTCTCTGGCAGTGTCTTTTTGAGCCTTGAAGTCTCCTGTCCCTGTGGTGGAAAAGCTGACTTTGTGTCTCCAATCCAGCCTTATTGCTGAGCTTTCCAGTCTGGTCTCTTGTTTCTGACCAGGTTTCTTTTATCTGCTCTTCCTTCAGATGCTCACCATATTCTGCTCTCCAATTCTCTCAGTTTCTCCAGCACTCCCCTGCTGTAAACCTTATGGCCCATCCTTCAAAGCCTTAGTTCTGTGTCTGGCTTTCTACTCAAATCTTCATCCTGCATCCTGAACTGTCATGTTCAGGTCCCTGCTTGATGGGCTTCAGTGTTCACTGAATGTGATTTGACATCAACTTGTCTGGAAAATATTGCGCTTATATTTTTCAGAAAAAGAAACCAGCAGATATTTCTATAATAATTTCAGTGAGAGTCTGCCTGTAGGTAATGGGGGACCTTGAAAATCTCAAGTGAAGCAGGAGTTTGTGCATTTGATGCTTTGCTCAGGAGATCATAGGAAAAATGAGTATTAAGAAAAATTTTAAATTTACATGTTCTACAAGTATAAATAGTGAAAGGGAAAAAGTCCCACTCCTGTTTAATTGCAATACAGAGCTTTCAGGCTCATTTAGAGATGGAAAATACTATTAGTTCATCAGATGAAGAGATCAGAGTTTGACTTATCAGTTAATTTTTTTGCCTTCTTTAAGAACAGAGAGAAGTAAAATTCTTTTTGGTCTCTGCTGTCCTTGACTTAAACGGGAGTTGCACAGGGTCTGAGACTCTCAACTCTGATGTCACTGTGTAAGCTTTTTTTTTTTTTTTTTAAACTAAAAACACATGTACTTTGTCTTTTTAGGCCCTCCATCTGCTCCCCAGAACCTGATTTCCAATGTCAACGAGACCTCAGTGAACCTGGAGTGGAGCCCCCCCCAGAACAAAGGTGGCCGGGAGGACATCTCCTACAACGTGGTGTGCAAGAGGTGCGGGGCCGGCGAGCTCAGCCGCTGCCGCTCCTGTGGCAGCGGGGTGCACTTCAGCCCCCAGCAGAACGGCCTGAAAACCACCAAAGTCTCCATCACTGACCTCCTGGCACACACCAACTACACCTTCGAAGTCTGGGCAGTGAATGGAGTGTCCAAGCAAAACCCTAGCCAGGACCAGGCTGTGTCAGTCACTGTGACAACTAACCAAGCAGGTAGGAACGTAAACAGCAATTCCCTTCTGCTCTCTGCTGCCTGATTTTAAGGAAAGCTGTGATTTCCATTACATTTAGCATTAGCAAATAAATGTGAGGAGCCCCGAGATGTGTAACTGGGTCAAACCCTTATTTTCTGGTGATTTATGTGGATAGTTTAAACACTTCAGAAGCCGGGAGAGAGAGGAGGGTTTGGGTGCTGTGCCTGGGAGCAGGCTGTGCTGTAGCACACGGGCAGGACACTGGGAGGCATTCTCTAGAAGCACAACAGCACGGCTGCCCTGTCCCCTCCCTGGCCCACCAGCAGCTCTGCCCTTTGCAGGGGACACCCTGCACAGGGCCATGAGGATGTCCTTGGTATCTGCAGAGGGCAAAAGACATGCTTAGGGAGCACAGGGCTGTGCTCCTGCCCCCCTTGCAAAAGGGCCGGGTAGGATTCAAGGAGCGGAACGAGCGGGCGCCTGCTCTCCTGCCTGCTCGCTCTCCTCGCCTGGAAAGTCAATTAGATTCTGTCCCCTTGTTAAATAAATACCTCCTTAACCTGCTGCTGACAATGTTTCAATTGATCAGAGCTGGCATTGGTGTAGAAATCCTATATGAGCTTTCATCTCCAAGCTCACTGATTTTTGCATTTCATTCATCTGGGAGAGTGAAATACTATTTCTGTGTATACGAGATTATTTCAGATACCCTGGGCAGCTCTCCTTTTTTGGTACCCCATGCTTGACCCAGTAAGAGCAAAGGCTGCTGCAGCAGATTGCCATTTCGTTTTGATGCTAATTTGTTTGATCTTTTTTTTTTTTAATTACATGAAAACATTTTTTTAGTTTGCAACCAGCTAGGGTTTAACGCACAGGGTTCCAGCTGAATTTTTAATTTTAACGCACAAAATTATATACATTTGAATATGACACTCTTCTAAATGCAAATTAGACATCCAGACTGTCAGACTGGCTACAAGACCGTCAAACCTGTTATCTGATGGCTCAGAGTGCTGATTGCCTTCAGGTCCCACAGATGTTGCAGGCATTCAGCACCTCGGAGCATAGCTTGCAGGGTATCATTTATCACCAGGCTTACGGTGTATGAGACAATATTGCATATTTTGATAGTACCAGACCATATAAATATTTTGAATTCTGTTTTCTAGTAGGTGTGTGTGAGAAATAGGTAGGCATAGTCTAAATGTGCAAATTTTAGCTGTATTCCAGGACAGTCAGTATTGCCAGTGAGGGATACGTTCAGTTTTGCAGTGACAGTTACAGGCGAAATTGTCAAGTCCATGCTGAAGCGCCTTTGAAAATCTGGTCCAGTGTTTTTTGTTCTTCATGTACAGTTGACAGCATCCCTTTTAAATTATGATTCAAAAATTCAAACTACCACTTTGCCTAGTGAAAAGAAGACTAATAGAGAGCAGGAGCTATTAGGGAGTCTTGGGAGAAAGCCGTGGGAGAGTGCTGTCATATGCTATATGAAAAGAGAAGGTTGAGAACAGCAGCAGGGACAGTGTTTTTGTGCTATGAATGCCTAGCAAAGAGAGTATTTCTGACTGATTTTGGCATGTGTAAGGATTAGTGGATGCATATATGCATGAATAAGTGAGCAGGATCCATCTACCGTGTGAAAATTCTACCATCTTATGCTTTTATATGCAAACCAAAATCTGATTGAATATGCAAATAAGAATTGATTTTGTTTATTATCCATGAGTAGTATTCTTCCCATCAGGAAATTTGTATTTTTGCCAACGTTTCCAGTTTTGAAACATGCCCAGTTTATCAAATGCGTCAGAGGGACAGAGAAAATTGTACTGGTATAAATGAAAATTAACTCCAAGGTGCAGTGTTCTCCCGTTCTTCATACAACTCTGTGGTTTCTGCTACATAGAAGATCTAAATAGGAATGTGTGGCCTAAACCTACAGATCCCAGCTGAGATAAATAGCCTTACATATGCAAATAATCCCATTGATTTTAGTGAAACTGCTTGCTTGAGTAAAGGTTTGTAAAGTTAGACCCTTGGGTTTTACAAGTACTGATCTGCTTAATCATTGTAAATGTGTGTCTGGGGTGCATTAAAATCCTTGTGCCACTAATTTTCTTTCACTATATTTCATTATAAAGAAATCATGTCATGATGGAGCACTGCCACAGGCTTGGTTTTGATCTTGCACCTTTCTTACACTAATGTAAAGCTGCTTTGGTTTCTTTAAAGCAATTCTAAATTCAGATTAGAGCCAAGCTCCTCCCTTAATAGCACTTCTTCCCTGCTTTACTAATGAAAATGAAACCACCAACACTGAAAATGTGTAAATTACTTCATTGATTTTGCTCTCTATGCTTGTGCTTCCCAACACTCGATAGGAAAAAAAATGTTGTCAGTATGGGGAAGTTTTTTAGTTCTTTACATATGAGCAGTGCTTTTGGGTTGTATTCTGGAGAATTTGCTAGAGCTATTGGCAAGAGGTGCCTCTGTGAGTTAAATTCAGTAGAAATGATAAGTATGCAAGAGACCAGGGAATTTTTCTGAATAACAACTTGACCTTCCAAGTATGCAACTGTGTAATCTGAATATGCAGAAATTTCTGAAGCAGTTTTTGATGTGAGAATCAGGAGTCCGGGTGTCTGTGTGTGTGCTTGCCTTGGTGCCAGCCCCTGTGGAAGGTGTGCATTTGGAGACAGGCAGAAAGCAATGAGAAATCACTTGTGGTATATTCAGCACAAAATTGATGGAATGCATTGCAATGACATAAAAGGTGCAGTTGAAAGGCACAGGTGGGTTTTTGTTTGCTTTTGTCATTTTACTCCTGGAGGTAATGAAATGAGGCAGTTTACTTTCCCCTTCTTTGTTTAGAAACTCTTTTCAGTTTCCAATACTGTAGAAAAGTGTTTAAATGAAAATAAGATTTGCCATTCAAAGTAGGATCAAAAATAATTTGAAAAAGTATTTTTTCTGCTTTGGAAAAGGTCTTGGTTTTTATAGCTTTACTTTTTTCCAAAAAAAGAGATAAAAGAAACTTTTGAAACAAGCAAAAATTTCTATCTCCCAGTGAAATACTTCAGTGTTGTGACATTTTAAGAATTTTGAATTGTGAATCCAATTCACTATTCTGCATGTTTAGTATAAAATATTTTTTTTTTGAGATGGGACTCATTACTCTTTTACTTTATGAGATTAAAAAGAAATAAAAAAGGAAGATGGAACACTGAGCTGCTGAAACTTGGAGCCAGTGTTCTTAGCACAGTGATTTCTGTAAATGATATCATTGGGGGTCTCCACCAGCAGTGGTGGCCTTTTGGCTTTCAGTTTTCAATGAAATGAATTCAGCACTTTGTCCATCTTTAAAAAATTGTGAAATGACTTGTGGAAGAGATGCAGACCAGGAATTCTCATGTGATGCTGTTAGGAGAAGCTAATTTCAATGAGGAACTCTATTAGGCTGTTGACTGAGTAGCTCAAAAATCTCTGGGCTTGTTGGTTGGGTTTTTTTTCCTGCTAAGGATAATGCTGCGAAGCTGTTCAAAATTAAAAGTAAAGCTCTCAATAAAGAGATCTTGTTCACAGCATGCAGGAAGCTTGTGTGATTTTTTTTGAGGAGGTGCTGAACAGTTTATATTTTTATTAAGGATTAAACAGCTGAGCTGTTTAGGTCTCCAGGCTGAGAGGCAGGCTCCCTGCTCAGTCCCTCTGTGTGGCAGTGCTGCAGGGACAAGGTTTTTCCATGGATGCTAAAGGCATTTGCGAGGCAGGGAAGCAGTGGGGAGGGGCAGAGCCTACACAAGCTTAAATGAGATTTAAAATCCAAACTTATTATCCTGCTTGCTTGGCTCCCTTTGTTTTGTTTGCATTTTATGAGGGATGGGCGTCCTGCTCGCTCCTTTGCTTGCTGGAGTTAAAGCAGTTGATAT
This sequence comes from Erpornis zantholeuca, assembly GCA_013400515.1. Taxonomy (NCBI): domain Eukaryota; kingdom Metazoa; phylum Chordata; class Aves; order Passeriformes; family Timaliidae; genus Erpornis; species Erpornis zantholeuca. Next base: position 385,852 of record VZTN01010717.1, read on the forward strand.
TTCTGAATAAACAGACTGCCTGGTGATTTGTTACCTTGTTAGGTTACCTTGGGCTCTGGGTTTCCTTAAGTGGATGGGCAGAGCTACAGGGATGCAGGACGTGCCAATTAGGATGAAAATACAGTAGAAATAAATAAACTTACTCTTTCTACCCCTGCATCAGACTGGATGTTTTCAAGCTGCCTGTGCTCAGGATGAAGAAATGATTTTGTTTTGAGAGTATCTCGGGCTCTCTGTCCCTGTTATTGCTCCTCCTGCTGTCACTCTCCTGCCCAGCCCCTTTGTCTGTGCAGTGCCCCACTCCTGGCCAGTGTGCTCACCTGTCTCAGAGCTGCCCCATCTCTGGGCAGAGCGGGTGGCTGGCAATGCTGCAGTCCTCCCCCTCTTCTGTGTGCTCCCCAGCCCCTCACTGGCACTCAGAGCCCTGCAGTGCTTCAGTATCCATTTCCAGGCAGGAACTAAAATGGGTCACGGTGCCACCAGGATTTGAGCTCCTCTGGGAAGGTCTGTGTGAATTGAGTATTCTTCTAGGACAGGCTGCAGTTGTATGAACCTGAAATACTGACTTCAGAGCGGGGAAGGGAAATGTCAGCTGTTACTCAGTTTTATTTAGCCTTTAGGTTTGTTTGCTGCTTATGTTCTTAATTCCTTTACTAAAAGAAGAAAAAAAAAAAGAACCTGAAAGATCCCAATCCTTTGAGGATGATGGTGTTTTAAGTCAGAAATGGCAGGGGTAGGGGGGAAAGAAGTGGGAGTTATGACTCACAAATTCTACTGGACTTTTTGGTGGGGGAATATATATTCCCATTTCGCATTTCGGTGGGTCTTTGAAAGCCCACGTTTTCTTTCAAATGCTGATTAGCATTCCTCACGTGTTGTACAGAACAGTATGGAAAATGCATATAAGGTCTTACATTATGCCAGTGTGGTTTAGCCTGTGCTGAGCTACATTTGCAGTCAGTAAAAATTCATGGACATACATTGCCCTTGGTCAGTGTGCACTCCTCGTGTCAAAAAAAATAATAGTAGCTCAGGCAGATCAAAAGCAACGCATGCCAAGGCCAGGAAAGCTAAGGATTTTAGTGTTTTCTTTTTAATGTACTATTTTCCTGGATATTTATAACTTACCTCTAAAGAACTGCTCTGTAGTGAAACATCAAAAGATATTGTTGAGTAGATTTTGGTCACAGAGCTTTCTTTAGGTGACTGCATGAACACCCTTAAATTACCACTGGAAAATAAAATTAACAGTTCCTCTGAAGGTTGATCGATCCATGTGATTCTCTGAGCTCCCTCACGTTCTTTGAGTATAGTCCTGGATTCAGTATAAGTAATAGGGAATCATTTCTGTGTGCTGAGAGTGAACATAACATTTTTTGATTTTGTGTGTGGTGATATTTATGTGCACATTAAGAATCTTATCGATAGGGAGGTGCTAAAAGAAGTTAATTTTGATTTTGGAAATAGCAAGGTCTGTAGTCATTCAGACAGCTGGTTTTATGCCCAGCTCTTGCAAAAATGTTCCTTTTTTTAAAAAGCAATCCTAGTGAAGAGCTGTTTATTGTTGTGTCGAAACATAATTTTTGAAGGGCTGTATAACCCCAAGGAAGACTTCAAGTAGCTGGGGAAGGAGCTCTGTGAATGTGAAGACAGAATTCATCATGCACTTGTGTCACGGTTTCACAGACCCTATGAAATAGTGTAAGCTGGCAAAATAAGTCATTTTCTGTTCTGGCATCCCCCTTCCCTAGTGCCTGGTGAGGCTGTTGGGAGGCTTGTGCAAGTGAGCTCCCCTTCCACGGCTGGTAGGCTCTCCAGCCCAGCTCCTGCCCTCTTCCTGTGGCTGATGTGGGGCTGGCACTGCGCTGGTAGGGTTTAGGGACTGTGGAGGGAAGGATTAATGTGCTGGGCCAGGCTGTTCCTCAGGAACCCTTTGGAGAGTGTTGAGGTGACATCAGGCTGGATGGCCCAGCCTGGGAGAGGTGCAGAGGGTGAGTGAGTTTGTGCCTCAGCCCAAGCAGGGGAGCGAGTGGCTCTCCAGATGCTGGGCACAGCTGGCCTGGCTGTAGCCTTCACAGGCATCCAAGAGTCAATTTAGTTCTTATTTTTATTCTAAGTACTTGCTACCAGCACAGTCCCACCCTTTCCAGTTACTTGTTCCCTGAAGCCAAAGGATACAAATAGCCTGTTCCAGTAGTCCTTTTGCAGGAACACAAACCCATGAGGAAACTCATGCACGTAGCTGGGTGTGTATAAACAGTCACAGCACCCTGGCCACCCAGTTCCCCACAAGGCTGATTTAAAATAATCTCTTGGCAAACATGTGGATGCATGCCAGCTGTCCAGAGCATGGGAAGTGTGTGTGATACTGCTGGCTGCTGCATTCTTTCTTCTGTAAAATGCCAGGGTAATGGGATGGGGAGTTGCCAAGGGATGTTCTTACTTTGCTTAAAGGTGTTTGTACTAAGGATGATGGATCAGCAGTCTCCTTATTCCTCAAGTGGAGCTTGTTAAGCCTGAATTCAGTAGGAAGGAGAACCAAAACTAGTAAGCAAGGACTTGGAAAAGGGGTGATCCGCTAGTGTGACACTCCGAGTGATTTGTTACAGCATCTTGCAGAATTCCAGGCTAATTATATGCAACTTTTTCATTTTGAGTATAAATTGGTGAGGTTTCTAAGGCTTCACATTTTTCTGCTAGGCATAAGCAGTGACCCCCCCTCACATGCTTGTTCAGGCAGGAGGGTTGGGACAGCTGTCTGCTGTTGTAGGGTTTCACCTGCCCTGATGGGCGAGATGACCTGCCAGGCAGTGCAGGACAGCCACCTGCCTTTTCTTCCCCTGCTCTGGTTTTCCAAGGGACACGTGGTTTGGCTTTTGATGTCCGAGGACTTACACTGAAAGGAGTTACTGTGAAGATTCCTGAAGCAAACCAAAGGATATATTTTGGGAAACCACAGATCTTTCAAATATTAATGCAGTGGGAGATCCAGAAAAAAAAGTGATCCTAGTGCTAGAAACTTGGGAATTGCATGTAAGTGAACAGTGGGGAATACTTTTGAATGGGCAAATTTCAGCATTGAGCATGAGATTTCTCAGAGACTTGAAGATGTAGCGTGTTGACCACCTCAGGTTTCTTCTGCTGCACATTTAATTACGTGTGTAAGTTTAAGTGTCTGAGTAAGGAGCTTCTCCAAGCTGGCAGATGCAAGTGGGAGTTTCTTCTTAACAACTCTGTGTTCTTGCAGAGGCTTTAACTGATGGTCTGTAATAAATGTGTAGTTATAGGCATACGTGCTCCCGTCTTAAAAACAAAACCGGGAAAACTATTGTTGAGAAGGATTAAATTATTATTATTTTAAGGTAACTGCAGCATTCCACAAAGAAATAATAATTAAAATAACAACTGCCTGCTTTCTGGCAAAGCTGTCTGCACCACCCATTTCCATGAATTTGTATTCAAGGTGGGGGATACAAGTCTTGGTCGGAAGGAAAAAAAAAAGTGCTTTCTAAAGATCCTTAGTAAATAACCAGCTTCAGGGTTCAGCGAACAGCTTAGACAAGCTGCATGTCAGATAGAGCCAAGATGTAATTGCAGCATTTAAATAAAAGTTTGGTCACATTTTTTAAAAGGTCTCCTGGTTTGCTATGGAAAATGGAGGTTAGTTACACATCGTCCTAGGGAAAGAAATGCTTAATTTCAGCATTGGGAAGTGTTGATCATACTTAAGTCATATAAATTTACTTCAAGGAGGCATAAAATTCTGGTCTCAGTGGTGCTGGTACAGATGAATAGTTACCAAACTGATGGAGATGGAGATGCAGTCCTGCAGCTTTTATTTGCTCTGGACTATTTAACTGTGTGCTCACTTTCCCTGGCAGCATAATGACATTTCCCATTCATAGAGTTTGACGATCGGTGTGAGCACTTCCCTTATTGGCACAGAAATATTTTCATGTGGAAGGAGAATTTGCCCAAGAATGTTTGTGGCTACTAAATGTTAAGATGGGCTTCTAAATTCTCTGGCTGTTTTTGCAGATGACTAAATTAATTGGAAAGCAGCCAGAGAGACAGCAGAGTCCAGTCGGTAGTTCAGCAACAATAAAAGGCTTCGGAGAACTTTATCAAAGCTTCCATTAACCTCCTGCTGATGTCCTCAAACAGGATTTTTTTGAGAGACTAGAAACACAAAAGCTAGGCTGCACAACTGCCCCTGTGTGTCCATTCACAGTTTTCAAATCCACACAGTTACTAATTAAAATGCCATGCAGAGAAGCACAAATAAACATTGCTTCAGTCCCCGAAGCCCAAAAGTTTCTGCATTGGCTCATAGTTTGGAGGGCAGGATGCTGAACTGACCCCAAAAGGTGGTAAAGCAGCCCACTCTGGTTCAGATATTCTGTCCTTGGGAAATGTGTGTCAAGCCCATCCATATGCATGAAATCCCACTCCCAGAATGCCATCCCAAGGCAGCCCGTTATATTTTATTTATATGTTGCATAGCATTGCTTTAAACCATGCGGGCTAAATAGAGCTGTGGCATGCCTGCTGGCTCCCTATAATCATGTTTGCCAGGTTCTGGTGGACATCAAAATGCTGAGCACACGAGTGAATAGTGCTTCTTTCATTGAGAAATGTCACTTCAGATTTAGCCCCACGTGTGAACTGGTGTGCAGGGAGCGCTTTATTATCGTGGCAGGGTTCCAGTGGGCTTCCCCTCCCAAACAAAGTGGGAAAATGCGTCGCCTCTCTCTGCATCCACTTGAAGGATTTCATGGCGTCTCCTTAGATTAAGGTAATCTGCCTTCATTACTAAATTCCAGCCCCAGAACTTTGAGTGCTCTCCGAGAATGGATTCAGGGTCTCTGAAAGTTCTGGTTTGGAAACTGGTGATAACAAAAGTTGACCGTGGTTTTGTATTTATTTTTTTAAATGCAGTCAAGAGAGATGTAGGAAGCTCAAGTATTTTATTCCTGTGGTCATTTGTATTTCAAACCATCCTTTATGGAAAAATCCTCCTGTTAATTTAAAAGGAAATGATAGCTTTTGTCTCAGCCTTCTGAACTGTTCCTGCAGAGTTTATTAGGACTTTTATCCCTGCTATCGAATTCTATCACCTAGTCTTAAAAAGACAATTGACTGATTCTGATTTTTTATTAAATTCTTCTACTGCTCCATAAAATATCTTTGGTTTTGTCTGTATTAAAATCCACTGAAAGTATCCATGGATTACTACAGACAGAAAAACCCTGAAACTGTAATGTGCTTTGGATATAAATGTCTTTCAGTTCCATAGATTACCGAAGGCTAAAAGGGAAGGACTGAAATTTTTAATTAGCTTTTTATTATTTTTAATTTTCTGTGTTGCCATTAAGTGGTCCTGTCAAGAGATAATAGAGCAAGACAGCTTTGACTAAGCAAAATAGGAAGGCACAGTGGGCTGGAAGAGGTGTCTCGTGTATGAATTGAGTTTTGTGTGCTGTCCCATTTATTTTAGCAAACAAATCAAGGCATGATCTGGAGACAACCCGCTACAAGGGCTCCCTGGGAAGATTGTGCTTGTCTCGGTAACAGACTGCGTTCTTTAAATCTGTCCTCTGAATCAGCCCCAATTTATCTCTCGAGCATAAAAGGGAATGCAGATGGAGTAGCCGCAGCCTCCCTTACAGTTTATCAGGATATTGTGCATGCACATAAATAAGGCAGAAAGTGACTGGAATATGTAAGTGGCTGAGTGTTAAATCCCATGTTTTTCAGGCTCCCTGGGCACCCAGGGATGGTGCAGCCAAGGGGAGTCCTGGAGGAGCTGCAGGATTTGTGGGCTCTCCGTGGCACCTCCGACAGGGGATGCAGACCTAGAGGTGCCTTTGCTTTCACTGCTGCCTGTGCTGAAGGTTAAAGCTGCAATTATGGGAGGACTGGGAAAAAACTATGTGAAAAGGATGGATTGGGCTCAAAGGGAGACTTCGCAGCACTGCTTGCACAAGTGGCATTTTGCTTTAACCAGAGAATATTTTTATTTGTATTGGTTACACTGGCAAGCTGCAGGTTAGAAGGGCTCTGTAGCACAGGGCATCCCTAGCTTATTTCCAGTCTGAGTGATCCTTAAATGGAAGGTACCAGCTTCACGCAGATTAAATTAGAAGATGATAAAAGTTTTGGACCTTGATGACAAAAATGAACTAAAACCATAGCAGTGAATCTTGCAGGGATGAGAGACATTAACATTGGAAAATGCTTTGTGTGCTGTTGCAAGAATAAATGATTTTTGCACTGCAGGTTTTGAAGGAAGGTTGGTTTTAACTTTTAGTCCATATCCTGTGCAGGTCTCAGTTCCACTCTTCAGTATCCTTAGGAGCCCTGGCCTCAGTGGGGAGGAAAAGCCTGGTGGAGAAATCATCTCAGAAGCTGGGATGGGCTCAGTATCATCCTATCTTGTGGAATATGGGGCTGGAAATGAAGGTCCAAACTCAGAATACAGACCAGTCTGTGTGACTGCTGAGGGAATTTGGGATTATTGTTTTCATGGGCTTTTATTTGCCCAAACTGTTGCTCAGTACTCCTCCAAGACCTAAATCTGCTTGGTCTTGGTACAATCTTAAAATCTCCATAACTTCACGAGGCTGGTGGTGTTTTTTGTTTTGTTTTGGTTTTTTTTTTTTTTTTTTTTTTTTTTTTTTTTTTTTTATTTTTTTTTTTTTTTTTTTTTTTTTTTTTTTTTTTTTTTGTTTGGATTTTTTTTTTAAAATTTTATTTACTTAGTTGATTTATTTTTAGGATTGAAATTTTTCAGACTTTGTAATGGCACTTGCATTGCACAGGAAACCAATTATTCTTTGGAGTGTTTTACATTGAGGCAGTCACCTTTAATATTTAATTCCTGATTCCACTTGGGATTTTTCCAACTGACACAATTTTAAAACGAAAAATGCACTGGTTTTCAGTATCCAGCATAAAACCAAAATAATGAAACCCCTTTTTAAGTTTAATTATGTGCCACCTATGATGTAATTGGCTACTGACATCATGAACTAAGATTTTAATTTTAAGGTTTATGTGTTTCAGGAAGCTTAGGACTCTTCCCCAGTTTGTACCTCATCACTTTTTTATTTTTTTAATGAATGGCAAACATAGGTAATTTTGCTTTTTGCAGCAACACTGTGTGCAGAGCTTTTTCTCTCTCATTGGGTCTATTAATGATTTTTAATTTCCTGAACAAACCTGCCCATTGTGGGTGAAGGAAAGGGGATTTAATTCAGTTCCAGCGAAAGGACCTGGTGGGAGAGCTCCAAGTGTGAGTTAAGTGTGTTAATCCTCTGTGATACTTTCCAAAAGTACAGAGTATCTTTTTCCCCTGGGGAAGAGGAGCTTTGATGGGAAGTATGGCAGATTGTCTTGCAGCACCCTGGGAGCATGAGGATCTCCAAGTGCTGTCAGACCAGTGTCTTTCACAAAGTGCTACTAACTAGTGAGCCCAGAAAACCCAAACCTTGATTCAGTCTCAAGCATTCTCAACATCACAGAGGCAGAGATCATATCATGTCAAATCCATCTAACCTTTGTACAGAAGGTACTTCACTGGAGTTCCAACTAAATGCTCTGAATATTGAGTATAATTAAAATTTATAGCTCATTCAGCTAGAATGTAAATACATAAATGCAAACCTGCACTAGCCTTTTCTGTGTGATGGAGCTGAAACTAAATATGGCTGAAGTTCCTTAACTTTGGTGACTTTGAAGCAATTTATGCTCTCAAGTGTTAACATGGAAATTGTGATTTTTATCGTTGGGTGAGTCCTGGGGTTGGATTCTTGGGTGCTGCAGGCTCAGGAGGGCATGGCCGAGACCCAGCCTGCAGTTGCTCTTGGAGCTGTGGATTGCCATGGAAGTAAAATGTTTATAATTTCATTACTTTTTCTTCCCCCAAGAATCTTGCCATCTCTGACTTTAGATGATTGATCTGACAAACCCAAATGGCAAAGTGTAAGTCTCTGCTGTTACTGAAGCACTTCAGAAGCCAGGATGAGGCAATGTGGCCAAATCTATTTATTAAAATAGCAAATGTTGCCTTAGCAAAATGAGTCATGCCATTTATTTATTTATTTTGTTTAGAAGATACTTCACTATTTCCAAGGCATCTAAGTGGCAAATAGGGCAGAGGCTTCTGTTTGTCTGGATTTCAAAAAGGCTTTTAAGCAGTGCTTTTTACAAAATCTAATATTCTTAATGCTGAAAGTAAGTGACAAAGGACGTTATTTAGCACATACATATATATCATCTAGACAACCATGTGTAAATAAAAAGTAGCTGTGTGAGAACCAAGGAGAGCAGTGTTAGGAGTTGTGTTGCCTTGGGTGCCAAATCACACATTTGCCCCACAGTGGGTTAAGCTTTATGCCATAACTGTTGGGGTGGTAACCACATGCTCAGGTGACTTGGTGGTAAGTGTAGGAAAGGACCAGGGAGCAGAAATGAGGCTTTCTGCTGATAGATACAGACATGGGGCATCAGGTGAGAGCCCTGTGAGACAAAGGTTTGCCCTGTTACAACAGCAGGGTCAATATTTTTTATGTCGTTTTATGGAATGTTGGAACACTGTTGTCAGAGGTTGGAAAGCTTCACACAACAAGTGGTTTTCAGGGCACAGATACAGTAAGTTACTTCACTGGTTCTGTACAATTGAAGAACAGCTCTTCCCCTCTTGTGTGTTGACTGATGACGTGTGTGCAGACATGTCTTAACTGCTCTGTCTGTGGGCAGGAGGATGGCAAAATAAAGGAGTAGCTGGATAGTTGTTCGACTTAAGGAAGGGCTTAGAGAATGGGCTAGGGGTCTCATTTGAGGGCAGCTGGTGTTTCTTTAAGGGTAGCTTTGATTTCCTGGTGGAAGGGGCTGGGAGGGAGTGGAGTTCATTTAGAAAAGGCATCTCAGCAGATCCTCCTGTGCAGCAGTGCACAGGTGAAGGGCAGGCTGTTTGTGGGGAGGATTTAGCTCTGGTGGCTACTTCTGGCTTCCTGGGGGGAACAGCAGGGTGTGTGGGTGAGGCAAGGTAGCCCTGTGGGGATGAGGCTAAGTGGCACATTTTGCTCCAGACTACTTATTTTGAACTGTTGGGGAATGCTCCATTTCCAGCATTATTATCTGCCTTAATAACTAGAGGTTATGACCTTTAATTCCTCGTTCTAGCTCCCCCAGAGCCACTATCCTCAGGGGTGCTGTACATTGTGGCACAGCATCAGGGGTTTCTGGTGGTCTGTGCTTGCTGGGAAGTAAGAGGATGATTACAGCATGTGCTGCCCACAAGTGTTCCACCTGAATTCAGGTCCTGGGGTCCTACCTCTAAGTGTGACAGCTCTGGCCCACAGCAGTCTCTCTTTGTCTGGACTGCCTGGCCCATTTTTTCTGCTTCTCTCAATATAATGCAGTGGAGCATCAGTGTTGGCTTCTTTAGGCTACAAAATTTATTGTTGTTTATACTGGGTCAGATTCCAAGCTCAAGTAGAGGGAAGAGTAACTGCAACGTGACCTGCTTTGTGACCAGTGGCTCCAAACCTGCTCAGGTCAGACAGCTGCTGACTAATTACCCATCTTAACAAATTACTTACAGCTCTAGAGTTTCTAGAGCAACTCACAGCTCTGAGTGTTCACCCTTCCATGTTAATCATTCTAGCGTTTAGAAATGTTTTGGTGCTGGGGTTTTTAAGTGGTTGTGATGTTCAGATAGATTTTTATAAATTGCCTTTCAACTGAAAGGCTTGTTTTCCTGTTTGTTTTAAACTGGCATTCATACATACAGGAAATACACGGTATTCTGCCATGTTTCTGTTGGCAACTATTAAGTTATCCTTGTCAGAACATGCCAACAGGACTTCTTAGCAAGCTAGCAGAAAGAAAACAAGCAGTTTTCAGATGAAACAGACCCCATGCTTGAGTTGTAATACAAATCTCTTGCTAAATGCTATGTAGATTCTATAATCTTTTCGTTTAAGGCAATCTTTGGGATTGTAGGTTTCAGATTCAGATCTTTGGAGTAATTCCAGACCTGCATTGCATGAGCTGATGTCATTATTTGGCCTTCAAAATTGGAGGGGCCAGTACCTGAAAATAATGTATTGCTGTCAAGAGCTGGCCCTCTTTAATCGCCAGAACAAGCCATCTCCTGGGCATGCAAGATCTTCTTCATCCTCCCTTCGCTTCTGATGTAAACCACAGGGAACTGTGGTCGCATCTCAGTTCCTAGAATAGTTTTGATCTAAATTAGAGCAGTTCTGGTATGCTGAAGTAGTCTGTGCTAAAAGTGACACAGAACTGGATGTGCAGCCCAGAAAATACACAGGCTCTTTGTGGATCCTCAGCAGCCACTGCAAGTCACCAAGAAATGAAGCTGGATTGAGGTGGTAAAAATACAGCACTCTAATAATCCTCAGCTACTACTATTTGTTGCTGCTAAGAGCCTGGGTTTTCCTTCAAGCTTTTGATTTGATGCAAGTCAGAGCCAGCTTTTGTGGTTTGGCAAGATTTGCAGCACAGGTTCTTCTGGGAGAGGCAAGAAATGAAAACTTTAAAACAGAGGAAATGTTTTAAACATAATAATACTGTGTTAACAGTCTTTAAAATCTCATTTTCTAGTTGCCTTCTTTATGAACACATCATTACAAGCATAACTGATGTGAGCTGGTCCCTAGGTTCGAGAGCCTGTCACTTGTTTCTCTCAGAGGACTTTGTGACTGGGCTGCAGAGCCTGGAAAATAAGGGAAGATCCCTTGTGCCTGTCATTTTGGGATGAAGGTGTCCTGCAAGAGTATCCTGTGGCTAGGCTGGTGCTTTCCCTGAGCAGTTCCCAGCAACAAGGAGGGAAAGCAGTTCAGCAGGGTTAGGGCTGGTTAAAGGGATCGGGAGAAAGAGGCCAAGCTGAGCTGTCATGCTGCTTCTCACCGCGCCGGCCAGGATTTTCACGTGTGGGTGGATAACCTTGGGCGCTTTACTCTAGAGGTGGAGATTTAAAGTCTTTGCTTTAAACGCTAAAAGCTTGAAAATGCTGGCCTGAATCTTGGCGTGTCTCACTCTCCAGGCTGGGAGGTGTTCCTCGCCAGTCGTCATTCCTGGGGGAAGGAGAGGCAGACGGTGGGAAGACAGAGCACTCGGGAATGTCTTGGGAAGCTTCCAATGGCTTGGTTAAGCAATCAGGCCTCTAGATCCTTGTCCAAGTCCTAACCTGGTCCAATCATCACTAGTATAAATGTTTGCTCCACTTTTACAGAGGGAATAATGAAAAAAGCCCCAAATATGCATGTGGTTAGTTTTTAAAGTGCACAGGCAGCCCACAGACTCTGGCAGGTCCCTCGGAGAAAGGCGTAGCTGTCATGCTGACAGTGAGGAATGGGAATGCCAGACTCCAGCTCGGCTCTTCAGACGTGCACAGACATCTAATCTGCGAGAGCACATCGCCTCACACATGGCAGGAGCCTTTCCTGTGCTTATCCTGATGGACATACATGGCTTGTACATGTGCTTTGCATATGTTTGGAACTGTGGTCATGCTAAAATGTTTTTTGGTCCTAGTGAGGCCACATCTGGAGTGCTGTGTCCAGTTCTGGGCTCCTCAGTGCAAGAAAGGCAAGGAGCTACTGGAGAGAGTCCAGCAGATGCCACAAAGGCGATGAGGGATCTGGAGCATCTCCCTTATGAGGAGAGACTGTGAGAGCTGGGCCTGATTAGTCTGGAGAAGAGAAGACTGAGAAGATCTCATTAATACAACAATGAGATCTCAAAGGGGTGCCAAGAGGATGGTGCCAGACTCTTTTCAGTGGTGCCCAGTGATAGAACAAGGAGCAATGGCCATAAACTAAAACATAAGAATTTCCTCAACACGAGGAAGAACAGCACTGAAACAGCTGCCCAGGGAGGTCATGGAGTCTCTCTCCTTCTGGAGACATTCCTAACCCATTTGGATGCATTTCTATGTAACCTTTCCAGGTGACCCTGCCTTGGCAGGGGGATTGGACTGGATAATCTCCAGAGGTCTGTTCCAACCCTAACAATTCTGTGATTCTCTGAAAAAGAACTGCCTTCTTTTTAATTTATTCTGGTATATGTAACTAAAGAGGGCTAGACACTTCTCTCTTCCCTCGATTTGAAGTCAGTGTGACAGCTAGTCAATTATGATGCCCTCTTACATGAATAAAATAATCAGAATCTGACCCAGGGCATGTTGCCTTCACAAATTATTAAAACCATATTTGATTCTTTGTGTTGTCTATCCTTTTCCTGCTGTGAGATTATTTACTAATATAATTTACAAAATCTCGTGTAAACCCCCACAGTGTTAGAAGGGAAATGGTCAAAGAGAAAACCTGAAATGTGCCAGGTTCCCTTCTATATGTTGTGGCCCAATCAAGAGAAGATTTTTTAATGGAAGATCTTTTATTGTCTTGTTTTGATTTCTAAGAAGACTTTTCTTCAGTGTTAGATTCTCAGAAATTTCTTCTTTTTTTTTTTCTTTTCTTTTTTTTTTTTTTAAGTAATTAATAATGGAGCAGGCTTTTAGTATCTACCCTGGAAGGTAAAAACCCTTAATCACAGTAACATCATTAGTGCTTTCAAGCATTTAATTTTGATGCTTGACAAAGCGCATAGCCATTGATAAGAACAAATAAGTGTTGTGTGCAATTGAGGGAATAAAGAAAAGCATGAAAACCCCTAAGCTTCAAGTAATTAAATTTAAATATGTTATTTGAATTTAGCTGAGATAATGTACAAACTGTGGGTATATTTTTCAGTCAGTGAAAGACCCCTTGAGTAAACATGATCCATTTAAATTCAAATCATGAGGAGTGGAAAGTAAACCCTGCTGTGGGTAAGAAGGCATCTTCAATAAAACACTGGGCATTGTGTATCTTTGATATCTGAGTAGTCATGCGCTGTAGTTTTATAAAGGGCTGTTTTCACTCATGGATGCCTACATGCCTGAGACTTTATTGCATCTATTTATTTCCTGGTTTTTTCCTCTTTCCTTTCCCCCCCCACCCCTCCTAATTTGAACCAGTAATGAAAAACTGACACTCTGCCTCTGCCATCCTTTAAAGTGCCTCAAAACTGCTACAATTCAGCACTCACTAGCCTTGGGATATGGCTTTATGGCATTTGGGTGAAGTTTTTGTAGTACATCTGTGCTCTTTTTCTCTCTGTAGGCCGCAAGCTCAGAACTGAGGTAATAAAACTACTAGTAGGTGTTTAATGGCAGGTTATTGAGGAAGTAGATGAAAGAAAATTGCAACATTCACATCAGTAGGGAGTGGGGTTTTTAAGGGAAAAGAACTGCTGAGCTTTGAACTCAGGAAAGTTACAGTTGGTGCTTTTGTTCAAGGAGGGGACCCCCTTTTAGGCACCAAAATACCTCATTCTGTGAAATGAGCTGTTCTGGTAGAATTGGTGCTTGGTATGTGCAGTCTGTGCACGTGTGGCAGAAAGCTTGCTGTTGTAAGCAGTGATGATTGAGAAACAAGTCATTGCTTACCACTCTTTTCCAAACATAAGGGACCAGGCTGGAGGAAAGTGCAAAAAGTGAAAGAAAAATGATCTCCCACTCCCTTCCATGAGTTTCATGCGATCTTACTGTGAACATCTTAATTGTGTACGTTATTCTTTTTGGTCAAGCTGTCCCCAGTGTGTTTCATGTAGGAATGTGTGTATCTAATGAACAGTTACCCCACGCACATAGAAGAGAGTATTTTGTCTTTTATTCTGCTTGTGATCAAAGCATCGTTTTACAACCTGTTCTATGTTTATCTTCACATCATCCCTAAGAGGCAATTTAAAGGCAAAAGGCAGAAGAACAAAGAATGTAAATATTTTGCACAAGCTCACTCAGAAGGCTGCATCTGCTACCTGGAATGCCATGTTGAGCTGGCAGTGATGCTGTCCTCTTTGTCCTGGACCATACTGACCAGACTCTTATGCCCTTTGGTAATACATGTGCAGGGAGAAACTGCTGTTCTTCCAGGAGTCCAGTCTTTCAGGTCAGATGGTGGATCCTGAAAAACAAGGAAGAAAAATAAACCTGATTTGTAGGGCTATTTTCAGAAATAAAAGGGAGTTGGTAACTGAGGATTGTATCCATGCAGTGGGATAACTGTAGTACTCCCTGTGGGTGCTGGGTCCAGTTCCCCAAGGTCCTCAGAGGTTCTGCTCACCTCCCTATTGCATAGACCATTGTAGGTCTGTGACATCTGCAGAGATGTCACTCCTGAAGAGCCTCTTGCAGTTCTGGTACTCGGTCCTGTGTTTGGACTTTGGCACTCTTAGGATTTCTATACAGCATATGGAGAGGCAGGATGCACAGTCAAAACAAAGTCAGAAACTAATGGCTCATCTGCAGAATCCAGGACAAAAGAAGATACTAAAAGTTAAGGAGAATTAATTTGTATATAAAGGGCAGGAAGGAAAAAATAGGACCATTCTTAAAATCATAAAGAGTAACAAAGGAATTGATGTACAAGTCCTCTTTGTGCCCTGGAGGCCAGGAGCATGTTGCTTATTCCAGTATGGTGTAGTGCCTAAGACAGCTGTCCATTTCTGGGAGATGTGAGAAAGCACTTGTTAAGCTATATAAAGCTAAAAATCTTGAACAAGAAGGCTTAGTTAATATAAATTCTTCTGCTGCAAATAGCCATTTTACAACAGAGAATAAATGTGTTTTCATACAGCACTTACCAGCCCAATATTGAAGGACTCACTAAATTCCAATATAGATGCCTGCCGAAATGAAATGGGAAGCCAAGGAGGTTAAAGAGAGGATAAAGGAAAGAAAGTGAACTTTTTCTCTACGATTCTTGAGGTCAGACCAGCATAAGTGACAGATTCTCAGTGAAAAGAATTGCTCGTCTGACTTGCATGAGGCAGCGATTAACTAAGCAGATTTCTCTCCACTTGGTTTGTCAGTAATGATGTGTGCGTGTGTGTTTTAGGGTAACAAATCTGATTTCTAATTTATTAGCTGAGCAGTATTCTTATTGCAGAGGGGAATTAAAAAAAGGTTTGATCCTCTGTTGAGGAAGTGTGAGGTTATTAAGCAGGTTTGCAGTCGTGCCACAGATATAATTTGATGGAGCACACCTGGATCCTCCCTGTTGGCTGTGTTTATAGTCTCCTCTGTCATTCAGTGTTTGCCTGTGAGAGACAGACAAGGAAGAAAGAGATAAAGGTTCTGGAGGCATTTCTAACAGAGATGCCAAACTGTCAAATAGTAAATCGGGAAGCAGCTCCCTGATGGTTTCACATCAAGAGGAGACACCCTTTTGTGACTGTGGTGTCTACCGGTTATTTTCACTTCCATCAGAACTGTCTGATATGGTCAAGTAGGTTTGAGACGTTCAACATTCAATTTTCCTTTCATTTATAGTGACTGTTTTATTTATTTGTCTTTCTTGGTAGTTTTCAAGGATACCTGCTTCAAGGATACTTTTAACTTTATAACATTTTCGTGGATTATCATCCCAAAGTAAAAGGTAGAAAAAGAAACAAAAGGAAAGGAGAATGGGGAAAAAAGAGCAGTTACAGCATCAGGGGACAAAAGAAGAAATTCATTCAATTTAGGAAGACCTCTAATCTCTGGTTATACAGGACAGCTTTGTTAGATAAGATTAAAAATTTCATGAATGTCCCTTTTTATCCCTGGAGACTCTGCCATTTATACCAGCTATTGTCAGCATCAAAAGAGCTTGATAACAGCTGGCTAGAGACGTGACCACACAGCAACACAACAGCAAGAAGGGGGCAGCCGGGTTCATAAATCTTCAGAAAACCCGTTCCCCAGCGCAGCCATGAATCTGCTGCTATCACAGGCAAAGGAGAAGGCATTGTCCTCCAGCCAGTCAGAACCCTGAACTTCAGCGTTAGCAGGGGCTCTTTAGACAGTGCACAGTGCACAAAGAGATGTTTTCCATTATCTTCTTCATTGCAGCCCTTATTACTGACACAGATACAGTTTAAAGGGTCTTGGAGTTTAGCTTGTTGCTAGGTAGAGTTTTTCCAAAAATGCTGCAGCCCTTACCCTTGGCGGTGGAATCCTGCTTTTTCTATTCACGGCATCAATGCAGCGCCACATGGGACAGGGTCAGGCGATGCCATTTCGGCACACAATAGACCAGTCTCTGGTATCTTTTGGCTGGGAAGGAGCTACCAAAGCCAGAATCTGGCTCTTGGCCATTTTCCAGGGACTGCTCACAGATTTGGGTGTAAGCAGGACAAGTTATGAGGCACAAATTGGCTCAGACTCTTGAAATACAAGTTTTCTGGTTTTAATGGAAGAGCCCAAATTCATACCTATTTAGCTTTATTCTGGGTTTACTTAATTCAGTGGTAATATTTTCTCAGCTTTAGAGAAAACCAGACTGGAACCTCAGGAACTTCATAATTCCTGTAAAGTAAATAGCTAATGCAATAACCTCAGTTGATTTTCAGAGATGGAAGAAGAGAATCACTGTGGACCAAAAATTGCAGAGGACAAAAATAAGAGATCCTTTTAGTACCTTGATCTCTTTTGAAGGTTTTTACCTGGGTATCATGAATATTGCAGTGTTTAGACAATTGTGTTGTTACTCAAAACCCACCTATCTAGTGGGTATCTATTTGGGATGTCCAGCATCCAAACCCAATCTTTCTTAAAGATGATTAAATGTAATTTTGTTAGAGAAAACAAGAGAAATACTTAATGTTTCTAATTTCCCCTTGCCCCCACTTCCCCAAGAAAAATACAGTTTCTGAAAGTGCTCATGTTGTGAAAGTTACGATTAAAAATACATTTTCCTCATTAAAACTAAATTATGCATATAATGTTTTCTTTCTTTTCTCTGTCAGCTCCGTCCCCTATTGCACTGATCCAGGCTAAGGAGATAACAAGGCACAGCGTTGCCCTGGCTTGGCTGGAACCCGACAGGCCAAATGGAGTCATCCTGGAGTATGAAGTCAAATACTATGAAAAGGTACTGCTCAAAGAGGGGCAAGCAAGGAGTTCCCTTTGGATTTGGACAGAACTTTTTTACTTCATTCCACTGTGGTTTATTTCCAGATGGGATTCCATCATTTGAAACCAAGTAGATTCAGTTTAGTAAAATCCAATTAAGGATTTCATGCACTTGAATGGTTGCTTGAAAGAGTAAGACTGATAGCCTGTTCCAGCTGTATGGTATGAGTTTATTTTGTTATTTCTTCCCACCTAGAAACTGAGCTTTTGTAGCAATCACATTTATAATGAGAGTCAATAATGTTGGGCAGGAGTGAGACATTAGCTTTACTTCATAGACAGAAGTACAATAATGAAGTATATAACAGAGTCATAATAATAAGATCTGTTTGCCGACAGCTTCTGCTTGGAGTGATAGTGTGGACTGGCTGCCTTTTAACAGAGAACAAGGAAAGAAAATTAGATTATTCATACTTTCCAAGTTAGAGGGAGATGTTATTCCTTCAAATAACTTCTCAAGTAGGGAATTATGAAAAGAGCTATTTTCTTTGAAGGCTCTCTGCAAAAATGAGCAATACCTGCTCCTGCTTGTGTGCATTGTCTCTCACATACTTCTAATTTTTTTAATAAAGAAAATCACTTACCGCTTTCCACATACTGAAAAAGGCATCTGATTTGCAGGGAAGCAAGACTATTACATTTTCTGATAGATTTTTCAGCCAAAAATAGAACAATTTTTAATAATGGACTTTCTGGAAGACATTTTCTAAGTTTTTTCTTTTTTAAAATATTTTAATCAAATTTTTAATATGGTTTCTGGCTGATAGGAAGAAAAAGACACACTGACAGCATGTGTCAGTAAAATGTGTTTGTTCATCAAGAAGATCCTATTTGAATGCTTGGCTGTTTTCCAGAGGTTTTCATTGTGTGATTTCTTAAATAATCAGTGATATATGAGCATCATGCGTACTGCCTCATCCTCCTTTTCTGGCTCAGAGCCCCATGTAGCACACAGTGCTAGGGGGATTGAGCAAGGCCAGCAGCAGGAGCCCTCGGGATGTATTTTGAGAATTCCATCGCTGTTACTCATCCTCTGTCATCAGGCAGTTCTGGCAGGGCAGTGGGGGTTGCAGGTTCAGGGTGCAGGGAGGCATTTTCATTCCATCACCGCCGTGCTCTCCCGTGTGCAGGACCAGAACGAGCGCAGCTATCGCATCGTGAAAACAGCCTCCAGGAACACCGACATCAAGGGCCTCAACCCCCTGACCTCCTACGTGTTCCACGTGCGGGCCCGGACAGCAGCAGGCTATGGGGACTTCAGTGGGCCCTTTGAGTTCACCACTAACACAGGTAATTCCCACTGAACTCTCCTCTTCCTCCTCGAGCAGAGGGTGCAGGTGTAACTGGGCTCTGTGCTGGGGCTTTCCCAGTGGATGCTTGGACTGGGGTGCCTCTGCTCTGAGAAGATGTTCCTCCATGGCCATGGGAATGCCATGAAGCCATGAATATCTGTGTGGATATGCTGCATTCTAGATTCTAGCAATGACAGTGCTTCGCTGTGGCATAAGGAAACGTGCACCATAAACACGTAGAAGCCACTGATGCTTGAGAGATTTTATGTCCTGTAAATGTAGACGTTTGCACGTTTCTGGAATATCTTATTTCAAGGAGAACAGAATTCTCCCTGTTACTCCTCTTTACATTCTATTGACATAGATCAGTTAGGTGTCTACATCAGCTCCCGTATTTGCACTTTCCCTCAGACAGTCCTATAAAGACAAGAATGTTCAAGTTATGTTGTCAGGCCTTTTCACTTTGCTCAAGAAAACACGCACATTTAGCCCCCAGAATATTTGCTTTTCAGTGGCAGAAAGGCACCCTGACCAAGCCTATTTTATTTTGGACATGCAGGTCTCCTTAAATCAAGTTAAGGTCATGCCAGTTAGTGGCAATATCATTCAGGATGTTAACAACTGGAAACAATCCATCAGGAGGAGGGTAGACATTTTAAAATAACTTACTATCTTAGTGTCAGTTGCGAGTGGTCATCTGGCCCCACTGTGAGAAAAGGGAGGAGGAAAGAAGTTAGAAAAGCAATTAGAAAGGCAAAAAAAATTAGCCATTGTACCCTCTGAGCCGAACTCGGAAGGAGAGGGAGTCCTCGTTCCTGGTGAACTGAAGTTCCCCACATCATTATCAAATATCATGTCTTCAGCTCATTAGCAGCCTGTTGGACAATTGTGTCAAATGACTATATAATAAAGGTCTGAAAGTAGATTTGAGCGCTACTCTAAACGGCCACTTTTCTTCACAAGCCAGAAAGCACACTGAGTGCTACCTAGGTTGATTTTTTGAGGTTGTCTGGCACTAACACTCCCTTTTCTATTTTCAGTTCCTTCCCCCATCATTGGCGATGGTACCAATCCCACAGTGCTTCTTGTTTCAGTGGCTGGCAGTGTTGTTCTTGTGGTCATTCTCATTGCAGCCTTTGTCATCAGCAGGAGGTAAGAACTTAAGCTTCTCTCTCCCTCTCTCTTTCATCAGGGAGCTTTTTGTCTCCTCCAAACAAAGCTAAATTCTTTGATTAGCATCATAAACAGTACATTTGCATTACAAGCCTTCTCCCATGTAGCTTTGATCTTCTCGACATTAGTACCAAGCAGCATGTGATGTAATGGCAATAGTTCCAGCTCTATTTGCCCTTCAAATGCAAAGCTGATTCCAATAACTGGCATTGAGAAGCAAGCCAGCTAGAGATTTGTGGTTAGTGTAATTTGAAGTTAAATTTAATGGGTATGGGTACAGTAGATTTTCTTGGACTGACTCCTGATAGACAGGGAATAAACAACAGCACTTTTGTGAACTAAGCCACCAGACTGCTATGCTGGTGATTTCTGTGTCAGTCTATGAGCCTGCACTAGTGTTTCAGGTTAGTCCTTCCTGTGTGAGGGGATATGAGTGTACAATGGAAGCCACAGTCATTCAGCATCAGATGCAGTAACAGAGCAGACCTGGATCGATGGATATTTCATCGATGCAGCACCATAATCTTCTACCAAGTGCTTGTTCATTCTCCCAAATTCAACCCAGGCGTCAGTAACAATCCTGTGAGTGGGAGGACAGTGTAGCAGAAACACAGTGTGAGTGTTTCTGTCTTCATCTTTGTGTTCAATCTCATTTAAAAAGATCAGCATGATCTTGCTTCAGTGTAATTTTGAGATAAAACTGGTGGTATCATTACTGTTTCTGAAGCCTGGGATCTGAGGGATGTACATTTTGTCAGTCTCTGGTGGTCAGTTTAGTGGCATCAGCTGTAAATGTGCTCAAACTCCTCTTCATTTGCTCTTAAATTGTCCTAGAGAGCAGTTAAGTGCCCATGATTGTAATATCTGGAAAGTAGACATGCATTGTGATCACTTTCTGTGGGTGTTCAACTCAAAGCCTCCATGCTGGCAGGAGAAAAGAAGAGCAGAACATATGAAAATGTGGTGTGGAGAGATAGGTTTATTAAAAGCCATTGCAACAGAAAATAGCATCACTGAGCTTGATGACTTAATCTCCTCTCTGCTTTTATTGATCACTTTATTATTTAAGGTAGGATTGATAGCAGGATACATTGGATTTCTAATTATGAGTCGCCACCTTGGAGAATTGAGCCTGTCGAGCTGCTTTGAGATGATTCCTTCCCTTCCTCCCCCTATAAAAAAAAGTCTCTTCCCAAGGCTGATAAACACTGCTTGGTGATTGGCCCTCAATGGATCACTCTTTAGAAAATGAACTGTCAGCCCCTTGCCCTCGTATTGATTCTCGTTAGGATCGGCCATAAAGCTGTCAGAGGAGAGGCTGCCTGGAGCCAGGTACTGACAGACCTGCTGGGCTCAGACAGCTCTGCCCAGAGCTCTCTGCTCACTTTTACCTCTGCCCAGAGTGTGCAGTCACACAAAGGCACCACAGAG
The DNA here is from genome assembly GCA_013400515.1 of Erpornis zantholeuca. Classification (NCBI taxonomy): domain Eukaryota; kingdom Metazoa; phylum Chordata; class Aves; order Passeriformes; family Timaliidae; genus Erpornis; species Erpornis zantholeuca. The sequence goes on from VZTN01010717.1 coordinate 406,771, forward strand.
CAGGTGGCCAGCAGGGAGAAAAGCCCAGTCCAGGCATGGGTGGCAATGGAGATAAGAGCATCCTGGTGGCCGTGGGCTCAGGGATGTCCTGTGCCTCCTTACTGGCATCTCTCAGAGAGGCTGTGGAGGGGAAAAGACAGAGCAAGACGAATAAAATACTAGGACAGTGAAACTGCTCTGTGCATACTAATGCATGGTGCCTTGCTAATTAATAGCCTTCAATACATAGTTCTCCAGTAGCTGTAAGTAGCTCTCAATAAACAGAATCTACTTTAATATTCACTGTTACTCTAATGATTTTAACCACTATCACAATGTCATTTAGAGGTGTGGACTTTGGGGATATTTCACGATGTTCCTAAGCCAGCAGAAGTTAATAGCAAAATAATTATACTTTGTTCCAAAATTACTTCAGATGAGAAAAAGCTTTTCTGTCCATAGAGTCTCCATGAGAAGGTTTTGTAATCTAGCCATGACCTAAAAGTCATATTTGTACAATCAAACCTGTGCTTTGGCCTGCAGACACGGCCTCTCTGCACCCATGAGCCAAATGTGGGAACTGGGCATATGCCGTGGCTGCCCACTTTTGAACACTGGCTTATTACTGATAATTTAGCATCTCGCTTTTTTCAAGACATTGTTCAAATCCCAAAATTCATCTTTACAGCAGAATTAGTCAAAGGACTTTGCCTTCAGGCAGCTCAAGCTGTTTGGTTGTGTCCTGCGACGCGAGAACCAATCTGCCTAATGTTCATTTAAACTTGCCGAGGTCTGGATGGGCACATCCATGGAGCAGCGGGCAGGACATGGCGCGGGTGTTTCTGAACCCGGCTCTGCACGGATGCTGAGGGAAATTGCAGCATCTCTAAATGAGTTGTAAAGGATTTGGGGAAGTGTAAAACAGAGAGAGACACCTTCTATAAGGGCTTGTGTGGAGTTACATGGTCTCACCGAGTCCTCTGAAAGTTTCTCTCAGCAGTTCTTCCAGCTGATTGATTTGTCTTTGCTCTGCCGACACATTTGCCCACCTTTTGCCGGTGGTGTGGGAGCAGGCACTCTGCCAGCCGGGTGCCTGAGCCCCCCCAGCCCCTCTTTTGTGCGGGAAGGAGGAGGTGGGAGCAGGGGCATGGCAACCAGGTCCTGCTGTTTCACGCCACTGCCTGCTAATTCCCCCCGCTGTTAACTCCTCTTCATCACCAGCCCCACCTGTAGCTCTGCCTGTCTCTGACCCCCGCAGTTCCTGAAAGCTTCTGTGTTCTTTTCCTGAATGCCAGCCACTTAATCACCGCTGCCAAAATCCCCGTAATTAGGGGATTCAGATCCGTGACAAAGGCTCCCTTCTGCCACTCAGGTGAGCTGCCCCGAGGCAGCCCCAGCCCAGTGCCCCGTGGCGTGGGGCTCCTGGGCTGCTCTCCGGGACAATGGCACACAGCGGTGTCCTGCCCAAAGCCAGGCGGGAGAGGTCAGCGCAGGTGACACGGCGAGAAGTGGAAGTAGGTAGTTAGTTTGGAAGGTATTATTTAAACTTAATAAGCTACAGTTATATTGCTTGAACAGTAATCCCTTTGTTTCCCTTCGTTTTTTGCGTGTCTTTGAGTTTTAGTGGGGGAAGGTTATTTTTTAATCTGTTGTTAGGGTGCTTGTACTTTTTAAAAATAAGATAAAGAGATTTTTTTTTGTACTTAAAATGCTTTCATGCAAAGTCTGCTTGCATTTTGTATTTCCCATCTGTCCCTGAACATTAATAAAATGAATTTGAAGGGTCCTGATTAAAATGCAGAATCTTTTTTTTTTCCCCTTTTTTTCTTTCCTCTGAGAGAAATTGTATAATACCCAAAAGCATCCCTGCAGTCCCCTTAGCTGACCTGGTCCTGTGTGGCACTGGGTGGGATTTGTACTGCCTCTTCCTTCCCACTCAGTTCAGTAGCTGGGGGCAGAACATCATCCCATTATTTCACTCAGCTCTGTTATACCACTATATAGAAGTTCTGAGGCAAATAAATTGTTTAAATGGATGTTTGCGTCCAGTGTGGATTTTAATAATGCTCTTCTTGTCATTGGAGCCATTTGTGTTTAAGTTATTTGCATCAAGAAAAGAAGCTCCCAGTGGTTTATTGGCTTGGCTGTGTACCTGCTTTTTCTGTCTGAACACAAATCCTGTCAATGTTGGGAGCTGTGACACTTGGTTCAAAGATCAGGTTGTCTTCACATTTCAAACAGGGTTTTTTTCCTTCTGTTTCACGGTTAATTTATATTTGTTTATTATTGACATAGTGTGTCTATGACCCAGTGCCAGGGCTGCAAAGGCAAAGGTTGGGAGATGGCCTCCCAGCTGACAGCAGTGGGAAGCTGCCATTCCCTACAGGGCAGGTGCAGAGTGGGAAGTGAGATGCTTTTTGCTAAGGGGCAGAGGGGTTTTGCTGACAGGAGAGGTATGGTAAGACTCAGGGAGATTTGCTGCAAGTGAGGCTCTCAGTTATGTCTTTTCTTGCTGTTATCTGTGAGTTTTTTGACCCTTTTAAACTCACATCTTACAGGTCCCACCTGCTCCCATTTTCCTCTTCTCCTTATTCACCATTTTCAGCCTCTTGATTAACTCAGTCTCACCCTGGTGTCCCTGGCAGACCTGGTTGTCCCCTGCCCCATTCCAGGCAGTGGCTGCACCTTGCTGGCAGTTCCAGTCTTGCCTCCTGTTCTCCAGGCTTGATTTCTCCTTCTGCCTTCCCTCTTCTCTCCACCCCAACCTCTTGGCAAACTGAGAGTAAGCCCTTCTCTTCAGCAGTGTCTGCTCCTGTGCTTGGCTCTGAACATTCAAGGATGGATGGGTAAAAGCCCAAATGATTTCTCTGTATCTGCACACCGCTTGATGCTGGGCAACTTCAAATCCCTACACATTTGGCTGAGCAGACTCCTAAATATCCTCCCTAACAAACTAACTTCTTGTATTAGCTTTTTGTAGTGCTACTTGTCCATTGAAGCTTAAAGCTGAACTAATTAAATACATAACTAGATTACAATATCACATGTGTAGATGTAGAAGTAGTAATCTATAGAGCTAACATACTCTGCTACATTATTGTCTCCAGTTCAGAGACTTAGTAGAGGAGCTCTGCCACCAGGAGTTCTTCAGCCCCTTCAATTAAGAAGTGATTAAAAGAATAAGCAAAATCCTTGGGACCTTCAATTTTGATGGTCAGGGATGGTGGTTTGTCTTTTTTTTCTGCAGAGATCCTGATTCCTGTGTTAAGAGGCTCGTTTCCCGTTTTAAATTTGCAGTTAAATAAGTGTATTGATGTTGGCATTTGCCTAATGATGTTTGAAAATCAATCTACCAAAACACCTCCGTGGTAGCTTGAAATCCCCGTGTAGCAGGACTAAAAAGCAATTTGGCCCTTCAATTTCAAAAGTGAGTTTGAAGAAAAAATAGACAAAACATGAACTTTTTTTCTTTCTTTAAATGCTGAGATGGAAATAGATTTGTGTTTCCTTTGATGCTCTGTTGATGCCAGTAACACATAGAGGAGTGTGAGGATCCTCCTGCCCTGGCTGTGTGTTGTGTCATGGCTGTGGCAGGTGCCAGCAGCTCAAGTCTCTGCAGGTCAGGAGGGCTGAGCTTGTTTCGGAGTGAGATCCTTATTCTGAACTCCCATGCTGTGTTTTGTTCTGACAGGCGCAGTAAGTACAGCAAGGCAAAGCAAGAGGCAGATGAGGAGAAACACTTGAACCAAGGTAAAAGGCCCTGGTGCTTGGGGGTTTTGGTTGGCTTGTAAAACATGGCTCGTGTTCAGGTGCTTGGGAAATAAGGGATGGCATTCCACTTGAGACGAATATGTTTCTGGTTTCCCCTCTTGCAAACATCCTACTTTGAAATTATTTTACTTTAGTAGCAGGGAAAACAGAAGTATGTGGGTAAAATGGTTTGAGGGTACAGACAGGAGAAAAATTTATCAAATTTTTGCATTGTTTCTTGCCACTGAAAGACACCTGTTCTTGGCCACTTGAAATTTAGGCAGGATTTTTCCCCACAATACTTGGCTAAAGCAGTTTCTGAATGGGCCAGAGGCAATCCTGCAGGAAAGGGAATGTGAACTTTGCTGCCTTTTTTTCCAGCACTGTATCCTATTGCTTCTTCCGTGTACCAAACCCAGGGCCTGAGCTCAGAATTTCCTGGCTCCCATAGGAAAAAGGGATGTGTTTTATTCTCACAGGTCCATGACAGACTATTGGCATGCTGGTGATGGCAGTGATTTGTGAAGCTCATTAATTGGCAAAAGCCTGATTCCTTACATCAATATTGGGAAATATTAAATGTTTACACTTTAAAATATTGCACTGGGGGGAAAAACAGTTAAGTCCTTCCTTCCTTCATCAGTCATTCCTGGCTTACAGTACATTTTTATTGTACACTCTCTTTGCTGTTGTATATCATTAAGGCTTCAGTCTCATATGTTCTGTGTTCAGCAGCATGTAGATCAGTGACTTCAAATAAAACATTTCTGCCTTGCAGGTGTTAGAACATATGTGGATCCTTTTACATATGAGGATCCAAACCAAGCTGTGAGGGAATTTGCCAAAGAAATTGATGCCTCCTGCATAAAGATTGAAAAAGTTATTGGTGTGGGTAAGTGCCAGAACTTTTGGATTTTTTTCTGTAAATACACTTTTAAGTTTGCTTTTAGAGAACGTGTGATCCTATGATTTTTTCGTGGCAGTTCTCCCAAATGTACTGACATAACAGTTTGACAACACAAGTGCATGCTTCAGGTTCATGACCACGGATTCTTGTGCCTTCTCCTTTTAGGGGAGTTTGGTGAAGTGTGCAGTGGACGTCTCAAAGTGCCAGGAAAAAGAGAGATCTGTGTTGCTATCAAGACTCTGAAAGCTGGTTACACTGATAAACAAAGGAGAGACTTCCTGAGTGAGGCCAGTATCATGGGGCAATTTGACCACCCCAATATCATCCACTTGGAAGGTGTAGTTACTAAATGTAAGTAGGTCGTTTTCATGATAAGTCCAATTTGGAAGTCACTGAGAAATTAAGTCTGTGTGGTGTGCTCTGGCTTTTTTTTATTTCTTACCCTCTTTCCCGTAAAATGACAGATGGAACAGATCCAGTGATAGCTAATAGGAGGAAATCAGTGCGGGACAAGTCATTAATCTTGTTGTCAGCTATAAATGGGTTTATGGTTTCAGCTGATACTCTATCTGTAGGCAGCTTGTACAAGATTTTGTAGAGGGAATTAATACTGCAGGGGTTGGCTTTTTTTTATCCCTTCTTGCTATGCCAAGCAGGCATCTTTCACATCTTTGCTAGACTGAGATGATTGTTACAGGATAGGCAAAAGCAGATGGTGAGCGAAGAATTCAAAATGATGGGGGAAAAATACCAAAACAAAACTACACAGTCATATGTTTAAAGTACAAAGCACAGATGTAAGGAGAAAACCTTTGAAATTAAGCAGGCTGTTTTAGTGTGAAACTTGCTTATTTGTTTTCTCTGATTTACAGGTGTGCTAATTTTACTCTGCAGAATTTACCTGGACGATCTTTTTTGTTTGCTTAGTTTGGGGTTTCTTAAGTCTGTCAGTGTTCGGTGCTCCTTAGAAAGAGAGTGGCAGTTCTTGCTGGGTGCTGTCTGTAGGCTAGAGCTGGAAATGCACCCGTGAGTCAGCCATGCTTGGCTCTGACCTGATGTAGTGTTGTCTCTGCTCCAGCTGCCCTGGGTAGCATGGTGGCAAAGCCTGGCACTGACTGCTAATCCTAAAAGACCCTTTGGATGTTGTGGCTCATGCTCTGGGTTGCATAGAAAGCAGGCAGTGATCTTGTGAGCTGCTGTCAAAGAGTGGAGTTTGTGAGGCTCACCTTCTGCAGCATGAGGAACATGAATGCTGGGTGTTAATAGTGAGAGCAATTAAAATTTGAGATGGATGAAAAGTTAAAAAGTAAAATATTACTAGAAGAACAAAGTAGCTCTCATAGAGGGTTATCAAAACCAGTTCCACTGCAAAACTGTCCCTCTTGAATGTCAGTGAGAGCTTATATTTACTCTGCCACTTGTGTTTCTGGAAATCTTACCCCTGCTTATTTGTGTTACTGTCTCCTGGTCTGCCTTCTCTCAGCATTTGAAAATGGCACATACAGCATGTGGCAGTTTGTATTTACAGGCAAAGAGCAGTTTGGACTAATTTTGGCCATCCTTTACTGAGATCCTATCTCAAAACTAAAATTAAAATACATTACTCTGTTTAAATTTGGAAGGCCTGAGCATCTCTCTCTGTGATTGTTATAACAAAGGGGAGGAGGGTTGTGATCAGGCCGCAGTGTTTGCCCCAGACAGCGATTCTTTTAACACCTCAGCAAAAGAGAGGCAACAGGGGAATCTTTGTGTTGAAATCCCACTGAGGCTGGAAGCCTCTGAGCTGTTACAGCTCCAGCACTTATAAATGACCGTGTGCATTTGCATAATGCAGTTGTCAGTGAATTAAAATGATTGGGAATTTTCACCGAGGGGGTGGCAGCCTGACCCGGGAGTGCTCCATTCCTGGCTCCCAGTAAGTGATGCTCCGGCAGCAGCCCGGCTCCGTTACCTCCGAGCTGGGCTCCTGGGGAAACAGGGCTACTTAAGAGCACATTTATCTCCATTTCTCCATGGGTTCTCTGAATGCTGTGATAAATGAATGCATTTAATAAACTGAAAATTAAAATGTGAGATAAATAGTGGTATAGATGGGGGTTGAGAGAAGCAGCAAAAAACCATGAATAAATTATTGGCTGCTAGTCAAGTACTTTAATAATTGACTCGCTGATGGTAACTTCTCCTTCCTCTCCCTATCCCCCCCTCCCCTGCTAAAGAAGTGCCTGAGTAATGAAATTACATGTTAATGCACTGAAAGAGTCTTCCTTTTTTCCCTTCTACGTTGACATAGTATCTTTTGATTGAGGAAGGTTAATTAATACTCATTTAGATGCATTTGTTCAGTGGAAGGGTTGCTGTCACAAGGGATAAATGAAACAGTGCCATACTCACATTTGCTTGAAAGTTTTCCTCTTTCTACCAAAGAATGCTTGCAAAGGTGAATTAGAGGGAGGGTGATGTTTTATCACACCCATGTAGTTAAGGATGTGCTCGGCCAAGGTCACTCAGCCCTTCATCCAGAGCAGTTTGCTTTATGCAATACCATTGCTTCTCTGCAGCATTCAGTAATGGCATTTCACAGGCACGCCAGCTTGCGTGGGACCAAAACAGCCAGAGTTTGAATATCAGCAGGGAAGGGAAGTAAAAGCAGGAGTAGTAAAAAGCCTGCAAAGGATACGTTGGGACCGGAAAGGTGAAATAAGTAATGATGAGTTAAATAAGTGATGTATCCCACATAGATGCTGGCCTAAGTGAAATGTGGTAAAATGTTCTTACAGTCAGCCCTTATAGCATATGGTTTTCTAATTAAAAAAAGGTTACTTCAGAACCAGAAATCCCTGACCAACGAAGAGAAAAGCATCTTGGTGAAAGATGCACTGAGGTAGAAATTATTAGGGGAACTTTAAATGCTGCAGCATTTCATGGTAGGGTAATTTTTAGAGATGGTTGTTCTGGAGCAGATACATGCTGGTGACAGGAACAAGGAAAAATTAAGTGGTTCTGATACCTTTCATGCCAAAATGCAGTTGAGCTCTCTACAGTCTGGGTGACCTGGCCTCAAGCCTTCTTTCCCTGTAATGTTTCTTTATTCAGACCTGCTCCAGGAAGTAAAACTGAGTTTCTCTGGGACACCATCTTTTATTTAGGAAGAAAACTTTTATCATTCCTGTAGGTAAAGCATAAGAGAGAGGAAGGTTTGCCATGCCAGACAGCACTGATTGTTAGGTTCTTGTCTTAACAGTGCTCATCTTGGGACTGGGCTTTTGCCACTCAACCTTTGATAAGTTACTTCTGTACTTCTGCCATTGCTCTCTGGTGAAATTTTATCAGACCTATTTCTACAAATACCTGTGTGTCAAATATGCACTAAGATTTAACTCTGAGAAATAATTGGAGTATGTACCTAAATTTTTATAAAACTCTTAAAGACAACGTCAAGCATTATTTGTGTATTTGCTGTTGCTTTAGGCAGGAGAGTGCCTGGAAAGCATCCCCCTGTCAGTAACATTGCATTTCTCCTCTGGTTGCCCAGCGTGAGGAGCTGGGTGCTGCTGAGCACTGTGCCCCACGTGTGACACAGGGCACTGAATCATTTTGCCCCTGGTTGACTTCAGGAGGCAAATGTTTTGGGCTCATTTATAAGTAACGAGAGGCATGGAATACAAATTCGGGACAGAGAAGGTTGAGAGGAACAGCCTGTATTTTTCATTCTTGAATCCAGTTGTCTTGGAATACCTTGTAGCTCCTGACGGCTTCTAACTCACCTAAAGCATTGATCATTCAAAAAATACAGAGAGACCAAAGCATTCACAAATTCCATTTTTCTAATCTGTGGGCAATTTAATTATATTACAGATGTTTGTCAGATTTGGACAGACTGTTTTTTCTTAGTTCTCAATTATCAATTCATGTATTCCTTAGAGAACAGCAGCCACTTTAGCTAAAGACCTTGTCAATGAGTCAACCAAAGGGTTAACCTTCCAGATGGGCCCTTTAAATGTTTCTGTCCTATAATATTTCATCTCTTGCTCCCCACAGCTGAGGCATAAGCTTGGTGCTTTTCAAATTAAATTAGATTGTGTAAGCCAGGTGTCTTGGCAGTAAAATCATGTGCAAGCCATTTTTATCCCATTAACATTGGTGTTCATCAAGGAATTGTGTTTTTCTTTCTGCACACTCTAGGTAAACCGGTAATGATCATAACTGAGTACATGGAGAATGGCTCCTTGGATGCCTTCCTCAGGGTAGGTGATTTTTTCAAATGCTAAGGAGATTTTATACTGGGAAACATCTTCTGGTTTTGCATTGGTTTGTTTTTTTTTTTAACCCAGAAAGATACAGAAACTTTTGCAGTTTTAAATAAATTGTTTGTACTTAGGAAATTCTGTTTTCTGATGTTGCTTCTATCCAAAACCAGAATAAATATAAACTGGAAGAATATAGAATAAATTAATTTTAAAAATAGCAGGATCTTAAATAATCCATGTTTGATGTGGACAGCTCTGGCTTGCTCCATTTCTGAAAGCATTGTAGTGCTGTAGAGTCATTAAAATCAGATTCATTGCAAACGGGATACTGCATCACTGAGAGCTGTGACAGAGCCTCTGGGTTTTTGCTTTACTGGTGAATTATGGACACTGGTGAGGAGAGCGAGGAAATAACATTGCATTTTATTTGAGAGAAGATGGGGAATCTGCAGCTCTGCTCTTTGCCGATTTCAGCAGTGGCAATAATGGAGCTTTTAGCTTAATGCTCTGTGCTTTTGCTCCTTTGCCCGTGTGCAGAAGAACGATGGCAGGTTCACAGTCATCCAGTTGGTGGGGATGCTCCGTGGCATTGGCTCGGGGATGAAGTACCTGTCTGACATGAGCTACGTGCACCGGGACCTCGCCGCTCGCAACATCCTGGTCAACAGCAACCTGGTCTGCAAAGTGTCTGATTTCGGCATGTCCCGGGTCCTGGAGGACGACCCTGAGGCAGCTTACACCACACGGGTGAGGGGGGAGGGAGAATGGCCATGTTGTCGTGCCTGCGTGTTGGTTTTGTCTGACTGTGTGGGAGGTGACGGTGGTTTGTTTTAAAATAGTCTCAGTCACAAGTGAAAACCTACATCTCAACCTAAAAGTAAATATTGGCCCAGGCTCCATAGCTCCTATAAATTGATGTACTGTTACTGCTACAGCAGTGGACGCAGCAGTATTTCTTCTCTGAGAACGTGACCCATGTATTCCTCTTGTTCCTTCATTATGGTACAGCATGTGACAGGAATCTGATGCCAGAAGTTAGAGCCTGGACTTCTGTTCCTTCTGATGCCTTCAAATATGGTTTCCAAGTGGCTGGTCCTGCTCCTGTTTGATACAGCAGGTGTAGACACACCACAAAAAAATAAGAAAGATAAATCCACTTTTGCCAGTCACAAAGCCAGTCATAGATTTGACCTAAATAATTTGGACTGGGAAAAGTGTTAGGTCTGCATTCCCATTTTCTGTTTCTTTCTCATTTTATCTATATTTCAGCATCCCACTGTTAGGTAATTTTGCTAAAAGCCATTTTAATATGCTGCACATGGAATAGGGCTAATGCAAGTACTTCTGGCCACAAAACAACATCCCAGCCATTGCCAGTCTTGTACCAATACCTCTGATATCAACATGCGCGTAAAGAAAAAAAAAAGTCAGTTTATAAAGTCTCCTTTTTTAATTGCTTATTTTCTTCGTTTTTAAATATCTGCCATTCTCCATCTGTTCTCCCTAGTGCTGAGTTTGTTTGCAGCACTCAGATCTTGCTGTTTAATCCCAACACTCATCCTTTAATGGATTCACAGCTCATTACAGGGAAGGATAGACTCGTGTAGTGTTAAATGCTGGCCAGCCTTGGTATCTCTCGCTTGTAAGGGTGGCAAGTGGAAGAAGCAGAAGCAGAGATCTGAAAAGCTGTATTCAGGGAAATCAGAGTTTAGACAAGCACACAGGGGCAAGACAGAAATGGCTGAAACACTTCTCTTTGAATTCAGCAAGTGGAGATATATGGTATTGTTGGCTCTCAGGAGTAAACTAGAGAGAGTCAATGACATTTGCTTTACAGTCATTGCCTTCATTTGGTATCAGTAATGAAGGATCAGGAAAATTTGGATTAACTCCACAGTGCTCAAGCACCTAAATATAAAAAGCTTATTGACAAGTTTTAGAATGACAACCTTGTATAAACAATGTAGGTGCATCTGTGTCTGAAAGGAGGAATAAAGCTTTTGCATAACCAGAGAGGATGCAACAAAATGCAATTTTTAAAGCCACATTTTTTAAGAGAATGATGCATTCTGCTCCTGTTAGTCTCTCATTAAAGCGAGAGCATCCTATAGTCACCAAGGCACATATTGCCACAACCTGATGCACAATGGGTCTGATGCAAAGCAGCCAGGAGAAGGACCCCTTTTGATTTCTCTTGGCTTTGGAAGCAGTCCATATTAAACACTTGAGAGATAGAGTAGAACAATATACCATTAAGTATGCACACACTGCACTCAGTTATGGATAAAAGCTATCTAGGAGATGGCTGGGAAAAAAACCTTCCAAAATAAACTTAATCAAAAAAGCATAAAAGCAAATGAAAAAAACCCTGAAAACCTTTGTTCAGCTTAAGTTATTCCCCAGATGGAACTGCAGGAAACCGAAAGCTCAATTAAAAACACCTTGCATATTAGCATAAACAAAAGGAGAAGTCTCTGGCCTGGGATCACTCAGCTACAGCAAAATCAGATAAACAGGATGGAGTGAGTCCCTTTTTAAATAGCATAGGACCTCAGTGGCCCAAATCTGATGCCCAAGTGTTTTTATTTGTTTAAAAAGAAGTATTGTAAGAAGAGGCAGCTTTCTCCCAACAGGTAGCAAAAGCAGCCTTGTACCCTGGTCTAATGCTGAACTCTTTCCCCAGGGTCTGGGAGAGCCCAGAGGCTTGTTTGCCCTCTCACATCTCTGGTAGAAGTTGGGATATTGCCCATGGGAAACACCACTGTATTCATAAATCTTCCCAATTTATCCTCTTTATTTTACCTTTTTGAAAAGCAAAACGTTTATAATCCCATTTTTCTGAAACAGGCCAAACAGGTCAGACAGGCAAGCAAGGAAATAGTAATTAACAGCATGTAGTTATTTGTTTTGTCAACTAAATCTGTAATATATACTTTGTAAAACCCCTGGCTTGTTCTCAGGCTTCGGCATAGCCCTAAGCAGAGATCTCTTGGAGGGCTGATAAAAATATATTTAGCAATTTACTGGTTTGCCTCCTCGTGACTAAAGAAAACAGATGGGCAGCATTGCCTCCTGGTTAGATCTGACAGCTTTATGGCAAGCAGGAGAGAAAGTGGATGCCTTTTTAAGAAGGGTTCTGGAGTTGTACACAAAAAAAACCATCCTGTATTTTGAACGTGTAGAGCAGTGTTAGCCATGCACGTGAGTGGGTCAGTGACTCACCAGCCTGTGGTTCCTTCTCTTGGTGGCAGGGGGGCAAGATCCCCATCAGGTGGACAGCTCCAGAGGCCATCGCCTACCGCAAGTTCACCTCGGCCAGCGACGTGTGGAGCTACGGCATCGTCATGTGGGAAGTGATGTCCTACGGGGAGAGACCTTACTGGGACATGTCCAACCAAGATGTGAGTCTCCTCTGGCTTCTCTGCATTTCCCCCCCTGCCCCTGCCGTGCCTTTATCTGTGTCATTGGATGTCTGCTGATGTGTTTCTGCAGCAATTGGCTATGTGGTTGTAAGACATTTATTCCAGGCTTTTAAAAGGATATCATGGGTGGTAGCCTCCTGCTTTCTCAGGGAACCTCTCTGAAGCTAAAGTTCCTTGAGTACTTCAAGCTTTGTCTGTAGTCATGGACTAGGGTATTCTCAAGTTAGGATCTGTACCTTATGCATGGGGTTTACTTGATTTGGTATTTTAGATTTTTTTAAAAAGCAATTAAAGAAAAATGAAGGAAAGGGAAACTAATATATTTAAACTGTCAGATCATAGTACTGTCAAGAGAAGGAAGATTTGAATGTTCATATTAAATCTTGAGTTTATTGAATGTCTTTAAGAGAAAAACACTTGAATTTAATTGGGCTTCCTATTGGTAGTTAATTCTTGAAGCTCCTCTATGCTTGTAACTCGTCCAGGTGATTTTATTTCTTGTAGGACATGTAAATCAACAGATAGGAAATCCAATTCTGATTATCAGTCAGAGCATCCTTGTGACAATGGCATAGCTGCACCCTGAGGGCATTTAAAAGCAGCTTTTGTAAATGACCATTCTTAAATTATGCATGTCCTGTTTAACTGTACCATCTGGACTACTTCAGTGTGTTCCAAGAGGGACTGTGCACAATGGCTGCTGTTCCAGAAGAGTATTTAATAATAATGCTAATAAGAGCTTTTGCTAATAGAATTTTTATTAAATGAAAAAAAAAATCCCAGTGAAAATGAGGCCTAGATTATCCGTAATTCTTTTCCCAGGGGATTTACAAGCATATAAAGGAAGAAGAAAATGGTAATCTGAATATATGGCCGTGGGAGTGGTTAAGGCATTTTACAAGTCATCTGCTTTCTTCAGTAGAGCTGAACATTTTCAAAGAGTGTCTAGATGCGGATGGCATTTAATCTAAATGGGGGATATAATTTTAATTTCCTTCTGATGTGAAACGTCTCCTCTGGCACCCAATCTTGCCTTCCTTTTGCTAACAGGAAGTCATCAAGACTTAGCAAGAAAATAAAACACCAGATGTGTCTCAGTTGTATCAGGCATGTCTGCACAGCACAGTGGAGCTCACTGCAACAAACAGAACTGTTTTTATTAGAGCTGTTTATGTTAGGCTGGTGTTCACTGCGTCTGTGTGCTGCTAGACCATGTTGAAAAGCTGGCTTGAACAAGACAGGGAAAGCCAATATTACCCTCTCTGCACAGGCTTACAGTGCACGGCATAGACATGCCTTTTTTTCTCCTTAACGATGGCAAGAGCGGTGCTTCTCACAGCAAAGCAGAAGTGGATTTCAAATTATACTCGGTGTCTGTTGGATCAGGAGAAATCGAAAGGATCTTCATACTTTCTGGAGTAGTGAGGGCCACTTCGTTTGTGGTCACTGAATAGCTGCTGATAATGCAAGCATATCCCTCACCTTGTCCTCCCATTGGGTTTTAGCCACTAATTGGACAAGTAAGTCTAGAAGGAGGGAATTCAGTGCAACTGAAGTCTCTGAGCACTCCTGGTCTCTAGTCTCAGGGTGAGTCCTGCCAGCAGTGTCATATCGATTAATTTAAATCTGAAGGCTCTTGGGTCATGTCCCTGTCATGTCAGAATTGAGTTCTGGTCATGTCCTGTCCTCCTGAGAGACCTAAGAAGCTGTTAGAGCCTCTGGAGTGCTTTTTGGAGGGTTTGAAGTGACTTCAGTCTGAATTTCTCTGGGTTCTGTTAAATATGAAATAAATATGAATAAAGATGTGTTGGACTTCGGTAAAGGTGCACAATAGGGCTCCCATCTCTGCCTTTCTTAGTTCAGAGCTTACAGCAGTGAGACAACAAGTTCTCTGCAAGGCCTCTGTTACTGACAGAGATGAGCTAGGCCAGGATGGGGTGGGGGGGCTGTATCTTAAAAATGATGGGGAAAATACAGTTTCAACATACTGCACCCAAAACTGATAGTAAAGACTTGCTGTAGAGCTCTCGCTTCTCCATCCCTCTGTCCAACAAGGATAGTTGCTTGTTTCTAACCAGGGCTCTTCTGTCATCCTTGTTTCCCATGTGCTTTTTGGTGACATGTTGCCCTGCCATATCTGATGTCTGCTCTGGGTGCTGTACCTTTTTACTTTTGGATCGCTGAGGAGCAATGACAGTTCTGAGTCCGAGTGCAGTTTTCCATGTCGTATCACTTAACTGTGGGTTTGTCACCATAGTCTGGATGGCCCTAGGATAAACGGTGCTCAGCTGGTAGATGTGAGCAGGGTCTGATGTTCTCTAATGTTTTCCTAATTGTGCCATTTGTAGGTGATTAAAGCCATCGAGGAAGGGTACCGGCTGCCCCCGCCGATGGACTGCCCCATCGCTCTGCACCAGCTGATGCTGGACTGCTGGCAGAAGGAGCGCAGCGACCGGCCCAAATTTGGACAGATCGTCAACATGCTGGACAAGCTCATCCGCAACCCCAACAGCCTCAAGAGGACAGGCAGCGAGAGCTCCAGGTCGGCTGTGCTCTGTCACGGTGATGTACGAGGGAGCGCAGGGGAGGTGACAGGCGGAGGAGCGCAGGTGGCCCGCGGCTCTGCACGGCAGCCAGTGCTCCGTGTGGGCCAGCATGGAGCTCTGCTGGCTCCCTGTGGCCCCCGGAGCACCCGGGCTCACCAGCCCTGACAGGAGGAAAGAGGAATGAGCAGAGCTGCTGCTGGATCGCACCAGCACTGAGCAAGTTTCCAGCGCAACATTTAGCACGTCCTGACAGAGGCAGGCTCTGTTGGAAGGCAAAGTTTGCTGCTTCTTTCCCCTTTTCCCCCGTGGTGAAAGGGCTTGAACGGGTAGGGTCACCTCAATCAGTGCAGCTAACAGCAGTGATGTGGTTTTCTGCAGGAAAAGCACATCATCAAGTTTTATAAACCCTAGATTTGTGTAGGATTTGCAAATGAGCATTACAGCATTACAGCCAACGCCTCGCAGGCATTGGGGAGGTGTGGATTAATTTTTATGTGAATTTGAATTTAATTTTGTGGAAAGCCAGTTTCATGTCTCCACCAATCCCGCATTACATTTGTTTTGTTTGCTAAGCATGGTGTACTTGGTACGTGCAAGAGAAGTGCAGCAGGAAGGAAACTCCCAGAGTTGTAGGGTAAAACCAAAATATCTTTGTTGGGACAGATCAGCAGTTTGTTTAAGCTGGTGAAACACTGCTGAAGTAATAGGAGCTTTACTAATCCACACCAGCTTTGGTTTGGTTTTTTCAAATGTCTTTGTTTTGTCAGATAGATTTGCTTAAAGCAAATATGGGAAAAAAGCTTAAAAGAAACAAGGAAGATAATAGGAAAACATTTTTTAGTAGGAGGGAAAGTACAAAAATATGCATTAGATAGTGCAAATTTAAGTTTCTTGAATCAGCAAGGAAGTGACAGAGATTCTGTCTCAGCCTGCAACAGAACAACATCCTTTTTTAAACTTGTATGTCCCTTTGTGAGTCTTACTTACAATGTATGTCACCAGAAGAGGGATCATTAACCCTGTGAGGCCACTATCACCATGTCTTCCAGATTGCCCTAATTGCACTGGGAGCCTGGCAAAAATGTATCCTCCCTTGAGGCTTAAATAATTTACATAGTGAGAATCACAGTATGATCTTCTGTGATAATTTGATTGAAGAATCACAATATGAACTCCTCCATTTTGCTTTCTTTTCAATTTACGGGTGCTCTTTGAAAAGATATAGATTTTACAATAGTTGATAACCTGTTCAAGGTCATTCTGTGTGTAAGTTAACAGCCTGTTCAAGGTCATTTCACGTTCATGGCTGTTTATAAATATTTTCCTTGCCTTCAGAATAGGAATTTCAAATATGCATATAATATTATTAATATATGACTTTATACATGAAGCATAATTATATATAAATAGGTTGCCATCATTGGCCTTGTGTTAGTGCAGTAAAAGAGTTGAACCAAGTATTACCAGCGTGTACTCAATGCCTCAGGCAAGACCTAACCATGCTATTACACACCTAGTCTTTGATGATGTGCATTTTCAAGTAAATTGCTAAATGATAACTGTTTTGGTTAGATAGATAATAGTAATTTATAGTGCTTTAATGAAACTGTGACTTATGATATACATGAAATAATAAATGCAATATTAATAAGAGAAGAAAATGTTGTAAAAATAATTATTGGCAAAACTGTGCAAGGATAAATAAGAAGCACATTCCACAGTGCAAACAAAGATCAAAGCTTGTGTGATTCCCACCATTCCTGGCACACACTCCGGTCAGGAATAGATTGATTAAAGAGGGGATTAGCTCCCTGCAGGTCCTGAGTTTGATTGAATGCTCTGAGCAGACCTGGCTAGAAGCAGGAGAGTTATCTGAACCCGCCTGGAGTTTTACCCTCCAAACCAGTCTGGCAGGGTGTGCGCTCCCAGTGCTTTGCACATACTTCAGTGGTGTTTCTATAGCTGCTGAGCTGAGGTCTGACACATGCAGGGTTGGCAAGGTCTGGCATTGCTGCCTGTGCAATACAGACCCAGCAGGCTGAACGCCTTCCAGCATTGCCATCTCCTTTGTTTGGGGGAGTAAAAGCATTTTCTATGAACTTGGTTGTATCTGAGGTGGAAATCATAAGCTGCATTGTGGTTCAAATTAGATCTCAAACCAAAAATAGAAACCTCAGGTCAAATTCCTTCTTAGCAAAAATTGGCCTATTACTTTGCATCTTGTTCAGTTTCTTGCATTGATCTGAGTTGATGTGCAGAGCCACCAGTTTCGTTGGGCACAGCCTCTTGCTTTCCCTCATCACTGAAGGTAATAATTGTTGCAGAGACCAGACTTGGGTTTGTGGTTCATGACCCAACTGACACCATTCCTCTGTCCTTTCACTGTTTGGCATCCAGACCTAGCACAGCCCTGCTGGATCCCAGCTCCCCTGAGTTCTCGGCGGTTGTTTCTGTCAGTGACTGGCTCCAAGCCATGAAAATGGAGAGATACAAGGATAACTTCACAGCTGCTGGCTATACCACCCTAGAGGCTGTGGTGCATATGAACCAGGAGTAAGTACTCAGCGATATAACAAAAAAACGGGTAAATCTGGATTTAATCAGCCTCTTTTGCTTTGTGCTGCATATCATTACACTCATTAAAGGAATAGAATGCCTTTCATTTGGATGGAGGATAACTTTAAAATGCCTCCACAATCCCTCCACTTATTTAATTAAACATTTCTGTACATCTGCCTTGCTTTTGCAAATGCTGCTTGCGGTTGACTCTTGATATTTTTCTCTGCACCAGCATCTGATGCATGGTTCTCAGCCCCTTGTTGTTTTGCTTTCCACAGGGACCTGGCCAGGATCGGGATCACGGCCCTGGCGCACCAGAACAAGATCCTGAGCAGCGTCCAAGCGATGCGCACCCAAATGCAACAGATGCATGGCAGGATGGTTCCCGTCTGAGCCAGCACTGAATAAACTCAAAACTCTTGAAATTAGTTTACCTCATCCATGCACTTTAATTGAAGAACTGCACTTTTTTTACTTCGTCTCCTCGCCCGTTGAAATAAAGATCTGCAGCATTGCTTGATGTACAGATTGCGGAACCCGAGCGCGTGTGTTGGGAGGGGGGCCTCCAGAAATGACAAGCCGTCATTTGAAACCAGACCTGGAACAAATTGTTTCTTGGAACATACTTCTCTGTTGATCAATGATATGTAAAATACATGTATCTATATAAATATAAAGTCACATTCAAGTTTTGATGCTATGTTTGCTGCCAGATACTGTGCTTAAAAACAACAGCATTACTTTCCTTCTCCCTGTGACCCGTAGGATTACAAACATAGTGTTTTATTTGTGGGTGAAACCACCGTTGTGCATCTTTCACTGGAATGAAGAACCTGCCCTAGGATATTTTTTGCAGACTTGATGCATCACTAACACCGTGCAGAAACCTCAGTGAGAATATCGTGTGGCTAATCAGTGCCTGCCAATTAGTGATCTACCCTTTTATGGGCCTGAGACATGTGGATTACTGGGCAAAACTGGACTTCTGGGGAGGTTCTTGGCTGTTGTGCCGTGCTGAAGCCTACCACTGAAAGACTTTTGTGACCGTGTTGCCAGTAGTCAGCTGTGACAATCGTGGCTGTGGAGCTTTCAGACTTCTCCTCTCTTTCAAGAAGCTTACTCCATTTGCCTCACGGAAGGTCAGTGGAAGTACAGTGTCCAATGTGTTCATCGTGCTTTATTTTGTAAACTGTGCTAGGATCTCATCACTGTTGGGGGAAAATAAAAGATGCTGTGGTATGTATTATTTGGGGTTCCTAACTGGTTTGTAAGAATCTGTTCTGGTTTCCCAGACTAATTGCTCAGCCATTCCCATTGTTTGTTCTATTTGATGGCAGTGAAAATTGCACCATCTCACACTGCTCTCAAGCTGTTGCATGTTAGGGTGTGCAGACAAGGTGTAGGGGTGTTTTGAGGCTCAACTCGGTGCTGAGAGCTTGACCCCACTTCACACTGAGAGCAGTAGGGATGCCCTTGCCCTTTGGGTGGAAAAACTTAACACATATGGATCCCATAGAAAGCAAGAATAACCTTGTAAAGTACAGATACTCATAAAGGCAGCAAGAAGAACCAAGGACTTTTCCTGCACACTCATGAACAGCAGTAAAAACAATATTTGGGCTTTAGAAGGATGCGTGTCAGTGTATTTATGGGAAGGGGAGCAGAAGGAAATGGGATTGTGCATGCAGCCTTGCTGGTTTTGTGCAGTTTGGGTGTCAGGCGTGGTGGAGCTCTGTACCATGCAGCAGTGTAACAATTCAGTGACCCAGTTGGATCAGCTGTGGGAACCAAAATCCACTTTGGAAGCCAGCCCCATAGGATGGGTATCAGGGATTATCAGGGCAGATGTGGGTGTGAGTGCCAGGTGCAGACTGCATTCCCTCCTCTTTACCTGCCGTGGGACAGGTGGCCAACAAAATGGAGTGTGGAAAAGGTGCCCTCTGCCTCCTCTAGGGAATAAATGGAATTTGAGTGACTGGAAGCATTCCCTGGGTTGCTAGGTGGAGGAGACTGCTGTGGGAATGTGGTTGTCCTCAGTAGGTCACGCAGGATAAAGCTTTATCCAGTAAAGCTCTGAACACACTGAAGCTTGAATTTATTTATAATAAAGCTTTTATTACTCTTTTTGAGCAGAGTATGTAAGTTAGATTCCTTTAAAGTCCTTCTGAGGACCAAAGTGATGAGATGACCTTAGAAAAAAAGACAGGCCACTTACTCTGTGCTGAGTAGGAGGAGGATTTTCATGACATGTCCTTTAGAACTGACATTGCATTTCAGCTGTGCCAGGCACAATGTCAGAAAGGTGAGATTTATAGTTTAATGGCACTAAGACTGGTTCTTTAGTCTATAATATTTTGGTCCTACTCCACACCTGACAGCAAATTCAGAAATGATTTAGTGGCTTTATATGTCAGACATTTTTAATAATTGAGTTTATCCTAAATCCAAAACAGTTCACTCAGTTGGACAAATCACACATACTGTATTGTCACTCACATCACTTTTTGTCACTTTTAACAATAACTTGCTTATTTTAACCACTAACTCTCCCTCACTCCCAACTCTCTCAGAGAACAACTTGTTCTGAATATGAGATGCTAAATTTGGATCCTGTCAAGTCATGACAGCTCAGTATAAACTGTTCTGAAGTATTACTTATAAAAGCCTTTCCATTTCAAGAAATTTAAGATTTCTTTAAAAAATCTTCTTAAACCAGCATGTTTTAATGTCAGTTTGCCAGGCAACATAAGAAGTAATTACTCATTTTAAAGACCTGACATTTGTACTTTCAGCAGGAAAAACTCTTCTGCCTCTCAAGTGCAGATACTTGGAGTTTCCTTGCTGTAAATCTGTTGCGTTCTGTTGAGATCATCTTTTTATCTAAAACCAAAATACACCCAATTTTCTGGCCAGTTTGTTAAATTTCTGTCTTGGAGTCTAGTAGTGGTAATTCAAAACAGTGCAATATTTTCCACACAGAATGGAAAACTGTGTCCCTATAGAATGAAAACTGTGAAGGCAGCTCAGATGCTGGGTTTTCAGCACTGCTACTGGTGGTTGTGTTTCCTGTGATAAAATATGGCCAATGAGGGGCAGCCACTGGAACTTGATTTTAGCTGGAAGAGAGCAGATGGAAGGAAAAAAAAGGTGCCACATGTAAATATAGATAGAAAGATTGATTGATTGATTGATTGATTGATTGATTAAGTATCTGTATATAAGGTATGCCATGGAAGCAAAGGCTTTGAAATAGTGTGAGGGAAGGAAGAAGGACAGGGAAGGCAAAGGGTTCCCACCCTGTGAGTGCTGCCATTTGGGCAGGTCTGGGTGTCTCTCTTGATGCATGTGGTTCAATACATTTGATTTGGGTTCTCTTTTTGTGCAGGGAAATGGATTTTGCTTTCACGGCCTCGTAGCCCGTCCCGTTGATCACACTGACCACGGAGGAACACAGACTAGACATGAAGCCTTCTGGACCCACAGTTGCGTCTTCCATAGCACTGATTCTGGAGAGCACATGCTGAACAGTCATCGGTCCCCGAAGAGAGTGTGACTTTTTCTTTTTTTTCCCTGGGCCACCCACTCCGTTGTTTTCCTCCACTGAGCGGTAACTAACTCGTTAAGACTCAGCACCCAGTTGTCACTTGAGGAATGTACTGTGTCAAAGCCCTGCAGACTTCTGGATTTTTTTTTTTTTTCCCTCCTCTTTTGCTTTCTCTGCCTACCTTTGGTTTTATTTATATATTTTGTTGTTGTCTCTCCTCACTACCCTGGCTGTCACCACCGCATCCCGGACGAATGCAGGTGACAGAGCACTACACAACTTACCATGGACGCCAGGCCAGGTGCCACAGCGAAGAACCCAGTTCCTGTGAGCTGCCTATGTACATTGCTGAAGTGACATTTTACACTAAAGGTGCCATTGCAGTGATATAAATATATTTTTTTCCTTGAATGGATAACGGATTATTATCTCCTCCGAAAGGTGCGTACGTGTGCTTGTGTGCGTGTGTCTGCGTGCAAGTCACCTCGTGTGTAGAACTGCCTGTGAGTGTGCCCCAAACACCTCTGGGAGTGCAGGAGTCCCCTGTCCTATGAGACCAGGCCGATAGCTCGTGTCTGAAATGGTAGCAAGAACAAACACATTAAAAAATGTTGAAATTTCTGTATGTATTTTTTACCTACCACGCTAATGTTGAATAGTTCTGCACCTGAAACAGGGGCAGTTTCGAGTTAGTTTTGGGGTTATGGATTGTGGGATATAAAGGGTGCTAAAGGTTTTTGTTTAGTGTTGTTTATTGGTACTAGTGCCCTGCTCATGACCGAGACCAACCAGTTTTTTAGTGGCAAGGTGATGGAGGCAACACCTGCATCTCCATCCACTGGTAATGCTGAATTGAATTCTTATGTAGCCTTTTTTATCTGCAAAAATAGGGTTTTAAAGACTTGTTGAATGCTAACAAATATATGCAATTCTTCCATTCACAGAAGCACCTTGCTCTGTGTGCAACCTGTGAAATCTTGCAACGTAATAATCAGAACACTTCCCTGGTTCCCAGCGCAGATAAGGAACAAAAATGCAACAAGACCTGTAAAGTTAGAGTTAGCAAGAGTTGTGAAGTGTGTCCTGTTCCCTGTGCAGGTGGAGAGCAGGTGAAGTGCAGTAGAAGACACTCTGTGTTCCATGGCCCAAGGAGCAGTGCTGCAGTGTGCTGGTACTGACTAGGAGAGCTTTCTGTGTTTGGGGAATTCACCGTAGTGTAGCATGAGGCAGCTGGAGTGGAGCCGAGCGCTGGCACCCAGGGCACGCAGGGCCACGAGTACCTGCCGTGGGACAGTGGAGGTGCTCCCCACGTGCTCCCAGGGACTGTTCCTGCCGTGGGCCAGGGCTCACTCTGCACACCTGGGGCAGCCTGGACACGCAGCCTTGCCCAGAGCTGTGACGTGGCATCCCAAATTGCTCCTGTTTCCTCTTTTCCCTCCTCAGTGACCCTCAGTGGTAATTCGGCCTGGCCTGAAAGAGAAGGAGCAGCAGGGCCTGGCAGGGAAGCGAGGGGAGCTGTGCTGGGGCTGGGCATGGCAGGGCACCAGGAGGTGCCAGCTGTGCCTGGCTTGGGTGGCCACGGGCTGGGCCACCATTAGCTGGGCCACCACAGGCTGGGCCACCACAGGCTGGGCCACCACGGGCTGGGCCACCACCGCCTGGGCTACTACAGGCTGGGCCACCACCACCTGGGCCACCATAAGCTGGGCCACCATAAGCTGGGCCACCACGGCCTGGGCCACCACAGGCTGGGCCACCACTGCCTGGGCCACCACTGCCTGGGCCACCACGGCCTGGCCACCGCAGCCTGGGCCACCACGGCCTGGCCACCACAGCCTGGCCACCACAGGCTGGGCCACCACAGGCTGGGCCACCACAGGCTGGGCCACCACAGGCTGCTCCAGATGGAGCTGGAGCGAGAGGAAGGCAAGTGCCACGGCACTGCTGCCCTCGGGGACAGGTCACCGCTGGCCTGTCCCCCACGACAAGTGTGTTCAATTGTCCTGCTCACACACCACTGGTTGATGTTTGTCCGGGTTTCTTGCTGTGCTAATTTTGTGATGGATCTTATGTATTAAAAATATATATGTATAAAATACAAAAAAAAAAAAAAGCTGGTGAGTAACCAGTAAACAGGACTTAAAAAGCAGTATTTTTCTTTTATGTGACATTTTCATAACCAGAAAAAAAAAATCTGAAATACTAATCAGACAAATAAAAAGAGAGTGCATTTATTTTTTTGTATCACTGCAAGTATGTTGGAATATGCAAGGACTGTGGTTAAAATTAGAATGTATGAGGCATATTATAATTTAGTTCATACTGAAAAAATCTAACAGCATTTCTTGGTTTGTGCATTTGAACGATCTCTGGGTTAGATATATAGATTTTTCTATTTTGTTTTAATTTGTAATTTTTTTCTCCCTCCGTGAATTTTAGGTACACATAACTTATGTCATTTATTTATGGTCTTTTATACCTAGTTTGTAAAGTTGTAAAATAGCAAACAATGCAAACATTTGCATTTGAAAATAATAAAGTAGTTGCTGTACAAACCTAAAATGGACTGCTTCTGATTATTGTATGTTTTTTTAATTTAGAGTTTATCCACAACAGATACAAATAGAGAATTCAGAGTAACAATCCTGGTGTTTGCCCCAAAGGGATTTATTCTCTTCAGCAGATTTCACAGGAATGCACTCGCAGAGTTCATTTGGGCTTTGTGGCTCCTGTACCTTAAAGCAGGTTGCTGTCTCTTGCTCCTGTCTGAGCTGTGGTGTTTGTGGTGTGGGAAGGTGCTGCAGCCAGGCTGACCTTGTTAATAATATCGATGATACTTCCTTGGAGACCAGGTGGTTTCCATGGGCACTATGCCTGAGAAAAACCTACAGGCTCATAATTTTTCATACTCTTCCCTGGGATTGGCTAGGAATAGTGTTGGTCCCCTGCTCCCCAGCCTGGACCTTGCCTAAGGTCAGGTAACTGCAGGATTTCTGCCCAGGTGAATTCACAGTGTCCTTTGGGCCGGGGTGCTCCCTCTCCTGTGGGACCATGACCTTGCTGCTGAGTTACTGCCTGTGCTGCTCTGCTATGGGGCTACCTTTGCCTGTGGGCTCGTGCTGGAGACTCCAGGCCAGAGAGGGAGAAGGGGAGAGGTGTCAGGAGCAGCAGAAGATGGAGAGGGACAGTTTCCCTGCATGGATGCTGTGTAAGGGATGTTGCTGTGTGATGGGCACATGGGAACATCACCCCATGTGTAGTGTGGGTGCTGAGGGTGCAGTGCCCTCAGCCATCATCTCTACAGGGCTGCTGCTTAGTTTGGATAGACAGGGTTTTAACTACCCAATTTACATGTGTGCCATTCACGGGGGGCAAAGAATGGTGGCTCCTGTAGAATTTTCCTGAAGACTTTGAGCTATTTGGTGTCGTCCCCAAAAGTCCTGCTGCTAGCATGGGGTGGTTGTGTTTTAAAAGCAAATTCACCTTGTGTAGCTGGGTGAGGGAGGCAGCCAGCTGGGTGTTTGTCAGGTATTCAGAGAGAATGTCTCCTGGGTGGAAAAACAGATTCCATTTCACGTGCACAAAGATGTTTTACAAATTGTTTCATTTCACTGTGAAATGAAAGAAGAACCTTTACGTCTTTTTTAAGAAACAACTGTTTCAAAATGTTTGGTGACGGTTGAACACTTGGGTCCTTTCCCTTCTTTTGCTAATTCTCTGCTCTTTTCCCCTTTTAGTTCTCAAGTCTGAGAAATCCTCTCAAAACTTTTTACCTCAATGGTTTCATTTAATTCCAAGCATATGGATTTTACTGAAAGATTTTCTTGCCAAAAAGGCATTTTTTCTCTCCCTGCCCCTTATTGTTTCCACATATTTATACAGTAGCATGAGGTAAGTGAATCTATTTGCACGTAAAGCCAGTATGTTTGCATTTCATTGAGGGTGAACATCCCTGTCCTTGAGCTGAGCATGGAGTAGTTTAAAAAACGGACATGGGGGCTGCTGTAGAAATGTCAAGAAAAACAAAATGGTTTTTGACAATTGCAAAGCAAAAAAAAAAAAGGCAAGTTATGCTCTAAATCAGCAACATGATTAAACCTAGGGCTGTGTTTGAGGCCTTGACCTCTGTTATTTTACCCTTTCCCTTACAGGGAGGTACCCTTGGGCCATTGACTGATCCTCTATTGAATGGGTTACAGACCCCTGACATATCTTATTTCTGGCAGTGGCCCTGAGCATAATTCTTTGTTTATAGGAGCCTCTGAGAAAGTTACATGAATATGTAGACTTCTAAAAGTAAAATTAAAACCTAAAAGCATTTCATTCCAATCAGTTCAGTAAAATGTATTCTCCATGGAGAATGGATGGAGAGAGTAGCCACAAGAATATGCTACATTAACTTACTTTCATATGTTTACATGTATTTGTATATATATGGGGTAATTATACCCCAGTAATCTACTGTGGATTACTAGCCTTTAACCAGACCAACAAAACATAAGTCCTTGATTTTATAGTGCTCTTGAACTTACTCATTATTCTCTTCTATAAGTCTTGTAATTAATTCAATGGGCTGAGGCATTTTGAGACATCCATTTTTTGAAGAACCTTTTTAAAATGAAAAAAAACCCAGAACCCTCTGGTTTGTCAGCAGAACAAAGCCATCAAGAAGAACCCAGCTTCCCTCCCATTTCTGACAGGGGAACCTGCCTCCCCCAGGGTCAGTAAGCATTTATAGGTGCAGGTCAGTGCCTACTGCCAACTTTTTAATGATGCTGCTTAGCTGAGGGATACAGCAGCTCCAGTAATGAACTCCCGCTTCCCACTTGGATTTTCAGCCTTGCACTAGGCATCCTGCTGATGAAATTCCAGAAACTGTACTCTAATCACCTCGGGGAGGGGTTTTTCAGAAGCCAAGCATCACAGCAAGAAGCCACGTGAGCTCAGAGAAGCTGGAGAGCTGTGTGGAGGGACCTGCTGTGCCGCTCTCATGCCTCAGAGCCTGTTGCAATCCCTGCCCTGAGCCAGTCTCAGAGAGAGCTGCCTGAGGCAGGTCCTGCTCCTGCAGGCTCTTCTTCCTTCCTGCCTCCCTTGCTCTGCACTGTCAGTTCTTCCTCACCCTGACAGTGTCCCCGGGGTAGTGGCTTTCATGGAACATAGTGTCCTGCCTCCTCCTCACCAGCCACCGAGGTCTGAGCTGGGTCTGAGCAGGGTCCAAGGTGTCATGGGGGGGTCTCCCAGGAGATGGTCTCTGAGCTCCTGCTCACTGGGAGCCTGGGATAAAGTCCTTCACTCAGGAACAGCACCAGTGTTTGGGCTGTTCTGCAGCTGGGGGTGGACAAATCTTACATGCTCTGGAAATGCAGATAGCGGGAGGGGAGTGGGTATTGGAGGTGCCAGTTTTCAGTGGGTTTAACTCCAAAAGACCCTTAAGGATTCTGGCCTCACATTTCCAGAATGCTGTGGAGATCTGTGCCCTCTCATTGCCATGTGCCAGTGGGATCACCTGCGAACTCAGCACAGAATTCAGCACAGGAGTCCCCAGGGAGTGCCTGGTTCATCTACTGAGCAAATTACCCTGTGCCTGAGACCTTACCCAGCCAGCAGATTCACAATGAGCAACAAGTATAAAAGACCATTTACTTTCACTTTTTTTGAAAATTGTAAAGATTCTGTTTGAAAAAAATTCTTCTAGAAAAAAGGGGTTAAAATTGAATGTTGATATTCTTCCATAATTAAAGAGGCTTCTGGGTTGGTTGAAGCAGTATAAACGAATGGCCTAGGAAAGGTGACACTGACAATTAAGGAAATAAGGATAAATGAGTTGATCTGAGCCTGCAGGTGTTATGAACTCATTTCACTGGGAGGGCCCTGACTTGCATCAGCTTGATAATCTAGTTCTTATCTATGTGCCACATGAAACTTAGGTAATTTTGTTTGTATATTTCACCAGAAAATATATTTTAAAGTGCAATTTGGCAATGACTCAAGCAGTGATAGCACATTCAGGTTGGTCTTTTCTGTCGATTTTTTTTTTTTATGTGGCCATTACTCATACAAATATTTGAAGTATGTGTTGAACAATACGAAATAATGGTATCCAACAACAGACAGGAGGGTTTCTGTGGAGTC
Source organism: Erpornis zantholeuca (assembly GCA_013400515.1). NCBI lineage: Eukaryota > Metazoa > Chordata > Aves > Passeriformes > Timaliidae > Erpornis > Erpornis zantholeuca. The sequence goes on from VZTN01010717.1 coordinate 433,857, forward strand.
CTGCAACTCCTGGCTTTGTTGGCTTTTGTTTCCAGGTTCGTGTTACGATGGCAGATGGGTTTTATTTGCCCAAATGGTTTGGATTGCAACACGACATCCTCAGAGACAGTTTTTGTCGTTTTTGCAGACCCTCTCAGAGTCTTCAGCCGTGGCTGCTGAAGAGGTAGGACATCCCTGTGCCTGCAGGAGCCCTGGGAATGGCAGAGCCAGGATTCAGGGCCTTAGCAGCCCTGAGTAAGCTTTCTGTTGTGTTTTCAGCAGCACCAGCAGGGCAGTGTTGTCTCAGGTTTTGGAGGTTCACCCACAGTGACAGGGTCCCGCACTGTGCCCTTGCAGGGTGACTCTGGGGAAGGCACAAAGGAGACCCTAAGCACTGGTGGCTGCTGAGTCTTTGCAGGCAGCAGCTCCACTTTTCCTGTGCCCAGGGTCACTGCTTTCTTTGGTGTGGGTTCAAAAAGTGATATCTGTAAACTTCTTCCACAGATGTTGCTTCGCAATTCACCTGCCTTTGTGTTCAGACCAGGCTGCAGCCTGTTAGGAGCTACTTTTGACTTACCCAGGGTTTTGGAAATGATTCGTTTGGAGCCAGTTTATCACCCTGAACAGGTGGAAGAGATCATCAACAATTTTTAATCAGCGTTGAAAGTGGGTGTAGTTGATCCAAGAACAAAAAAGCATTCACCAAGTACCAAATCCAATCAACTGTGGGTGACTGATTACTTTTAGCTTTCTTAATTGATTGACTGTGGCATTTCTATGAAGGAGCTTTTCTGAAACCCAAGGAAGTCCACATAAGTGTTTCAATTCTTGGAATAACTTGTAAGTGATGTGTTAAACCTGTGTTTGACTTCAACAGTACCGTGTATTATAAGCCAAATACACAGATGGGTATGCAAGAGCTCTGCTGGATTAATGGGTGGGTTTTTCCTCTTGTTTAGTAAAACATTAAATGGTGGAAGGCATAGGTTTATGGATTCTTTGACAAAAGTTTGAGGAGTTTTTCTCAGTTAAAAGCTCCTGTAATCATGCCTAGCAGCATCTAGCAATGGAGTTTTCAAAAAGGGGCTCCTTTCACCCCAACAAAGTGGCACAAAATATACCTGTATCTGTCTGCGTGTAAGCGAAATTGCCTTTTACACACACATGTGCATAGAAGAGCTTTGTTCTGGCTGTTGTGGTGCAGCTCTGAGCCCTGTTCCTCACCTCACCTCCACCATGTCTATGTGGCAGAGCTGCTCTGCTGAGGACACGTCTGACATTGCACTGACACCCTGAGTGTGCAGGGCCTTCTCTGGAGGATGTGGCCATGAGCTCAGGGTGTGTGGGCTTACCTGTCCCAGGGCCACCCTTTGGACACAATTCAGGCAGGCTTTGTATCACCAATGCCAGATTTTTGCTGGTATCTTACCTTACTGGCTAGTGCTTTTACTCACTCAACTGAAAATGAACCTGTCAAGTGCTGAAGTATGACTTCCCCAGCAATGTGTTCTAGGGCAAACCATTAATGTCATTATTCTTTTATTGTCAACACAATAAGACAACTCCAGCTGGCAGTGAATGTGCATAATACACAGGGATGCCTTTGGAATGATACAGAGCAATCTGCCAGAAGGTGACTGAGGTCCAAATAAAGGAACAAGCCCTTGTTGGACAGGGCTCAGTCATCACCCTCAGCTCTCAGACGTGGCTAGTGATGGGTTGGGACCAAGGTTCTTGTGGCTTGATTGAGAACTTATTAAAAAATATTTGTGAACCTGGGAATTTTAGGCACAAACAGAGTCCCTGGGAGCAATCCCCTTCCCTGTAAAGCACAGACTTATTCCTGGGTCAACCTTGTTTTTCTAATAACAGTAAGAATTTCCTTAGGAATATTTTAATAAAAAATTATCTCTTGTTGTCATAAAACAACATGAATAACTCACATAAATCTGTTCCTGAGCTTGCCTTGAGAGTTGGGGTGCAACTGGTGACATATTAAAATGAAAGAAATTCAGTTGGTAAAATACTTTCTCTGGGACCAATTTTTAATTGTGAATAAGGGTAGTGCGGTTAAGGAAAAACACATATACACTGCTGACATTGCATCTTTTTGCTACATCTTTTTGCTTCCATCTGTGGGAAATGCAACTGGTTGTGTTGAACATGACCTTTTCAAGCTGTATAAAACCAGCAGTGGTCAATGTGTATCTATCCTTTGCCAGCTGTGGGAATTATCCAAGGTGTATCCCAGCTGCTGGGCGTCTTTTAATTGCGAGGCACAATTGCACTGCTCCCCTGCTCTTGGTTCCCCAGACAGCCAGCAGCTGCTTGGAAGGGGAGAAAGAACTCACAAGGAGCCAGTGCCCTGAGGATACAAGGTGAGTTTTCCCTCTTTGGGCTGGGTAGCACATCTGGGAGTTATGGTATCAGGACGTGTAAATGCTGTCTCCATGGGAATTTGTAGGTAAAGTGACTCAAGTCCTTGCTGGCCACACTGTGCTCCCAGGCTCAGCCAGGCATGCAGCCCAGTCCTGGGACATCCCAAGGCATGATATTTCTGGGCTCAGATGCTGGGGAGCAGCAGTCCTGGTGCTTGTGTGGTAGGTATGTTTTGTATCACAGCAAGCTTTTAGTTTGGCATTTGCTTGGGGAAAGCAGCAAACAACAAACAATTGTGGCTTAAATCAGAAACACCTGCGAAATTATGCAGAGTTTGTATGTGTGTTGTAAATGAAAGTGGGGGCATATTTTTTCCTGGCTTACAGTTTTGCAGTTTGTTGAAAAATTACATGGTCTCCATTCCCTCCTTCCAAAGTTAATTGTTGTCAAACCATGAGCCAACTGAAATAAGCTTTTGTTACTCACAGTGGAGGAAGAAAAGCTGAGCAGGATCTGTTTGTGTTCTAAAAGCACACATGGCCAGTTCTGGGCCTGAGCTCTGGTTCATATTGCCTTGATCAAAGAAACCAGATAGAGCAACAGACAAAGCCAGGGGCTGGGCTGGGCTGTCAGCTGTCAGTAGGTGCACTTGGCAGGTTTTACCTGACATTCTTCTCTCTCCAGAAACCTGCGTGTTTTCATTACATTAACTGTTCATTTCTCCCCACACGGTTAGCAGCAGTGTCAATACTGAGTTTCCTCACCTGTGCTTGGGTCTCCAGCCCCTCCATGCACTCCTGATGCAGACAACCTCAGGTCAAGCTTTGTCTGAAGAAGTCCTGGTTTATTGGTTTTCCGAGTGCTTCCTTACCATGTTAATCCCAGATTAATCATATTTCCTATTCTTCACCTCCCATTTACATCTGGATTTTTTTCTTTTCCATCATTAAACCTCCCTCATCCCTCACCCTTGAATCTCCACTGGTGAGGAGTTTCCTTTTTCCCAAGACCTGGAAGTGCTGTGCTTTCCTGGCCAGCCCCACCAGAGCAGCCTCAGAGAGGAGAAGCTTGTGCTTCTCACGACGACAGGCGCAGAGGGCATCACTACAGTGTCTACTGCAGATGCAGAGGCATTTCAGGGAAAGAAGAATGAAAAGCAGCTCTCCTTAAATTACTGAGGAAATAAAGACAATGTGCTGCCGGGCACTGGAACGCTCCCTCCCTTTGTTCTCCAACAAAGCATTTGTCAAGCACCAGGCACGTTCCGCTGTGTGTGGTTCGTGTCCTGAGGAGGAATTTGCCCCCCGTGTGTGACTGAGGAGCATCATGTGGTGTTGTCAACACACACACAGGGCTGCCCAGGCAGTTCCAAGTGTTCACATAACCCAAACAGCTCCCTAGCACAAGAAAAGTCACCAGATGAATTTTGTCATTTTAACTCCTCTTTTCTTGCTGGAATAGAAATCTTTTTGTTCATTCATCCTTTTCCTTATTGGGTCTAATTTTATTGACTCTCGAACAAACTTGTATTAATGCTAAGCCCTTTCTGCTTGTATTAAAAAGGGATTTCCATGGACTTATAAGCTTACCTTTTTGAATCAGAATGCCATGTTGGTTTATCTCATAATCTTTAATATCTCATTACCAGCAGGAACAGCATATGGAACCTTAAATTGAGCAACTGAAGGTCTTAGCTGTGAACAAATTGTGTTCATTGTAGAGTCTGAATCTGTGCAGAAAATCCCCCGTGCCTGTCCCACAGGTAGCTGCATGAACTGCATTCATCCCTGTAGGTGCAGCGACTTGTAGTGCAGCATTTACCAAGGGCAATATCAAACTGGTGGGATTGGGGCTGCCTTGCTTCTTTTGTTTCATTTTGCAGCTTTTCCTTTCCTCTTTGGCATCGCTGTTGTGTCCTGTGGCTTTTGTTCAAGCAGAACCCAGCTCAAGCAGCTGCCTTTCAGCTGTGTGCTCATTTGTAGATGATATCTGATATCGATGGTGCTGCTCTTTCTGTTTATGTATCATTTTGTAAACTAAATGGTATTGTTTTAATGGATTTGCTGAAGAGCACGGCCAAGCATTCAGCTCATGAACTGTCCTCTTTGATTCATTGCTATTTGAAATTCAGTGTGTGACTGAGCAACTGAGTTGCGTGGAGTTTTTTTCCTTATGTTGCCTGAATCAATCAAACTTTCTCAGTGAGAAACTGTAATTTAAGAGAAAAACACAAAAAAACTGGAAAACCCTATTTATGTTCTAAGGCCTGGATTTTTAGGAGTGCAAAGCAGCAGCATTAAAGATGGCTTGAGAAGTCAGCTGGAGTTTTCCTGGCATGAAATAGCACAGAGTTAGTGCAGTTTGTCTTACAGCACTTCAGTTCAGTCCCAGCATTGTAAGCAGGTATAAATCTGAGCAGCCCTGATGAGTGAGGAGGTTGTCTCTTCTTCAGTCTAGGCTCCAGGCTGTGAAAAGTTGGTCTGAAAGTAGGAGGCAGCTGGAGCAGAACTGCAGCCAGGCTGAGAAACAAAAGGGAGGCCAAGAAAAAGGAGGAGAAAAAAGGCAGAGGAAAAACTTCTAAGACAAAAAACATGGAAAAAAACCCATGTTACAAACTTTTTAAAAGTGGAGAATTTTCTCATTTTGAGAGTTGTCACAATGAAAAATTAAGTCACAAATTAACAGTGTTCATGTTGGTGAATTAAAATCACATAACTGTGTTTACTAAGTGTCAAAAGAAAAGATAATCTAAGAACATAAAATTTATTGTGTGCTAAGGGGTTCAGAACACAGACAATGGACCCAAGACATCCCTGGATGTGGCCTGAGGAATGGATGTTTGTAATGCATTGCACATGTCCCCCAAGCACATCTGATCTGGGGCTGGCAGTCTGTGCTGTTATTTCACTTGATTTGTATATTTTAAAAGCCCCAGCTCCTTCCTCACTGAAGATGAGGAGATTATTTTTTATATTTGTTTTAATTGGACACAAGTAAAGCATATTCCTGACAAAGCAAAAATTCAAGCATTTTTCTTTCTGTTGCTTTTTAGAGAGCAAATATTTTTAAGGGTTCAGGGGGCTCTGGAAGTCAAGTGTCAGCACTGGGAAATGAGAAAAGGTGGGAGATAGAGGGGAAATTGTGATGAAAAAGAATGACAGAGTCCTGGCTGGGGAAAATAATAATGGATATTATTGCCTTCTGGGTAGAATGAAAGGACTGAGCCCTTGGCTGGTGTTAATTGGTCCAACTCCTCTAAAGTTGGTAGAGGATTGATTCACAGCAGTTGTAATCCTCAAGTTAAATCCCGGCCCCACTGGGAGTTTTATCATTGTCTTCAAGAGAAGAAAGATTGTAACCTGTGTGTTATTTTATTCAGTTACCCAGCGAATCTCTTAACAGCAGAGGAACTGGGATCAGCCAGCTCTTCCCTGGGGGAGGAGTGGGGGTCAGACTGCTTTAGGAGCTAAAATGTGTAACTAGCTCTCTGGAAAAATTCTCAAAAACCTTCCAAACAAGCCTTAGTAGTTGGTGTTTTTTCACAGCTACTATTCAAAACTGCTGAACTGCAAAATTTTCAAATCCAAGCCAGGTGAAAACTTCAGCTTTTGGCTCCTTTCCTAAGGAGGGTTTGGGTCTGTGTCCAGCCTCCAGCAATGAGGGCTGTGTTTTCACACGGGCAGGGTGGAGAGCTGAGCTCCTGGTCACAGGCACAGATCTCCTTTTCACTGCCTGGTGTGCATGGGAAGCTGCTGATGATCCTGGCTTATCAGAGGATAAATTCAAGGAATCCCAGCACTGCTGAAAAGTGTAACCCAGGCCAGGTGATGGGGGGTGATGGGATTTAATGACAGGAATGAATAAAACTACAGTCCTTGGCTGGGCTAAATCTCTACCTGATGGAGTCAATGTGGGATTGGCCTTTGGCTGTCCCCATGCACCATTGCTGAGATTTCCGAGATGCCACAGGCCACACAAGCCCTAAGGGACAAAAAAACAGCATAAAGCTCCTATTTTGCATATTTTGTGGTTTTTTTTCCCATGGATGGTAACTATTGAACCATCAGAAAGCTGCTTTTAGGTTCCTATTCAGACTTGGTTTGGCAGTTTCAAGCTCAGCCTCCTAATTAACTATGTGGAGTTGCAACCTGTGTATGCAGAATATTGACACATTCCTAATTATCTCACTCATGTATGCTGAATTTAAGATACTAAATTCAACTTCCCTTAGGAATAAACTTGGCTCTGTTCCTCAGGCTCTGACTGAAACAGTGCAAGGAACATCAAAATCCCACTGTCAACACCACACAGAGACATACAAAGCCAAGACAAACTCTCCTCAGAGCCCGGCACACATCCGTACACAACCACACAGGAAACAGGCACAGAAAAGCAGTATACACATGGCTCAGAAATGAGGATATTCCTGGGGAGGACTAACTTGCTTGCTCTGAGTCTTTTTCCTGAAAATCTGTTTCTTTTTTTGTTTTGGAAAACAAATGACTGGATAAAAGTGAACTACTCTTTGTCATAGAAATGTGGACTCTAGGTGGCATTGACAAAATATCTACTGCTTGGGGATGTTCTGTTCAAAAGTAGATTTAAAATTAGAATAGAAGTTTTTGGCAGGAATTCACTTGGTTTTTACGTGTTGACAATAAGCCAGAATAGTGACTGCTATGCCAGAATAGTGGTGTTTTAAGGGCTTTCATAAGGCAAAAGATAGCAGAGGTAATTTTTTTTGTCCTCTTGTTGTTTTCTTTGTATCTTTCCCTTTTCTGGTGAACTTTCCCCTGAAATAGTTTCTCAGCTTTTACTCCACGCAGTTGTGGTCTTCTCAGCATTACCTTTAGTTTCTGCTTTATTTTCCCTTTGTTCCTGTACTGACTTTGAAACTAGATTTTCAATTCCTTTCTTGGTCGGATTGCTGCCAATCCCTGTAGTGTCTGAGAGCTGCAATATTTCATCCCATGATTGTTTTCTGTAATTGTAGACCAAATACAGGCTGCTGTTGTGTTTGATGAGAAGTGAACAGTGGTGCACAGCCATCATTACCTGAGAGCTCACTGTAGACTTCCTAATATTGGCAGCATTCTTGCAGAAGAATGCTCCTCAGCTGTTAGCAGAGGTGAGGGTAAGGCTCAAGACTCCAGCTGTAGCTTTCCAGCTCTAGACACCCCTTTGGGGGCAGGGGAAGGATAGGAAGGGTAGGGGAAGAATAGGAAGGGTAGGGGAAGAATAGGAAGATTATCTAGCAGGGGAGCAGGATGAGTAATTATGGTGGGGAGAGCTTGGTTGGGGGTGTGGGAAGGGAGGCTTTCCTTTTGGTCAGCTTGAAATGATGGCCTGTATTCTCTGCCAAGCCACATCCCTTCTCCTTAAAGCTCTTAGCTGTTTAGTCTGTTCTCAAAAAAGGCATTGCTTTTTCTGTTTGCATATGAAAGTAGAAGATAATCAGAGAGATCAGAATTACATATTCAGATTCCACTATTTATTTTTCCTTTGCGTGCATGGTCACAGCAACCCTAAATTTGTGAATAGATGGGCTGAGACCCCAAAGGGGTTTTACTTTCAAATTTTATCCAGGAATTTCATCTAGGAGTTATTAGTGAAGGGCACTTTGGGGCATTTGCCTGCATGACAGAAGTGTCCGGGGATCAGATAAACCTTGTATGGGGACAGGAGAGTTGAGGAGAGCACAGGCCCTTGACACCCTGTCCTTCTTCTCTCTCTTCTGTTCCACCAACCTACCCCTGTTCTTGGGGGCTGCCTAGAACCTGGTGGAGAAGCCACAACTTAGGATAGTGTTGTAAGTCAGCATAAATCAGCATCATACCTCTGACAGTGAACGTGGGCAACTCAAATCCAGCAGCAAGACAGTTCAGACTGCAGATGTAGACTGGAAGCCATTCAACATCCAATTGCCACAGGCTTCAATAAGGACAAGCAAAGAGCTGGAGTCAAGAATAGCCTGGCACACGGATCCTTCTCATGGCTCTACTTAGCTGGCTCTGGAGAAATGGGTCACCAGATTCTGGGACACTGCTGCAGCTATCCACGCTGGTAAGTAGATGAATCCCCTTTAATTCCCTAAGTCCAGCTTAGGGGAGTTAAAAATTCCACCACATCACGCCACAGCTTCCTCTTGGTGCTGCACAGGCACTCCATAAATCCACACAGCTCTCTCCCTCTTATCTGAATCGCAATGCAGTTATTAAACAAATTGTAAGTCTATTTCATATCCTTTTTACTACTTTGAAAACTGCACAATATAGGGCTTAATAAAAGCTGAATGCTCCAAAACTGCTCTTAGAACTGAAAATATGACTACATCAAAAGACTTTACAAGGGCAGGATTTTAATGGCTGAATAATACGCTGGAACAGAGCAGTAATTTCTTCTCGAATGCTGGGATGAATTATTTATGCTTTGACAACATTATGTGTCTCTAAAGCAGCTTTTAGTTATTCGCCTATTGGAGGACACAGCTGATCCTGCTGCCCACTCTTGTAATTACATTAACCTCTTGACACTACATGACAAGCTTTTCCTGTGAACTGCGATCAATAGCCCATAACTGCTACCTGTTTAATAAGGCCACGGTTACACTTCAGTTCAGATATAATTAGCTCTTTCCCCCCTCCTCTTTTAACAGAGTGGGGAAAAAGCCCATGTTGTTTAAATTAAAAAAAAAAATACACACAACAAAATAAAGGCTGTTAAGGAAAATAATAAAAGCATTCAGATCGCTGAATAGGCAAGTAATATGTTCCTTGAGTTTGGTTCAGAAATGTGCAGCCCTTCCATTAGTTCACATCTGCATCCAAAAGGAAAGGGAAGCCATAGCACATGAGGAGTTTTAGGAATCAATTACAGAAGTGTTGGTACAGGTGGGCAGGGCTGTGACATGATAAAGCTGAAGCACATGCTGATAATGAGATAAAGGAGCTTCGTTTCCTCTCTGTTTCCACTTAGCTTTCACATGTCGTTGCATATCATTGGAGCTACCTTGTCTCAGGGATATATTTAGATTCAGATAAATATGTACAGGGTTTGAAATTAAAGTGTTTGACTAATTGTGTTAGCACTTTTAAACAAGTAATGTTTTCTTGAAGCTAATCTTTTTGCTGTTATGGACTGTTTGAACAGACTGATGAGTGCAATAGGAAAGAGATTGATCTTCATCTTGATGAAATAGAAATTACCTGTCCAGGGGCCTTTAAAACACCTTTTCCTTCCTTGATCTCTAGGTAGGTGGCCAAGCTCATGCCGCTGGCCCAGACAACACTGCTCCCCTGTGATTTAAAAGTTTATATCCTTTACTCCAAATAATTCTTTACATTTTCATGCACTACTTTGCAAAATGGCCATCAGGAACTAAAGAGGTTTTGTGGGGTTTTTTAATTTAGTTTTTTGGATGGTGGGCTGAGCACTTAATGCTGCTGCTCATTTTAACAGAACAGGATAAATGCTTGTAATTAGGTTTCATAACTTTTTTTGAACAGGCAGTGTGCAAGAGTTGCATTCTTTCAATCAGCATCCAAAGAAATCAAGCTGATGAACTTTTTTCCATATCCTACAAGGGACTTCCGACCAGGTTTGCACCAAGAACAGTTAATGCTATCAAAGCATGACAAGGCAATATTGATAGTGAAAGAACCTGAGTGGTTTCTTTCATCAGAAACATATCTCTCTACATCTGTGAACCCTTTCAGTTGGGTGTCTCTGTGTTTTTTAGGAACCTCACTCAAATTTCACTCCTTTTGGAGTTAGATGCTTAAGCTGATGTAACATCTGGGTCTTAGGACTTGCTTCCCTTCTCTGAAATTACTGGAAAATGATTCTTTACTTGCTTGACTTTACTGGCAGGAAATGGCTTTTTGTGAGCGTACCTGTTGTGACAAGTTTTTTAAAACGCAAAAATTACAGACTCTAACTTCACTTTGTAAATAGTTATTCCCTAACCTTCAGCTTATGAGTAGTTATCCTCTAAAGAGAATACATTCACCTGTAGTAAAAATAATAGCTTTTGTTTACCTGTGTTTGCACACTTTACTGACTTAGGTGGTGCTGGAGATCGCCCTGGGAGGCCTCCTGACCCTGATCATGCCTTGCTGTCACCCAAACAGGACCTAAACTGTGGCATTGCTTCTCTGTAATAAGGGTGAGGTTTGATGATTAACAGTATGTAGTCCTGGGAAGGCTTACCTTTGCTTAGTAAATATTGTATTTCCTATTTCAAGACTATAACAAAGCCATGGTTTGCCCTGCCCTCAAAAGCTCAGAATAGAATAGATATGAAAGCATATTTCTGCTATAAAAACTTCCTCATCAGTGTGTGCAGTTGCTATCTGGATGCTTTTTTTTTTTTTTTTTTTTCAGCATAGACAGATTAACAGAACTGTTAATACTCCTCTAAATTAGAGTAATAGCCCTGTTTGAGATGGTAACTAGATGCCCCTGGGAATAGCAATGCAGTAATCAACCATGAGGCAGAGATTCCAAGGAAGCTCTGAAACGCCTTCCCATTTCTCCCAAGAAACAAAAGACAAGAAAGAGAAGAGCTGAATAAGCAGTTAATAATATGTAATGAGTTAGAAGTTTAAAGTTAATGATGATTCATAATTATTATAAGAAACCAGTTTGTCAATTCATGAATTCAAGACAAGCTTGTTTTCCTGCACGCTGCCTACTGCCACTCGATGTAGCTGTGAGGTGTTGTACTGCCTTTCAACAGAACTTCATTTTTGGAGACATTTTTTCTTTCCTTCAGCATGTCTGTCAAGTAAGCAAAGGGTTTGGCTAGGTTTCCTGTTCCTCCTCCTTAAATTAAAAAAAAAAAATGGATGCCAGTCAGATCTTCTAAGATATTTTTGGTAACAGAATTTCCCTCACACAGATTTGTTGATCCCAGTAGCTGACAAGGTGTGTTAAAGCAAGTTCTTATAAAACTGCTGTCCTGAGAAAAATTATAGATTATCTGCTTCTCTGCACAAGGCAGACATCCTCTTTTTATGACTTGTGAGTGTGTCAGAGGTTCTCAAACGTGAACCTCTTGTAGCCCTCACAATCTTGAGAATAGAGTGAAGGAGACAGAGGCACAGGGCCTTAGGGGAGGGCAGGGAAAGGAGGAGGAGAAGGAAGGCTGGTTCTCAGAGCAGGGCAGCAGCAACCACCACAGCAGCTGAATGGATCACTCTGTCTGAGACACTGACATTTGGGAATGCATCAAATGAGAAAGGGATCATTGAGCAGCTTACTAACTTCCACGACTAACAACCCCTCCGCCCCAGATGGAAACAGTGATAATTTTCTTACTATTTTTATAGGTTAGCTCTGATAAGATATTGGAAGACCTCCGTTTTTCTTTGAGGCTCCCCTTATGTTGTTTAAGATGTCAGCTACAGTTTGTCCACCAAAGAGACCCTCATCTATTTAGAAAAAAGGGAATGTTTCATTATTCCCAGTTTACAAAATAGGAATTGAGACACACTGAGAGGTAGTTATTTTTTAAAGGTCACCCAGATGGGATGTGACAAAGCCAGGAACAAAAGTCAGATCTTCAGGATCACAAACCTGTTCTTTAATGGCAAGGGCATCTTTCCTTCTGCATTTTTACTGTTTGGAATGGGCTGAGAAACTCTTCCTGACTGTAGATTTGTTTAATGGTATTACAAGATTAACACTAGTCATCTGGCTGGAATTTTCTCTAACAAGTCATATCACTATGTGTTTATTTAATATGAGATAACCTTTCATTTTCCTGCCGGCAAATATTTCATTTCAGAGATACTAAGCTGACTAAAGTTACAACTTGCATGAGTGATATGGAATTTGAAGTTAAACAGCAGACTGTTTGTTATATTTATAACTGATAGCAAAAGGGATTTCAGTTCATAATTAGAAATAAAAAAATCAGGAGCTTGTCAGCATTAAAGTGAGGGAAGCCTGCATTGGGAAATGCACAGCATAGCTAAAGTCTTTATGCACCTATTTATTTTCCTGCACACCCACGTGATTGATCTGTGTGCTATCAGCTGGGCTCCCAAACAGTGATTTCCTCAGCTCTCTATTGCACAGAGCAAGGCAGGGCATGAAATGAGAGAGAGCTGCTTCAGTATTCCTGGGCTTTTCTTTGTGCTACAGCAACAGGCAGAGTCTGGATTGTTATGAGCAGGGTGTTTCTCATCCTGCCAGGCCTTTTCCTACAGCCCCTGCCAATTTGGCCTCACAGTGGGGTACATTGGTCTTTGAAGGCTGAATGAGCTGAGAATGTGGTTTTGATTCTTATCTTTAAGCAGATTTGGCACCTTCATCTGACATGGAGAAGGGGGAATGAAAATCAAACCTGGAATCGCCAGAATGGCAAGGCAAAGCACTCCTGTGAGGCTGGCAAAATACAAAATTGCAGGGTATGTCTTGAACACGGGCACAAGTACACTAAAGACAATATTTCCCCACTTTGGGAGCTTCTATTCCAGAGGACAATGGCACATTCTTTTCTAGATGGGAGAGTTCAGAAACGTTTTAAAGATACCTGAATAAATAAAGTCTATGAGCGTTTCACTGAGGTAACACTGGAAGTCAGAGAAAAAGATATTTTCCCTCTTGTGGGGTAACCCACACATTGGTCTATACATTATTTAATAGTGGTCACCTAGGAATGGCAAGCAAGGGATATCTCATGTCCCCTTTGAGATGTTACAGGAATAGTATTCCATTACAGCATATAGTATCCATAATGGCTCGAGAGATACATTCTCTGTATCTAGTGTCCATTTTAAACAGGGAAGGAGAAAAATGGTAACATGATCACACTGTCCATAGGCTGGGAGTCAGGATACAGCTGGGCTGCTTCTGTTGAAAGAAAAGCCTTGAATCTAGCAGAACAATTTGCTTCCAAATTTGTTTCTCTGTTGCATTATCACAGTTTGTTTGGGGTTCCTTTTTTATGCTTTAAAACTGGATTTCAGCTTGCTTGCAGCAGCTGTCTGCAGCAAGCAAGCTATGAAGTCTACCAGCTTGTTGAGGTAAGCAGAGCACAGACAGTCTGAAAAGACAAAACTGGAAACCTGGGCCCTGTATTTAAATATAAGAGTGAGCTGCCTTCACCCAGGGTGAGTCCAGCCCTGCTCCTATATCCCAGGCAAAGCCAAAGGGAGAGAGTTGCCAGGTCCCTGCGCTGCCAGGAGCTGACACAAGCTGCTGAGCATCCCTGGCTCCTTGGCATGAAGGAGCACAGGGATGCTCAGCATCCTCTGTGGTTAGAAATCTCCCTGTGGGGCTGCCTGTCCAGACTTTCAGTAGGATTTTTCCCTCATCTGTTTCACCTCATGCTTCTCATCCAAATCAAGTAGATCGAATTATTGTTCCCAGTCTTATCCTTTCATACCTCACAAATCTTCTCACTTGATTGTTGTTCAACTCTCTGCAGCCCAGCTAAACCTCCCACGAAACCAAATATGTAAAACTACAAGAAAAGTTTATTTCCAATGTACTTTCTCCCTTTTCACTGTGTTTATATGCAGCCTCTGATGATTTTTAAATGTCACTCATATTTTAAACTTATTTGATTAAGTATTTCATTAATTTTGCTTGCACTTTGGTTAACTATTGCCATACCTAGCAGTCTTTATCTTTGTTTGTTCACCTAAAAATCTGTCCTGCAGTCAAAGGAATTGACTTCCAACTGCTCTTCAAGGGTCTATGGCACAGATTGCCACAGAGAGTATGGAATTATTTTTGCTTCTTACCTAGATGAACATAACCCTCCTAATCACATTCCTGTGGGAATGATCATGTATAGAAAGCTAAGATTTGCTTTCCCAAGCATTGAGAGAAAATCTTATAAAACTCAATTTCCATAGTAATTGTAGAAAGCAAAGGTATCACAGATACTCATATACATGGAACATCTTTGTGTTTAAATTTAAATGAATATTCTTATGATATTTCCTTATTTCTTGAGTGGTTTTGCATTATTCATCCCACTCCACTTTTGTCTATGGTCAAAATCTGATTTATCAAGATTAAGCTGTTATTTCCACAGGTAGATGTAACTCTTGAGCTGAAAATAAAATGTAATGTACTATAGGAAAATGCAAACTAAGATATATGAGAACAAAACCTTCCTACAACATTCTCCAAATTGGCAGGGGTATAGCAAGAAATGATGTAGTAAAAAGACTTGGGATTGATTGCTTCCATAAAATTAGCTTTGATCTGCAATGTGATATAACCAGAAGAAAGGCTAGCACAGTTTGGGGCTGCATTGATTGGAACATGTCCTGGAGCAAATAAACCAGAGACTGGGTCTTGTTTTAACTCCTTGGGGTTTTAATGCCTTGAGCTTTTCCCCAGACTAGCAGCCTTCAGCCTTTCACAGTGATATCCTGGGGCCTTGGTTACTCTGTGTGCATCCTCATGTACTTGTGTTTGGGATGCCTTGTAAAGATATCAGTGACCTGAAAAATACTGATAGCAGAGAAATAAATTGGTCTGGAAGGACTGCTGTATAGAGGTAAACATAAGGTGTTCTGGCAAAATTACATGCTTAGCAGGATAGCAGCTAAGTAGCAAATTAATGCAAAATAATGTAATTGATGTATATGGAAGAAAAACAAGGATTCAGTCACACCATAGAAGCTGCTATATAATTAGGAGCAGTAGAATGAACATAAAAAGAAAAAAACTAATTTGAATATTAGGAAAAATATTCTGAATTGCCTTTAGCCTTTCAAATAACATCCCAAGTGAGGCTGTGGGGGATTCTTGAAAATTGATCCTATAGGTATTAATTAAAGAGCCAATAAACCTGCAATCGAGAGCAATCTTATCTCTCCTGGAGGGGTTGCCCAAATTATCTGTGCAATATTTTTTTTGTCTCTATCTCCTCTGGCTTATGCAGATGAAAGAGAGAAAAGCAGAAGTGATGTCTTCAGCAGCACAGGTGGTGACCTGACTGTGGATGAAACATCGAGTCCAGCCCTGCAGATGCCAAGTGGAAAAGGGCAAAGAAAGGAGGCACCAGGAGGGGGGAAGAGCAGAAGGCACAAATGCAGTGCCCTGCTGAGAGTGCATCAAGGGAAGAAAAGGCAAAGTGCAACAAGGGTTTTAGAGAGGAAAAAGAACAAAAACCTGCTTGGAGGTCCAACTTGTGCTCCTGTAGCTGAACCCACTGATGCAATGGCAGCTCTACAGCAAAACAACCTGCAGTGCTCGGGGCCAAATGGTTCAGCAAAGTGCTTGAGTGCTGCCTGAAGGTAAAGGGGGTGCTTTGTTTCCCCTGTTTCAGCTCTTTTTGCTGAATGGGTCCATGGACAGCCATGGAGAAGCACTGTACCCTCACAGACCTCTGGACCCACCTGTCTGCCTCCACCGTGTCTCTTCCCAGCTCTCTCGGGCTGGGGAGGCCTGCTCCTCTTTTTATTCATCCCAGGATTTGATGAGAGCCCTGTGGAAAGTGAAGAGCTGTTTTACAGACCTGCATACAAAATGTATCCGTGGATACACCTTTTCATGTATTTGAGGGAATCAAGCTGAGAGGAGTGAAGCTGAAAAGTGTTTTCTGAGTGTGTAGTGGCAAATCCAGCAATATATTCCCAAATGTTGTGTTAGGTAAAAGTCAACAGCTAAAGTGGTCATTGTACCAGCTGCTGGCTGACAGGCACCTTGGGCTTCAGTGTTCCCAGCCTCACTGCCAAGGAAATTGTCTGAGTATCCAGGAGCCACGTGCAGCCACTGAGGTGGCTTCTCCCCCTTTGTGTGCCACAGGTCTCAGCAAACTGAGGAATCTGCCAGATCTCTGTCTCATAACATGCAGCAAAGCTTCTTCCCCTTTAGAACTGGGATTTTTCTCTCCCTTAGGAAACACCAGGTTCAGCTCCCATTTTGCTGACTGTGGGAGCTCCAGTTCCTGGGGAAGGGATTGCTGCTTAGTTTTGTGTGCATATGAGCCTGCTCAGGTGAATTGCTTGAAAGTGTGAGAGGGCAAAGCTTCATTTTGTGTAATGAATGAGTGGTTCATTTTGGGAGATGATGAGACTGTGCTACATGTTGAACACTATATTTTTGCAAAAATCGGCACTATTTAATCTAATTTTAACAATATGAAAAGGAATGCAAAGAAAATTGCAGCTGTTGGTTTGCTGCTTGATTAATGTTGTAGTTGGTCTCCATATTTTCAAATGTTTATGGTCTATTCAATGCATCTTTACTTGTGGGAAGTTAATTGTTATACTGCTTTCTTGTACCAGAGCTCCTGTTAAATGGATGGATAATGCAAAAACGCTAACACTAGTGCATCACTTTTTTTTCTGTCTAATTTTCTTCTGAAAGATGGACTCCTATTGATATCATTTTCCCTTGTAATCACATTGGCAATTGTTTGAAGGTGTGACGGGAAAGCTTTTAAACATGTGAATGTTCCAATTGCCTGTGAGTATCAGTAGTGGAAGTGCTTTTGAGGTCATGCAATGACAGATCAGCACTAGTACAAGGTAACTTTTCTGACCAGGCAGCAACTAATTAATGTTGCTGTGCAATGAGAAATGACTTTCCACGGCAACTGATAGAAATCAACCCATAATGTTAAATCAAAGAATACTGGGAATTTGCCAAGCAAGTGAAGATCACAGATACTCTGCAGAAAAAAAATATTCAATTTCTCAGATAAATGACCTTTGTAGGTTATTCATCTATGTCCTATCAGAGCAGGTGCTTTAGGTTTCCTCTCTTGATACTCCTCAGAAGGAATTTGCTTTGTTTTTCCCTACCTGATTGCTATAGACTTTTAGAGTATATTTGTTTTTAAGCCACAGCCTCTGTTATTTCCTTTTTCTGCCTGAGCTTAGTGAGAACTCTGTGCCTCAGACATGCAATAAAGCCCAGTAGCAGAGGAAATAACAGCGCAGTTAACCTCCTTAACACTGATAATAAATAAACGCTAATAAGATATGTACCGGGGTGGCAATTGCCCTGACATAATGAAATGCTCCAGTTTAAATAAGTTGGTGTCATCATGCTTTTCAGTAAAGAACCTATGCAGGCACTATATTTTCTGGGTAATTTATGTGTCAGGTATTGTAGGCAGCTTAGCTGTTGTTAAGACATTAAGTCCAAGTGGCCCAGTTTTCATAAATTCTTGACACCGAGCAGAACCCTTTGTTTTTACAGGTGCCTATCTCTGATCTGAGATGTTTCTTTGAAAATATTGCC
Organism: Erpornis zantholeuca; assembly: GCA_013400515.1. NCBI lineage: Eukaryota > Metazoa > Chordata > Aves > Passeriformes > Timaliidae > Erpornis > Erpornis zantholeuca. The sequence goes on from VZTN01010717.1 coordinate 451,431, forward strand.
CCGGCTGGGGAGGCTGAGCATTCTCAGAAATCCAGTCTCTGTCTTCTCTCTTTTTGTTTAAACTGCATTTCACTGGATTAAAGCCAGCTCCACTGAGGATCTTGCTCTGCAGTTGCTGCTGTGACTCTTGGTAGAACACAACATCTCTGCCATCAATTTACGTCCTTGCAGATAAGTAACTCTCTGCATCTCACCCCACTGACAAGTTATCATGACAACTGCGTGGATATACACACTCTGGAGCTGGAGAGGAAGTTTAGTTCATTGTAAAGCAATCCTTCAGTGTGGCTTAGCGAGGTGTTTTGCAGGAAAGGTTAAGGTTGTCTTTGCAGCAGGCTCAGTCCAGGAAAATGCAAAATTCCACCCCCCCCAAATACATTGTCTCACAGCTCAGGCACTGCTTAGAGCAACTCGTGCTGTAATTGAATTTGAACACCTACAAAAAAAAGGGTACTGAATAACCAGGAGATGTTTATAAGTACCAATATTAATTAGACAATCATAGTTTATAAAAGCCACATGAGGATGTGATTGGTGAATCGTAACTAAGTCTCAGGGATTGTGCTAATTTATTATGGTTTGGAAACAGGACTGTAAATTTGTAAGCGTTCTGCCTCATTATTACCATTATTTTTTTTCTTTAGTCCACAGTTCCCTTGACACTTATTGTGTTGCTAAAGACAAGAATAATAATACTAGAAAATGGTCGTGTTTTATCTCTGTAATATTGCTGGCAAATTGAGACAGCATGGTAGCAAAATCATAGAAGTTTTCTCTGAAGTGCCCATGCCTTTGGTTTATGGATCTTGTTAGATTTTCGTCATTGCTTGGTTGCAAAAAAACATCTGTTCCTGCTTTTGGGAAATATTTGTAGCACTTTTACAGCAGGATTTAATTACTGGCAGTGAATGGTGGTTGGGTGCCATACAGTACTAAAAGATTTTTATCTATACTCCTCTATATCTATGAAGTGTAAATGACAAATAGGAACACTATTTAACTGTGACTTCAGTAACAAAGGGTACTTGCTGAAGAGCTATGTGGTGAGAGAGTTCAAATGTTGGTCAATTCTCGAAGGTTTGGGTTTCAGAGTTGCTCACAATGTGATGTGATTTGTTTCTTTTTGAGCTCCATACCAGAGTGCAGCTTGCTAAATCCTAAAACTATTAGCCACAGTAAAATCTCTAACATGAACCTTGAGTGAATCTAAGGTACTGGGAGATTTCTGAGCAGATGCAGTTGATGTTGTTTACAGTCTTTAAAAGCACTGTTCACTCTTGGCTCTGAACACTCTGCTTTTGATGGAGCTTTGTTTCAATAAATGATTTTGTTAGGTTTTAGTCATCCATCTGCTGTTTGGGAGAGATCTTAGACATATCTGTTATCGTGAAGATACAATCTGATTTTTATACTGTCTGGAAAGCACAGTTTTTATACTATCTCACTCTGGAAATATCTAATGCATAAATGTGACTGATGGCATTTGATTACAACAATTTCTCTGGTAATTAGAGAGAAGCACAGTACCTGAGGCAGCAGTAATGCCAGCTTTGGCTCCCTCCCTTCTCTTCAAAAAGCTTACACCACTCTGATTTTTAAAGCCTGCTTTCTCTCTGTTCTACTAGAAAAATAAGCCTTTTCCCACATCTGATGAGCCCCTTCATTTGAGTTATCCACGAATCCTCTGAACTCTTCATCCTTGTCAATTGTAATAGCTCCAGAGAGAGAACCAGCAGCAGGTCCTGCCTTCTCTTGCAGTGCGTGTCTCCAGCTGAATAGCAACGAGGATGACTTTGCAGGCATAAAGCCAGCCTCGGCAGATGTTCGTGAAGCTCCAGTTTGGCCTGGGGAATCTTTCTGGTGCAGCTCCCTGCTCTGCTCACACCCTCTTTGTACAGTATTTGCATGAGAAGGAAAGAGCCTGGCTTAGCTGGCAGGGGCAGGCCTGGGAATTTGTGGAGAAACTCTTCAGTACTTATGCATGGGACATTACATATGGAAATCATGGTGTTATTACAGCTTATAAGAAACATTTATATTAGGGTGGCACCCACATGTTCTGCTCTACACTTATGTATGCAAATAAGTGACAAAGCACTTGCAGTTTGCAACTGAGAACCAATTTTTTTTCTTTCATCTGAGTCCTCATTCAGTTCCTGCAATGACCTACCTGTGGCAAAGGTTCATACTATGGTATTTGAAAATAATTTCAAGCACCTTCAATGTCTTTTAGCAATACTGACATGCCTGCACAGGCAAACAGACATAGTCTGGACTTTATACCAGCAAAAAAGTGCATTATCCAGTTTATTTTGTGTATAGTTCTGGAACTGAAACAAGCCATAGCCCTGGGGACATCTTACATTGTGTTTGCATGGGGCTTTTCTCAGCACAGACGCTTGGAACCCCAGCAGACACTTATGCTGGCAAAAGCTTCATGTGTAAACCTTTATTTTCTTTAAAAATTCTTGGAATTCAAAATCAAGTCATCCTGCCCTTTCCCTTGCTTTTGGCTCCTAATGCTTTGCAGAAGGTTTGTGATGGATTGGTGTGTCTGGGTGTTTGTTACACACTGACATGCAATAGCCTGCGCAGGGTTAAGGCTTCAGAGAGATGGAGCAATCCTCCCTCAGCTTCCTCCCGAGCCCTAGGAGCTCACGTCGCATCTCATTCATTAGACAAACTAGCTGGTCTGAAAACAGCATGCAAAACACTCTGGGTTGCTCAGATGGAGAAGTTCAGCAGCCTGTTTCCCCCGAGGAGAGCCAATAACTCAGCTACTGGACCCCAAAGACAGCCTGGTTCTGCGGGTGCAGCCCCCAGCAGCTCGGGGCTGAATGCGGGGCAGTGTTTGAGAGGAGCAGGGAGCTAAGGACAACACACATTTTGTTGGTTCGGAGTGGCAGGGCTCCCCCTCACCTGCCATCTCTGCAGATTACCGGCTCCTGCCCCACTCACAGCGCTGACAATGAGCTGTTCATGGCGTGCTGACCCGGGGCAGCCTCAGAACAACTCGCATTTCTGCTCAAGGTATATAATTTCATTGCTTTGACACGGGCAGGATTTATAATAGCGGGGGATGATGTTTTTGCCCTATCTCAAATGAGTGACAATTCTCATATTCTCTCTCTGTTGAGCCTTGTTGCTCTCAATTCTAATGTGATTTTCAATCTTGCATATATCTATTTGCAAAGGCAAATGAGATATTTCCTTGTATGGATGTAGGCAACTGATGAGAAGGTTTACTAAGGTGGTTTTCAGCGTAAACACCCTGAACTCAAACTGTTATACAAAATGTCAGGCCGTGTCAATCCACAAGGCTTATTTACTTGGTCTCTGAAACTTCACTCGGGAATTAATTAGGAAATTCCTAGTTCCTGAAGTAAGAGGAAAGTTTTTTTAATGTGTACTTGGTAATGTGACATGTAAATCAGGATACCAGAACTAGGAATTTTGGCATCAAGATTACCACTTCAGTCTGAGTGATATTGCATCTGAAAAGACTTGTACATGGGGATAAGTCCTGGAAACATATTCAAATATAAAGAGTTCAAAGACTTAAGTGACTGAGAAACAAAACCATGCCTCTAGTAATGTCTTCTAATGACATCATTAGCTTCTCTGTTTAAAAAATATGCATTTTAGTTCTAGTCTGAAGCAACTGAATTACTAATTTCTAGATATTGCGTTTATCTATGGCTCTTTTTCTGCTGTTATTAACACTAGATCATTTTTCCTGTGTGTGCTGCCCCAGGTGTGTCTATGCATGCTTCAAACTCATGCCTGTTGGTAGTGCAGACAAACACTGTTTCCTCTCTGAAGAGGGCAAACCCAGCATAAAGCAGAGGAGGATCTGAGTGCAGAGAGGTTGGTGACAGCACAAATGTACCTGAAACCCCTGCAGCCAGACCCAGCTCCATGCTCCCACCCTCAGAGCTCTGGGGAGTTATTGCTTTTGCCTCTCATTTTTCTCTGCTCCAAGCATAGCAGCCCTTTACAGGTGAGATTATCCCCTGTGAAACCCTGCTCAGTAAAAGACTTCTTTCAGTACTGACAACAACATAAGTTTAGGAAAATGCTAACAATAATAGATTTTGTTCTGCATTCTCTAAATGGTCTAAACTCTCACATTGATTTTAATAGCTCTTTTGCCTGAGTAGTTGTTATGTGAGCAGGTTATGATTGAAATGGCCTAATTCTCATTTACAGGAAATGTGTATGAAATAGAAATATCCACAGCCTAGTCATCATTATATGTGTGGTAGAAAGGGTTTGAATATAGTAGAAAGTAATTTAGCTTTAAAGGTGAAGGTGCTTCTCTTTTCATTTCCTTCCACCATTGCCTCTGCTGCTTTTTTAGATGTCTTTTTCCTCCTTTCCTGCTATCTTCTTCCAGGGACTGGAAACTGAAGAGTGGTTCTGTCTACAGCTTTGTTCAGCTCAGGTTATGATTCTGTGCTGGTCAAAAGTAGTTGCACAAATTCCTGAGTACACTAGGGATCTCCTTGTCTAATTGGAATAATACCCCCCAGTACAAACTACCTTAGAATCTCATGTCCGGTTACTCCCACTCAGAGCCCTTGCCTTCGCCTACACACAGAAAAAGAGATTTAAAAAGCATGGTAAATGAACATTTACCCCTTTGATCCCTCAAGTTACTAACATCCTTTTAGATTCCTGAGGGTTTTTTTGGGTTTTTTGCAGCATTTGAACCAATACTCACAGAACAAACAATCCAAAGTTCTTCACTGAAGTGACAGATAACATTAGCAGATGTCTGTAGTCTTCAACAGCCTCATCCTGCACTTTCAAGAACTAGACATATTGGTAGAAATGTCTCTCTGGTTCTGTGATATAAGATGGCACTTGTATCAATCAAGGAAGCACTTAGGAAACTGAAGATAATGCTGTAGCTGAGGGATGTTTTTCCCTGAAATTCTCGCTGCAGAAAAAAAGTACATTAAGATGAATATTCCAGTGTCAGATGCACACAAGGAGGCCCCTTTGTTGAACAATGCCAGTAGATTAAAGAAATAGAAACACACAGTGCTGTCTTTCCACTGTTACTCCAGTGTAATTCTGATATCCTTCACTTGGCTGAAAAGAGAGCTGTTCTGGCTTTTTACCAAGCTCAGGACAGGAGAGTTCACTCCCTCATTTCTTAGTATTTCTTAAAAAGAATTTTTTATGACAATATATTTATTGCAAGAAGTTGGTTTTTTGTTGTTTGTTTTTTTTTTTTTTTTTGTTTTTTTTTTTTTTTTTTTTTGCCAGAATGTGAGCTTTATTCCCTTGAAAACTATGATTTGAAATCAAGGCACTACAATTCCAAGCTACTGATTTGTGTGTGTCCAGGTATAACTGGGGGATGACCTGTGTGTGAACCTGAGGGACAGAAAGGAAGAGGGAGAGAAAGGGTTAAGGGAGGAGATGATCATGGAAATGGAATAACCTTGCCTGATCATCAGGAGAGAACAAATTCTCCAGGGGCCAAGGGATTACCATGTCTACAAAGATACAATAAAGGGGGAGGCTGAGCTGCTCATAGTGTCATCACAGCTGTAATTCTCAAGCCATAAAAAACCCCAGTATGTCATTAATTCAGCCATCCTGGTTGCTGTAGAGATGGTATTCCAGTATTGTCATTAATTCATCTTTTTACCCACTAATACATTATTTTCTGCAGGGATTCATTGTTTTAACCCTCAAAGTGAATTTGCCTGTGGCATATTTCAAAGCTTTCCGCCCAATGAAATCTATCCAAGGACATCCACATTGCATCAGAGCCACTAGCAGTACATTAGCAAAGATAAACCCCCCTCAAGTGGGTAGGATATCTTTAATGGGACTTTATCACTGAGACTTGAAGTTATATATATGTGAGAAGCAAAATGTGCTTGGCAATTCCCACAGAGATCATGCACTCCAAAATTACCTTAAAATGCACAATCACTAACAGCAGTATTTGTCACACTCATTGCTTGTTAGTTTAGACTAGAAAATTACTTCTGAATAAATGCTGATTTGCCACAGAAAATATATAAAGCAGTAATGTGTAACTGAAAATGATCATCGAGCTCCAGTATTGCTGGGACTTGTTTTTTACGCTTGTGGGTGATGAAAGGTTTTTAGCTAAAAAGGAAATAAGCATGCATAGTGCTGATAGAGAGAATGGGGCAAAGCAAAGTGAAATGGACTGATAGAACTGGCTGAGCAGCTTTGGTGGACCCGAGTTTGTCTGGGGTCTCAGTACCATGTTCTGCAGAATGCAGCACCTATATTGTTCATGCTTTTGCATTATCTACCGTTTCCAGGCCTCCTGCTACTCTGGATTAGGGAGAGCCATCTGTGAGCAGACCTACCCCTCAGTGTTTCTGTTCCCTGAGCAGCAGGCTGGAGGAGATAGCAATGGAAATCACAGATCAAACCCTTGGCTTTTCTCCCCTGCTCCCTGGGTGGAGTAAGCACGACAGGGTATTTAATTTTTGCTTATCATCATTTTCAGAAACTGAGATGAGAGTGAGCTTTAGATACGCACCCTGGTTCAAAGTATATCCCCAGAGCATTTGTGCACCTGCCTCTCGGTCCCCTACCAGTTCAGGTACTTATTTCTAGTGGTGGTGTATGCAGAATAGCAGCTATTCTCACCCTAGGAATTAAGGAGAAGCATTTCAGGATAGAATCTGTTCTCATGGTGTTAGTACCTGTTTGTATGGCACTGGCATTTACGAGGATCTGACACGGCTCAGACGCAGAATTTGCTGGTTTCAGAAAACAACAACGCAGAATGTAAAGACAGGACAGATTTTTACTGGGTATTTTACCCCTCTAGGGAAGGCATTTAAAACACAAATTGACAACATGTAGCACATGCACTATTAAGCTTTTACAGGGCATTATTCCACTCAAGGGATGCTTGTTGTGTGAAAAGAGAGAGAAACAACCCAGGACACAGAGAGCAAGACAGATCTTTATGAGGAATTATCCCACACTGGGGAGGCTGCTATGGTGAACAGAGGGAAGAAAAACAAGGCAGGAGATAAAGGCGAGAGATTTTGCTGGCTTTAACATCCGCCTCTGTGTGATCTAAAGCCTCACTGGTAGCACTGGATGAAGAATGCATGCTCAAAAGCTCATCCTAAGATCTCATTCTGTTTTCCTGTTTGGTAATTGAGAAGGCTGAACTGGGCAGTTTTTTTTCTCTCACCTACTTTGTTCTGGGGATATTTTTTGTCTCAGTCTATAGGCTAAAATGACCAGTGAGGCACAAGTGAATGTACTTTTCAGTTCTTTTCAGAACTGATGTTTTTTCAAATGCTGTGAAATAGAGCTATATGAAAAATAAAGACCAGTGGGACTTTGCTGATAAAGGGAGTTCAGGGAGAATAGCTACTGAGTTGAGGTCAAGATAGGCAAATGTTTTCAGACAAAGGAAAGTACAATTCCAAAATGATGCTTTTGTTGTGAATTTAGATGTGAATAAGAAAGTGTGTCCTCCTAAATGTCTTAAAATAAAGGAAATTAATTTTCATCTTGACACAAAACACTTTGATCTTAAACAAAATTTTTTATTTTGTGAGATTCTCATGAGCTAGAATTTTAATTTTGAATAATTCAGAATTAATTTTTTTTAGACTTTACTTGCTCAGACAGCAGTTGCAATCATGCAATTATTTGAGTAATGGCACCAGTAAAGCCTCATTCCGTATGGAGTATGATCCAACAGTTTCCTGTACCAATATCCCAGTGTCTGAGAGGCATGAATCCTTTCTACAGTTGGCCATTTATAAAGTTTCTGTGCAATCCCTGTTGTCTGATAAGGAGAGACTATGATATAGCCCTTCTCAGAATGGGGTCTCATGACATCCTTCTCCATCCTTCTTTTCTCAACTCCACTGAAGTCTAGAGGAAATGCTCTTTGGAATTAAATTTCTGCAGTAACAAATTTAGTTGAAATGAGATGATTTTCATAGAAGTTAAAGTGGGGAACAGAACAGAGCCAGCAGGTTCCCGCAGTAATATTGATTATTAGATGCCCAGATATTATAGGTGAGAAGGTGATATAAGCAGCTTTATATGATTTAGCAGACAGTGTGAATGTTTTAACAGGCTTGCCAGGTCATCCTGTAGCATTTAATAGGCTACTGTGTCCTCATGAGTCTGCAATTAAAAACTCAACAAAACAACAGGACCCAAACAACCCAACCACATGAAAAGCAGAACTCAGTTTCTTCTATTAAATCCTGTGGTCTAACAAATAACTGGTTTGGTGCAATGCCATGGCTGATAAACTCTAGGGAGATTTTCCATAGGAAAAGGTGATTGTGGAATCAAATTTTCTGAAAAAGAGGAATTAAAAACTCAGGTACATGAAAATAACAAAGGTAGGAAGAGTTCATTAAAGTGAGATCAAAACAAAGGGAGAAGATACAGAACATGACTTTATCAAAGAAGTTGGACAAAGTCCTCTACAAGTAAGAGAATAATAGCTATATCATAAAGAAATATGAAGGAGGGAAGGAATTAGAAGAAAAGCTGGAATGTGGAAACAAATCCAGCAGGTGGGAAAAGAACAGTTATTGGGATTTATGTGCCTTGGCTGGCACAGACTCACCACTATGCACTTGCTAATTTCTAAGACTCCTGTGATTCAGTAATTTCTTCTTTTTTTTTTTTATTTTTTTATTTTCTTACATTCTGGGGGAAAGAGCCTCAAAACACCATAACTACACCTTGAATAGTGTGGTTGCTTGAAGAGAATTGGAATATACTAGAAATAGAAGTGAACTGCATTTCAGTATTTATTTTTATCAATGTAGCTTCCCTCTCTTCAAGAGTTTGTATGCTGCTGATCAACAATGCTTCTGCTCAGGCCATGTTAATGTGCATACATTTATATCATTCTGCTCTAAATGGATCTATTTTGTCATTTTTTTCCTTTTTTTAAAAAATTCCTATGATCTCTGCGTGTATTCCAGGAAGGAGAAACATAATCTTTATTCCTTCATACACACTGGTATAGCCTCTCAAATCAGGCTTGTTCTAATTGGTCATCAAACCAAGAGAATATGACATTGTCCTAGCTGATAAAATTAGGAGAAACAAGGAGCTACATCTTGCATTCAACCTTGTAAGTGGTACAATTTAAGCTTTGTCAGGACTTTTCTGGAGTAATAGTCCGAGGGACTGCTAATGACAAAGAGAAGCCTTTCGTGGCCGTGCCTGGCACTGCTCAAGACCTGGGTGAGGACAATTAGAGCATTCCCACCTGACTCAGAGCTGCTACAGGGCAGACCCTGCCTCTGACACTGGTAAACCCAAACTGCTGAGTGCATTTAGCTACAAAATAAATTGTTTTCAGAGCTTTCTCCTAGCCGTTCTGTTACCGACTTTCAACTGTAAATAGATATTTGTTGAATTTTGCAACTGAGTATCTTACTCTTTTGAGCAGGCATGTTGCCTGCAGGGGTACTCCTCAGGAGGGCACCTGCATTAATACTCCCGTGGTGGTGAATCACATTCCCCATGGGAATGCTGGTGGTATCTGGCAGACTTGCTTGCCTTCATCAATGTGTTTTCACCTTGGAACAGAGTGAGTGGCTGTCAGCAGCAGCTAGAGGCAAACAGGGAAGACAAAGGGGAAGGTGTGGTGGAGAAAGCCCCTGCAGTTTCCTGCTGCTGCCTGAGGTGCTTTAAGCTGGAGGTTTTGCTTGTCACAGTCAGGTGTGCACAAAAGCTTCAGCCACCACATGGTCATGTTCTCTGGTGGTGCACAACTTGTTCATTCAGCAACTGGTACTGCTGCTGTTCTCATCCTTGTAACTAACACAGCTAGATTGAGACTCAAACTATTAGGCATAGCCCCAAAAAGTCTGAAAGTTACAGCACTAACAAAGTTATTTTACCAAGGTGGATTCTTCATGGTTTTGAAAATATAGTTCTGACCCAATCCACAGTGTGACTGAAGGATTCCTGATGTCCAGGAGCATCTCCATCTTGCACAAACTGAGTTTTGGTTTGTGAACCACTGTAATGGGTGACAAACTCTTGAAAGCGTTGGAGGTTGAGGATCTGTCTTTGATGAAGCAAATACAGATAGCTTTTCAAGCAAGATAATTGAGTTCCTTTCATGAGAGAGAGGGTGGAAGCTGTCCAGCCCCCCTCCCCTGTTTGTCTTGCCCAGCAGGCAGTGGTACTGTGTGTGTTACCTTGTGGGGCTGCTGGCACACCCTGGAGAGGAAACAAGGCTCAAGGGAGAGGGGCCAGGGTGATGTGAGGCTCGGGAATAATACAGGGCATGACTGACGCCAGCTGCTGCAATGAGCTGAGCTTATCTCAGCACAAAAAGTCCAGAGGGTGGGCTCTGTTTTAGGTAGATACCCTGAGTTCCTTAAAAGAGTGTGAGTGTCTCCCTGAGTTAGCCATTGCAGGATAAGAAGTCCTCTGCAACATCATTTGTCTTTAAATAAGTAAATTTGATATGAAACATTCCACCCTCAAAGTATGGAAAATCTAAAAGAAGCTGGTCAGAGAATACTGGACTCTGACACCACTAGAGAAAGGGGATGTGGAAGAGATCCTCAGCCCCCTGATACACTGTGATATATTATAATTATCCTGCCCATCACATTATGCTTCCTAATAGATATTGTCCATGTCCAGCCTAGATTGAACTGTGTGATTGTGCATGTGGTTTTTTTTACCTTTTAACTCAAGATTAGACTTCTGCCTCTCTCACTGGTGATGGGACAGAGAGGAAAGAACTCATTTATAATATCTCAATTTTCTAGTTATACCTTTTGGGTTGTGGTTCACTATTTTTTTTTGCACGCTCTCTTGCTAATGATTACAATAATTTTTCTGCTCTGATAGGAAAGCATTTTTTAAGATTGTTTTATTCTCCCATCTTATTTATTTATTTTTCCTTTATTTTTGCTCACTACTGGGCTCACAAGTAAACCTGCCCAAAACAGCAAACAAGAACCTGAAAGTAACCTGTGTGCAAGGAAGAAAAGAACTGGCCTTACTTATTTCCTCCTCCTGAATTCAAGCTAGAGCAGGTCTGCATCTCTTTACAGCACCAGTTCTCAGTAAATCTGTTCACATGGAAGACCTGTGAGCTAAAAGCAGGAAGCCATCTAATATTTCTTTTCACTTCCAGATTCTCTCTGCTTCCAATCAATTGCAATGTTTGTGTAAATTACAAGCACGATGGACTTGGAGCAGCTACAGTAAGTTTAAAATGTCTGTACAGGGATAATGAGGAGATTGTGAAAATCTGCTCTAGGAAGTCCTGGAGACATTTTCAGGTAATTAATGCAATGTGTGGAAACCTGAAATCAGCACTGGTTTTTTTTGTTTGTTTGTTTTATAAACTAGTAATTTAGGAGTACATTATAGGAGCACATTAAATTAACCATTATTAGATGAGGAAATGTTAAGATTATTAAGATAATAAAAACCAATTAGTGTAGGGTTTTTTGTGTATAACATGGGTCTCTTATAGAAAACCTATTATGCAGGAAGGTCTATAAATATTTGGGGGAATATTTCAGGCAGAAGCTGGGGTTTCAGGTTCTTGAGCTTTTTTTTTTTTTTTCTCAGCAGAAAAAGAGTGCTTTATGAACAATGTTCTCTTTGAAACACAGTGATGTGACGTTAGGATTGAAAAAAGTGGTTCCCTCAAGAGGATTTCAGGTAGTGTGTAAGAAGTTTCTCCATTAGCCTTCTGGGAGTAAGTTGTGGCAGCTGGAAGAAGAACATAAAATTAGTTATTTGCTCATGTAATGATGGAAACAACTTGCCTGTTTGCCCATGCTAGAAATATTTAGATATCATTCCTGGAAAGTTAATGCATCAGATTTTCTCTGGTTAAGCAGTGAATTAGAACAATTTCCATTGGCATTAAAAGGTTGACATCTGTGTAAGGATACTGGAAATGAGATAAGAATGATTCCTAGATGGTATCTTGATAAAGGAGACCACAATTCTGTAAAAATATTTACCATAGGAGGTAGAATATGTCTTTAATAGCAAGGCAATGCACTTTCATAGTGACACAAATCTTCTCAGACACTTTGTATTTTCACATTGCTTTAATTTTGCTCCTGTGGCCGTGACAAATGATAAGAATTTTATGACCACTTTAGGCAGAAATTATACAAGGTCAATAATTTCTCCATTATAATTTTATGACATCAGACAACCTTATAATCCTGCATCACATTAATTTAGCTGTTTCCTGGGCTGTTTTCTGAGTCTCTGCTATTCATGGTGTTGTTGATCAGGTTGCTGCTGTGTCCAAACCCATTTTTTCAGATTAGCCTCAAGCTGGAGCCAATTAAGGGGACCTTCATGACAAGTGTGTTTCCCATCTGGTAGTTTATTTAAATGATCTCTCTTCATTTACCAATCCTAAATGCCAGCTCTTTGTGTGACCAGTTCTTGTCCTTCAGAATTACTTTCATCCCACAAAGCATGGCTGTCAACCTAAATTTCATTTGATCCTTCTGTGTGATAGATCTCTTGGAGATACTATATCCAGCCAACTTGGGATGGCCCTCACACACCTCTCACTTTGGGAACAAGAAGAATTTGCTTTGACATGGCCTATGGGCTGAAAATATAACTCCAGTTTTGCAGAGAAATGCATAATGGCACATCCTTGGCTGTATCAGGTTGTCTGCCTGTTGCTGAATCAGAGGCATTGTGCTAACAAGCCTCACCTGACTCTCTTTGGAAATGAGAACCTTTTTTTCAAAAGGAAGAGTAAACTCCTGGTCCCCACACAGTGTCTGCTGTTTTCTATCTTCCCTGGACTAGAGGCTGGAATTTTGAAATACCTTCTTTGGAAAGACTAGAAGTGATATCTTTCACTTTGTTGTTTCTTTGGCCGGCTTTGGGGTTTTTTCGTGTGTGTGTGGTTTTTTTTTGTTTGTTTGTTAACCTTCACAGGTTTTTCTACGTCCTGAGTTCACAAATAAGCCTTAGTTCTCCTGACCAGTGTCACCTGAGACCTCCATCCCTCCCTTGGGCATCCAGGAGCCTTTTGAGCTCAAAATGGGACCTGCATTCCAGGTGTGAGCTGGAGGAGCAGAGACAGCAGCAGTCTGGCCATCATCAGTGGAGGTAAGGCAGCAGCTCTGGGCTCTGGTTGGGGTGGGGAATCTAAACAGCAATAGGCACACCTGGGCTGGGACTGTGGGCCTAGGCTTGAGTTTAAATTCTGTTCCTGGCTGTATGGGCAGAGGGTGAGGCTGGCTGGGGCAGGTAGGGTCTGTTGGTGTGCTTGGGATTCTGACTGTGGTGGTTAAAACATGTGTTTGTGTGAGCTTCTCTGCGGGTCTGTGTACTGGGAGGGCATCTCTGTCAGCTTAAAGCTAATCCAGGCAGGGATGTTTCTGCTCTTCAGCTTTTTGGTGTCCAGGTTTGTCCTCTATTTTTGAGTAGATGGTTTCCAAAAATGAATGTGACAGCTCAGAAAAAAAAATCTGCAATTCACCTGTTTTTTTCTGGGAGAAAATTATTTGCTGCAAAGCTATTATTAAACCTTTATTTTATTTTAAAATTGGACCAAATTCTCTTGACATATTAATCTTATGTTCACCTTTGAAAAAAGCAGGTCTGAGTTTCATGCTTGTAGCAGAACCTGAAATGAGGCCAAGGCTCAGAGCATTTGTTTTGCTGGCTGACATCTCGCAGCGCACCACTGCGTGTCTGTGTATAGAATATCTATAGTAGTCATTAACGTGGGCTCATTACAGCCTGCCATCTGTAGTGGTGACAAAATGAGCTACGTTATTGCATCAAAATGCTGTGATCTTGAAATGGTTTTGCCCTGGATCTTCCTCAAAACACGTGCAAAGCAGTCAAGGAAATTAACATTACAAGGAATCTTCTTTCTTTGCATTTTCTGTTCCATTTGTCTCCCTCAGTTCAAAACTTGCTGTAGTTTTTAAAATCCCCTCCAGGTGAATATGAGGAGATGTGCTGATCCCTGTCTCTTTGTAATTTTATTTTATTTGGAGTTTGTCTTCTTTTTGCTTTTTTAGGGTTTTTTTTTGGCCGTGGGTGACAGATTTTATTGCCATCCTTTCTTAAGTGATGCTAAATGTTGCTCAGACTTTGAGTGAAGTGTGTACCATGTGCCTTTGGGTCAATACCACTCAAAAGAGAAAATACCTTGTAAGCCCCTGCTCAGACACAAAACAATGCATTTGTTCAGAGAGAGAGAAAACATGAAAGAAAGCAAGGATAATGATAGAGACAGTTTCTGGGCATAAACAGGTAACCTGATCTTGTAAGATTATGGAAGATTAGTGTTCTATCAAGGAGCAGAGAATTCCTTCTGGGAGAATAAAACCAATGGATTAAGCACAGAGGTACCTGTCTCTGTTGTGCATGGCAACAGAATTAAGGGTTCTGCTTAGCAGGGGAATTAAGAAAGTGTAAGCTGTCCCTTTGTATAAGTCTTCTCTGTTGGCAGCATTGCAAGCCCCAACAAAATCCCACTTACCTCAGAGAAGTTTACATCCCCACTGCTCTGGGGAAGTGCTTTACTCTGTCAGAGTCTAACAAAGGAAAAGTTTTAAAGGCAAAATTTTGTGAAATGGTGCTCAGAAATTACGAGAGAAATAAACCCTGGAAAACTTTACCAGACCTATTAGTGTCCCAGCTTTGTTCCATCTTTCTCTATTTCTGTGGAGGTAAAAAAAAAAAAAAGTTTCTTCTTTTATCACTTCTAACTTTTTTCCTTTCTATTTATTTTTTATTTTGTTTTTAAGGAGTTGTATTCTCATTATTGTTCTTTTGCCCCTACTATGCCATACTCTGCCTTTTCTCCTAGAAGATGCCCCTCAGTCCTACTGCTTTACCTGGAAACTGCTCTGTGCTTCGCCACCTCACTTCAATTTCTGCCTTAGAGAACCTTGCTGAGGTACATGTGACTGGAAGATGTGCAGGGAAAGGGAGCAAAGTAAATGTGTCAAAAGTTTAGAAGGGGCCTGCTTTGGATTATTATCAGATCATACCCTACTTAAACAGCCTGGCTTCGTTGGTGTCGAGATCAGGAGGGAGCATCATTAACACAATGACCTTGATTTGATAAGGCTGACTTTTATTCATTATTATTTATATGAAAAGTAACTGAAGCTGTAGGGATGCTTATAGTAGTTAGTGCTGAAGATAAGTTACCCTCCTTGGAGTGCTTGCACCTCTCTGTTAATTGCAAGCAATTTTTTTTTCAGATGAAAGAAATTTAAAGAGACCTAAAAAGATAACTTGGAATTAATTTTGAACCCTTTAAGTGAAGTTTAAAGAGGGATTTTCTTTAAAACGGTCTTGCCCCTCCCCTTTCCCACCAGCAGGATTACAATGACAACTGGAATGTGTTTGTCAGTACAATTAGTTGGGGGTGGCAAAGTGTGCTTGTGGGAAAGAACTGCAGTCTCCAAGATGCAGTGGGAGACAATTTTCTAAGCTTCAAAATGAGTTAAAGGTGGAGCTTCCCCATGGCACCAGCTCTTTGTGCATCTGAGAGAAGCGAGTGACACCCCCAGGCAGAGCAGTAACCAGATCCACTGACCTTTACTGTAATCTGGGTAATCACACTTGATCGACCATATGCTTTTAAAATCTGTGTCTTTTGACAACATGGGAATGTCATTGGACCTGTCTCGCTGTCCTGACTTTAGAGACAGCTACTGCCTGGATGCTTACTGGGGGTGTGATGGGCTTTTAAGCCAAATACTTGCAGCCCTGCTGTCAATCTGTTGCTCTTTCAGTTCTCAGTAGATTTGGACCTTAATGGACATCTCTGGCCAAATTTGATTGAAGGATATTGGTTTCAAAGGTGTTAAGCAGTGCTCAGAAGAGGCCACTGCATGTCTCCCCTCCCTTGAAGCAGAGTGATTATAACCTGGCAGCTGAGACATTCTAGAAAGCAGCAGCCAGCTGGGCAGCCCTCACACGTGGAAATTTAGTTTGACAGCAGCAGCTACAAATCACTCTGGTTGAAAATTTCTCTAGGAACCAAGAGAGAAGGCAGGAGTGGTATGGAAAGGGTGTGGAGGAGAGGAAGAGCTGCTAAAAGTGGATGACACAAACGGGTAGGAAACTCACTTTACTTAATTGTGGTACCCACAGGACAATTCTGTTGGCTTTTTTACTTTCATTTCTTAAAACAATGTGAAAAATTGCTGAGGCATTTTTATAGTCTAGAAAGGGTTTGGTATGATGTAAGGAGAAAGCAGTGCACTGCAAATGTCCCTGCTGGAAAGTAATATCTTTTACAGGAAAGGTAGAGTTTGAATAGAATAAATTACAGTAAAACCTGAATGGGAGGATTAAATAGAGGATTACAGAAAATAATTGAGATGAAACCAACACTTCCACCTAAATTGGATAGTACAAGTGTGAAAACTGCTTATGGGGCTATTGATGGGAGTGCTTATCCTGCTACAAATGCAAGTCTGTAACAGAACCTGTTTCAGTACAATGATGAATGGTCTCAGTTGTGACAGGACATTTGCTTTTTTGAGGTAAGTTGCCATAACTACAGGATGCCTGGAAACCCATAAATTTTCTTATAAGTCTGCATTGAGGCTGGCAAATTTTATACAAAATGAGATTCTCGTGTGTTTGATCTAGTACTTTGTGAAATGAACTGGTGACAACGAAGATATCTCTAGAGAGGCTGTAGTGGTATTTGTCTGTATTCCCAGGTTTTCCATGGCTGGGGGAGCTGCTAGCAGGGCTGAGGGACACAAGTTACAGGCAATGACTGTATTCACAGACCTGCTGGACTGGTAGTAACATCTCCTTCAGCGACACAGAACCATTTATTTCTCCTGCCCACAAAATAAAGGCTTTCTAGAAAAGTGCTCAATATGTGATCCTCCTACCTATCAAAATTGGAAAAACAGGAGGATGATGGGGAAGGGAGCAAGCAGGTTCCCCTGCTGCTGTGCTGCCTGGTTTTGGAAGAGCTAAAAGCCTTGTCTTGCAAAGGGAGCACTGAAATCCTGCCTCTGCCACAGATCTTGTGAATATTTAGGGCAAGTTATCCATCTCTTAGTGCCTCATGTTTGTGCTGTAGAGGTTATGCCACTGTTTTGCCTCAGGAATGTGCTGGGGGTTGGCTGGAGCTGAGGACAGTTGGGAGCTTAGCTGCTGTGATGGTGAGAGCCAACAAAGAGCCCAGACAGGCAGAACCTCTGAGCTGCCCTGAGGGAAAGCGAGGGGTGAGAGTCAGGAAGCAGCCTCCATGGTTCCATAGGAGGATCTGTCTCTAGGATAGCATAGGTAATGTCCTCTGTAACCAATGGTTAAGGAACTGGACTTGCTATCCCAGTTTATAGACTGGATCAAGTGTCCTTTTAGTGATCACTGGTACTGCAAATCAAAGTCTAAGCCTGGATGAAGCCACACAGGGAAATAGAAAAAGAATCAATGTTGTTTTTTGGCTGAAACAATAGAAAATTGGTGCAAAGAGAGAGAAAAGAAAACTAGAAACATCTTTACTTAAACTGGGATGTCGCTTGTTTAAGAGAAATATGTGAAGTATTTTTTGGTTTTCTGGACCTTGCCTTGTGGTTATATAAAAGAGGTTGATGGATGAAGCGACCACTTGTTGCAAGCCTCCAAGCTGACAAGAAGAGAGCAGGGAATATGGGTCAGGCAAAGACTGTACATGCCAGTTCTGTCATCTATGTTATTAATGTGCTGTGTTTGGTCCCTGCAGAGAGTTTAAACTGAGCCAGGAACAGGATGTGTATCCAGTGAACATTTCCTATGATACTGGATTCATAAAGTTGTTTTTTATAACAGTCTTGAAAGTTAACTCCCCTCTCCCCTTTATCTGTGTTCCCTTCCAGAGATGTCCTAAATGTTTGATTGGCCTTGAATTCATTCCAGCATCTGTCACCAAATATTTCACTTGTACTGAAAGAAAAAAGAGAGAATCCAGGCTCACAAGGAAAAGGCAAATGTGTACTATCAGAGCTGTTACTGTTTAAAGACTTGTGAATAACTTGGGAGTTTGTTCTGAAGAAAAAAAAGAGAGGAAAATGGAGGCTTAATGGGAAGTAACTCAGGAGTGAATTCTTTTTAAGTTCCCTGCTTGGCTTTTTATTTTGCAATCTTGTTCCCAAACTTGCAATTCAACCTTCCTTTGCTAGGATAAGCTTTAAATGTTTCCAGCCTTGAACTGATGCTTAAATGAATTAAATGGTGACAAACCCAGGGCAGTGACTTGTCTGGTGGGATAACACTGTGCATCTTGTGAGCTTTTTGAGTATTTGAGTGCATGTGAGGCCCTGGCCACTAGACAAGATGGAAGTGCAGCTCCAAATTGCAATGAAACCTGGCCATGGATGCCAAAGTTTGGAGAGGCAGGAAAATATCAGTCCCACTTCAGTCAGGAAAAGCAGCAGAGTGACAACTCTTTTCCTCCCTGTTTTGTCTCACCCTGTTAATACTTGTACCTCTCAGTCCCACTCAGTATCTCTGTCTCTCCTAAGATCCTGCAGTCAGGATTATTCAGGTTGTAGAGTACAGGAAACTGATTAAAATTTGGGTGTACAATTCACTTTTTGAAAACATGGATAGATTTTAGCAAAGGGGGATAACAACATGCACTGCATCCCTACTGGATGTTATATGGATTTTTTTTTCCTGTTCACCTTTGGCAATCACTTCCTTCCTTATTAATAGCATTAATACAGAGGTAACCTTCAGTATGAGGAACAGAACTTGCTGGGATTTCTGAAAGGCCTGTTTGATATGAGTCAGAGCTCTTCAAATATTACTTTGATCTTATACACCCATGCTTCATTATTTCTGTGCCCTTATGTGTGGTTAGGTCATGTCAGTATAAATACAGCCACACAAACTCTGCTTTATGGCTGTGTAATGCCAGAGCATCCTGCTTTACCAGTTTTTGGCTAAAGACAAGCATTGCAGGAGACACAGATCCTTCTCTGGCTGCAGATAGGCTGCAAGAGAGAGCAGCTCCAGGCATTCTCTGTCACCCTGAAGAATACACTGTCCTCTGCTATGTGGCAACTTGTGATGCTCTCCCTAACCTGGTTCCAGTCAGTGTGGACTGGATCAGTGCTAGCAAAGACCTGTCATTAAGCTGTTTGTGCTAATCAGATTTAGCTCGGCTGAAAGGAGCCCTCAGACCAAAGTGGCTTGGCTGGGAGGCCTGAGGGAGCAGTAGCCACAGGGTGAAGCTGTGATGGGACATGGGCTGAAGGCACTTCTGCTGCTGACACAGCTGATGGTGAGAAAGAAGTTGTAGCCATAGCCCAAAGTGCAGCAAAGTGTGGTGAGAACTGCCAACAGGATCCATGGTTTCAGAGAGCAGCCAACCCTTTCCTGCCTAGGGAGGTGCAATGTTTTGTTCCAAATTTGGTCTTCCCAGCTTTGCCCCATCTCTTCTGTTTACTCAGCAATTTCAATGGAGAAGGAACTCAGCTGGCTGGGATGGTGTGTCCCCAGCCCTGACCCTGGGGAGGGCAGCTCCTTCTGCAGCCATCCTTGGAGAGCAGCATGGCAGTAATTCTTTATCAGCAGCGCTAAGGAATGTTTTATTTCTGGGGAAATGAGTAAGTTATTAAAATCTAGTGAAAGAATGGAGAGAAATAAGGAGTGTTTAGGGTAGAGAGGATGTATTTATCCAAGCTGGAACATAGCCAGGATACTTAGATTAATTTCTGCATTCTTTCAGACTATTCCTTGGGATCAGTATTGAGAACAAGTGGCCATTTTTGTCTAGATTGTCTCTTTCAGCCCCTAGAGGAGGTGAAAAAAGAATCCATGTTGCACATGGGCTCCAGAGTTTTACTGTATTTGGAACATTTCAGCTCAGCTCCTAAAACAAAGAGCTGGCTATTCAAAAGTGTTTGCAGCTCTGATAAAACTATTACTACTAACTGGTAAAAGTTAGTAATGGAGCAGCTCATTAGTCAACACTACCTCTCTCTGTATATTAAATGAAGAATGTTTTTCAAGTAGCAGGAAGCACCTAACAGTATCTAATTATAGAGAGTAGTTGGTAACTATGTCACTTTTATTTTAATGGCACAATCAATTTTATAGATGAAAGTTTGAATTCAAACTTAAGGAAACTGTAGCTTTAGGCAGGGAGCCAAAGCTTGAATTACTGTACTTAGTAACTTGAGGGGGAAAAATTATTTATAGAAGGTTACACATGTCTATATTTTTTATAAAGAACTCTTGATTGCTTTTGTTTTATGTCTCTTTGGAACTGTTGACTAGAAATCATATAAGAAAAAATAATAAACTAGATAGCTCAAACTTAAGTGGCCAACATGAGGAACATATGTGTATGGTCTCAGAATAAATATTAATCAGGACTGTGGCTGGATTTTGAAGTGAAGCTATCATGGTTTGACATGATGGAAATTATACAGACTTGCCTCTTAACAAGAATGATATTTATATTTTTTGTCTTATTTAATCTAAAGCTGTTTACATTTTCCTCTTGTTTATTCCAAGGATATACTTTTCCCTAGCTGAAGGGTTATTTAGACTGGATAGCTTTGAAAAGCTGTGTGATCTCTGAAATTTTAGACAAAAAACCCCCTCTTAACTAATGCTGAGGTGAGGAGCTCGAATCTCTCAGAACTTCAGATTTTGTATGTGGTTAAAAAACCTAGGCCCTTCACTGGCTCTTCCTGTGGGGAGTGGTAAAGGTATAGCTGAGGGGTTTTGTGTCCAATAGGGCATGGCCTTGTTATCAACCAAAATATCAGAACATTTTCCCATATGCTAATATGTGTTTGTTCTCAAAAGTCTCATAATTCTGATCTGACTTGTCCAGATGACCAAAACTTTTCTCATTGTGTGTGTTTGGATTTTTGAGGAAATTTTTCTTAAAACAAGTGAAATGTTAGGGTATTTTTAAAGGCATTGTTCTAGGATAGTGTTGAACTCTCCAATTTGTATTTAAAACTAAATCTCTTGAGGATTAACTCTTATACTGGGTAGACTAAGAAATATTCTGAATTAGTTTTCTAGAAAACAGGTAATAAGTGGAGTGTGTGGAGGAATGTGTGAAGGTGATTGTTTTCTCTTCTATGCCCTGGGTTTTCTAGGCAATACCTAAATAAAGGAACAAGGCTACCTCTCCCAGGTTCCACAGCATTATTTCCAATCATTCTGAACAAAAATCAGGGATTTCTGCTTTTGCTAGGTGGCCGAAGAGGAAATGCAGTACTGAGCTGGCAGCACCTGAATTAACCTGTGCTGAAATGCACCACAGAGACTCAAAGGTCTGCATGTATGTTCTATAATATACATATGCTATAAGTGTAGTGACTAAGGGGTTAATACACATTTAAATATTTGCTATTCCATACCTGCCAGTTTAATAATATTTTAGGATTACGAGTAGTGGTTTTTAAATACGTTCAAAGCTTGCAAGCTGTGCATTCCAGGCTTTCTGGTAACAGCTGGAAATCCCTAATTATAGTTCACAGGTTACACATTCATCTGGCAAAATCTGTAAATAAACCCTGAAAGGCAAGAATTCAGCTTCCATAGTTAAATTCTGAATGCTGCAGACTCCATCACCAGGGAACGGGCAAATAACTCTCTAATAATATTACCTTTCAACACACCAAAAGATTAAAACATCCACCCCTTGCCAGATTAAGAAGGGATTATGATGTTAGTATTTATGAAATACACAGGTTGCTTGTAAAGTGAAAATATTTGAAATACTTGGATAAACTGTACCTGGTGTCTTGCTGATTTCACGACATGGATAAAAGATAAATGAAACTACATCAAGGTTCTGCCTAATGGCAAATCTCTCTCTAAATCTGTCTTTTTTGCACTTTTTTTTGTGTGGGGCTGAAATCTTATTCATCCAAAAGACAAGGTGGTGTATGCAGAGTGACTGTGGACTGAAGTTTTCTGTAGTCTCTGCCTCCCACAGTGCAGTGGATGTGCAGCACATTCAGCTCCCAGACCACCTTTAAGCTTAACACTTGTCTGATTTCTTGCTCAGGCTTGCTGGAGGACTGGTATCACTCAGATTCTTCATAACCCAAGCACTTAGGCCAGAAAATGTGATTAGAGAATTGCATTTTAGTGAGAGGCAATAAAGACTCAACAACTGGGATATTGCATTGACCCCGACTAGATGTAAAGCAGTAGCTGACTACCACCCTCTCAAGACATCTACTCTCCCAAACCACTCTTAAGTAACGAGAATGGTTAAAATTTAAGGGTTAGGAATAATTTCCCAAAGCAATTATAGTTCTTCCTAGGATTTTCAACTTATTTAGTTAAGGGAGGTTTGCTCAGATTTCTCAGTAGTTTTCAAAGGTAGAGGTAAATATATAAGAATATGTACAGCCACGTGACATAATTGTACCACTCCATGGCAATAAAAGTGCAAGCTTCCATGGAGGTACATCCACCAGTTAGAGAATCCATTGCTGCCAATCTTTTTCATTTTTTAGAACTTCTCTATTTGCTTAGATAGAAAACATTTAGGCTATTTATTTATGCACTTAACACAATTTAAGCAAAATAAACCAGCCAGAAAAAGTAATTTGCCTATGATAGTCACACATCAGCCTTACCAGCATCAGTCAGTCTGAGTGTCCTGAGGCACTAGCAGATGTAATGTCTGACAGACACTGCTCTACTGATTTCCTGTTCCAGCAAATATAGGTCTTACTACTATGTAACACTCATCATTTAGTTGGCAATAAAGATAACGTGAGGATGCTTGCATTTATAAACTGTGATTGAATCTGCACCCATTGCTTTCCTTTTCTCTTGCATTTTTGGAGAAGGCTGTTCTTCCTTTCCTTCAGAATTTGTTCTTGCTTAATGAGACTTAGAAAATATGTTCTGTCTGCATTTCTGATCTCTCCTGTGCCACCGTAACCTGACTGATTACAGGGGTCATGAAGGGTGTGAGGGTGTTTTGTGCTTAGAACTTCTGAAACTGAAACAGTTTGTGCCTCTGAAATACTGCATCCAACAATTAAAACACCACAAATTAAAACTGCTTATGCAAATACATTTATCTTCTCTGGGTAAACTCCTGTACAGAGGACTTGGACAATGTCTGTGACCTTATAAACTGGATGGGCTGCCCAAAGATTAATTTCCTCTCTGTAGCTTTGAGGTTTGCTTGTCTTTTTGTACAGCACTCTGATGTTGCACATGTTCAGCACAGCAGCCAAAAGAGACATGGTGAAGAACCAGAGCTCAGGTGAACATGGGAGAACAGCGAATTCACAACCCCAAACCTAGAGATTAGCCTAATTTAATTTAGGAGTTGGATGATCTCTGTACACTCTTCACAGTTAAAGGGAATGTAGTCCAGTGTAGGTAACACAAATTACCCAAACTAATCCATATGGTCCCCTCAGTATCGACCTGTTTTTTGAGATGTATCTTCTGTCTGTGTAGGCTCCATGTGTGCCCAGTTGGCCAAACCCCTGCTCAATCTTCTTACAACCACCAAGGACTGCACGCCTCAGCCTGTGTGCTTAAACACTCCAATGAAATCCCTTGAAGGACATGTGCAGGGATGTTCCAGCACAGAAGTCTTGGAGGCAGCTCTGCTGTGATGGTGCCTTCCTTGCCCCACAGACCAGGCTGCAGTTGTCATTTTCCCAGTTAAACCCACAGGACTGTCAAGAGATCATTCTGAAACATGAACAATACTTTTCTAAAAGGGAGATGGGAGCTTACTGCTTCTCTGAGCTGTGCTTAAGAGAAATATTACAATAGAGAACAAGGAGTTATTGTTTTAGAAAACACTCCATTCTTCCAATCATTTGTAAGCATTTCCCATTTACTCGTGCAGGAATTCATGAGTTATATGGGCCTTGTTCAACAAAGCAGGAGCCAACATCCTCAACTGATGGAAGTTTTCATAGTTTGTTGTTCTTAAGGCTGTGCCTCAGTCACAAACCAGTTTGTATAACCATTCCCAACAGTGACCACCATTCTGAACAACATTTAGTGCTTCAAATGGGTGTTTTTAACTGGTTTTATTGCACTTCATGGATCATACACATTGCACAATTAGGAAAAGCTTATACTTTTTTGTTGCAGATATGGTGTTTCACACTTTTGTATATGGAAATTCATACTAAAGGAAATTTCTTAATTTGCTGTGGTCAGATATTATTCAGAATATTGAAATGTGCCTTACAGTGTTTACATATATTTGCTGCAATTTGGCTTGCTGCTATAAGGGATTTACTGATTAGTCAAGAGGAATGAGAGAAATGTGACATTTAATTATTCTATGACGAAGGAATGCTTTATCACAGGACAAAGGTAGACATAATGAAAACAGGTGTATGGGAAAGCTCTGGAAAGGAGAGAGAGGAAAAATGATTTTGTGAATGGAATTTATTAGCATCTGTGTAAAAAGCCTTTAAATCCCTTTAATTTGCAGCTGTAAAACTAGTTTACAAGTGGAGGGTACCCAAGACTTACGGTTTTAGTATATGTCACTTTATGTTTGTATGTTTGAGCCAAACATTTCCACACACAGAAAATCAAAGCAGCCTGGTTTGTAGCACATGGTCTGGTGTGCAGTAAGATGTGGAGGCCTTTCTAGCTGGCACTTGATAAGAGTGAGTTGTTCCTGTGAAACAGGCATATTCTCTTAATTATTTATAGAGTTACAGGGAGGGGTAACGGGCTGGGAAATGGTTGCTTTAGGAAAGCAACCCACCTGTATCTCCTGGGTAATAACCCTGATGCTGAATTTATGTTGCTCATGCATATGATAGTTGAAAAATATTAAACAGAGTTGCATAAAACCCCAAACCAAAAAATTACATTTCTGTTAGAGAATTGTCTTTAAAGCAAGCTTGCTTTTGCTTTTTTCTTCACGCTGCACTCAAGTTTCAATAACCTCTGATAACTTTAGCAAAGCAAATTGCAATAAGGATGCCTGGGAAGCACAATCTCTGAGCAAGGACTTGTGAAAATGACCTTCAATCTCAGGGCTAATGGAACAAGTTCTACTCTTTGTTATACTGGTAAAAAAACCCCAACTCATACTGATTTTGATGCAGTGTTTGTCTTTGTGCAGGGCTCTAAACAATGTTATTCTTCTGTGGGGAGGGAATGTGTTAAAATGTTAAGGTGTTAAGACTTGTATATATTGTTATATCCATAGTCTGTAATGTCTTAAGTAATTCATTTTAATACTTGATTCTTACATGTCTGTGCCCAGCTGAACTGAGAATAGGAAGAGTTGCTGTGCTGTAGAGATAGCAGTTTCTCCTCCAGTGAGGAGTGCAAAAATGCTGAAAGCAGAGAGGAAATGGGGGACATAGGCATATTTAATTTTTGTTCCTGTCCTACTGAGAAACCCCATCTCAAGCTAAATTGCTTTAATTTAAATGTAGCTTAAACTGGGAGAAAGGGTACTGCACTGTAAAATTCAGAGCTCACACACTTATGGTTTTAGAATTTATTCTCTGAACCAGAGGTGCACATGAATCCAGCCTCTGCCATGCACTGATTCCCTCTGCTGCTCTGGGCTGTCCTTATTGCCCTTCAGCTGCAGAATTGCCCTCTCTGAAGAGGTGTAAAGGTATGTTGCCTGTTAATAGTGCTCGAGAGGGAAGGAAGAATGATTACATCAATTTCTACCTTCTGCATTATTGAAAAATAATAGATTTACATGTGCACTCAGACACATACACCTGTGTAGGTGCAGCATTACAAATGGGAGGTATCTGCTGTTGAAAGGGAATTCCTCAAAGTGTCATGCAAGTAAAAACATTCACCTGAGCAAGAAAGGTGAAGAAATGAGAATTTCACTGCTTCAGCTTAGATCCTGCACGTAACTGAAGGGAGTTTTTTTGTGCGTGGAGATGATTTATTCTTGTCTGCTTTCCTACCCAATCACCTCTTGTTGCAGACAAGAAACTGCCCTGACTCTTTGTTAGAATGATGTCCTTTTAAGCCTTAAAACAGAAACCCAAAAGGGTTTTGGTTTTGCCTTTGGTCTGTTTGGCTTTTTCCTGAAAACAAAACAAGCTTGATAATTCTTAGCCTGTATGTTGAGCTTGCATGCTGTAAATAAAAACTCGTTAACCAAAGCCCGTGGATTACAACCCTGTGGTGAGGTAGGGTTAGTGACTAAGGAAATATCTTCTCCCTGATGTCCTTGCATACCAGTGGTTGTTTAGTTCTCCCTTTAGTGTGCTGCTAGAGGTGCTGGTTTTGTGGAAAATATCAGAAGTCCCCGAACAACATTGGCATGATTATATCTTATTTACAGCACCTAAAGACCAGTTTTTAATATTTTGGATTGTCCACAAGGAACTAAGTGAATTTAAAAAAATATATATATTCACATGATGTTTCTAATAAGTTTTCCTGGATTTTTTTCAGTTTTATTCTTTTGCTATGTGGCAGCTTTTGGATCGAAGTGTGTCACACCTATGAAGTAGTGTGGTCACCAGAGGCAGTACAGCAGTCTGGGTCAATGACTCTCAATAGCTCTGAAATTTTAAATTCATCTCCCATGATAGGGAGGCATATTTGTAAAATGTTAAGGCCTGGGTTTTTTTTCTTTTGTTGTTTTTAACGTGGAAAACTTGAGGTTAGGAGACTTGTTTGTAAAACAGATAAGCTTGGTGACTGTCCACTTATTTTGACCCATATATGTATGATCACTCCCTGGATGTTTCATAGAGAGAGGTTGGTACTTCTAGGAGGATCTTCAGCCTACCACAACCTGACTTGTCTGCCACGAGTGTCTCCTGAAAGTGGTGTGAAGATGATTTGGCTTCCAAATTAGCTTTCAGTTAGCTTTTAATTCTCCCTGCTTTAGACACCTCTGAGACTTGAACAGCATCCTATGCCACGGGGCTTTGCTCTCACATACACAGCCTTTTGAGCTCTCTAATACAAACAATGAGCTTGCACTTGTAACTCTGAGACACTGGACAGAGTTTCTCCTGGTCTACTGTGCAGTGTTTGAGTTCAAAGCCAGATGCCTGGAATTTGGGCTAAGACTGCTGACAATCCACCAATTGTGCTAGCAGCTTTGGCTGTGTAAACACCTGCATTTCCAAGGAACAGCTAGGAAATTTGTTCATTTTATATAGGCTACCAGGCAGCCTTCAAACAGGAGTGATTTTTAGCCAGCCTGGCCTTGCTAGGTTTGATATGGCTGTGTGCCATGTGTTCGATTTAAACTGGTAACTTAAGTAGCCATATCTCATTACAGAACACCTGAGCTATGCAGAAAGCTGGTTTTACTTTAAACTTTAATCGTTTTGCAAAGCTCTGCAACAGAGTATCCACACATCACAAATGATGTAACCTGACAGACGTAAAGTGGAATTAAAGTGAAATACATGTACTGGTTAAAACAAAATCATCTATGTCATGAATGAGAAAAACAAAACAGATGGAACTATGTACTTGGTCATGCATCAGAAGATTCTCAGACTCTTGTAATGTAGTGTAATTTAATAAAGGGGAAAACCCTTCAACATTCAAAGTGCAATAAAGAGAAAAATGTGATTTTGTAATCATGTTGGAATTTAGTATCAATAACTGCAAAATAAAGAGTGCATTGATGACACGACATTAGAGCTTAGGAGGAATATACACATTGATTTATGAATGATTGAGTTGATATACACTTCAATTGTAGTGTCACCAGCATGCTGACAAAGTGGCTTTATGTTAGCATACCCCACTCTAAGAGGAAGATTGTATTGTTAGTGAATAGAGTTTTGGTTTAAAGAAAGGTCAGTGTCCCAAGGACTCCCAAGCCAGCTCTCCCCATCTGCAAAAGTGCTCAGAAAGGGTTCCAAGCAGGCAATTCCTCACACACACTTTATTCCCCAACACCATGCAAGATGAAGCAGTTTGGTGCCATGATTTTACTGGAGTGGGCTGGAGCCACAGGGAAGTCAGCCCTCCACACATTTAGAATAAAAATGTTCGATGGCACTGGGAAAGCCTCATCCTTCCAGGGACAGGGAGTTGTGCACTGGTTGGTAATGGGGTGGGGAGAATGTGCACGAGAAATTATTCACTGTGAGGCACAGATTAAGCAAGATGAGGCTACAGCCTTCACACTTACGTGTACCCAGTGCTGCTGCAGGTGGTTTGCACAGAGGTGATTGTATGCAGACCCTCCTATGTGGGGTTGATTACAGTATCTGACCAAGTTCTGTACTCTGTATAATCTGCCTTATCCCATTGCTGTGCTGGGCAGGCAAAGCCTCTACTGCATGGACTGTACCAAAACCTTCTCAGATCAGAGTAACAATGCAGAATGTAGGGAGGATAAATGCCTTTGAACTTATATTACAGCTTACTTTCAGGTACACCAGTGATGATTTTCTCCAGCCTTTAATATACAGATATTTTCTGTGCTGTTTTCCTCCTGCAATGATAGATACAAATAACAAAAGTACTTTCTGTACTAGACAGTTTATCTCAGCAATATGGTCAGGATCCAGGAAGAGGAGGTCTTAGGTACCAGAAGTCCTTGGGGGATATTTATTACTGGAAATGGGAACTTTGCCAGAATCTGCAAACTCTCTTTCTAGAGAAGACAAGAGAAAATGGTCTCTTAGTATAGGATTGTGCCAGATTTTTAATTTTCAGGAATGTGGGGTTTTTTTTCTACTTAGACAAGAGGCAACTTAATTTTTAAATCAGTTGAAAAAGGAATAACAAAAAGGAAGGGGAGGGGTAAAACCAGTGACATATTAAGTTATAGAAGCCTCTGTGGAAAACAAATTTCTTTTGGCAATCAAGATAGCTTAACAACCATACACACATTGTCAAAGGGAAAAATTACATTTTTCCTTAACATAGATCATATACAGATGACTGATTTCTCTTTCAAGTTCAGGCACAAAGGGGTTGTTTGTTTTTATTCAGAATCTGACCTAGCTCTTGAAGAGAGGAGAAATGGTGGCTAAAGAGCTCTCAAGCTGCTTCTTGGTAAGGAGTACAAGATAACAATCAGTGTAAGTATAAATAGCTCAGAATGGTGATAACAGGAGGGGAGCTGTTGCCTCAGATAATTTGCAAAGCTTGCCCACTTAGATGCAATCAGAAAGTTTTTTGTTACAGTACATTATATGTCAGTTTTGAAGCTGGTTTGGATACTTGGTGCTTTTCCTTTGCTTGGGATGTGCTAGGAGTGCCTCTATCTACAGAAACAGAAAGTATCACCTTCTTCTGCCTTGAATTACTATAGATAAAATTAAAGGGTCTCTTGCAGTGTGCAGTTTTAGTGATCTACTGCTCAACTGTGGCAGCTTCATGCGTGCTTGCAATACCCACCAGTTCCAGGTGGTTTGTGTTCACAGAGGATTGTTTGACTTACAAAATCGTGCAAAGTCTGGGTGTGTTCAGCAGAGTACAGCTTATGCTCAGAGGAAGGTAGGGATATGGAAAGAACTGCATAAGAATATCCTTAAAACACTTTTGTCCCAAGGCTTGGTACTTCCAGTGGTGCTGCCCAGGGTGTTTGCCCAGCTTTGATTTGCCTTTGGAGTTTCCTTTTAGTTGTGTTCTTTGCTATAAACTGGTGTAATCTTCTACATTAAATGGACTTTCTCACTTAATTTTGAGATGAGTAGAAGAGAGACAGTTATGCTTGGTCAGTCCTATTTCTGTTCATGCACCTTTCTTTGCAAGATTTTGAGTTTCTTGGCTGTTTATTTATAGATGTACCCCATAATGGCAGAGGAAATGGTATGAGTTAGGCTTGTGTGTCTTGCAGAAGAGTCTAACTGGGTTCTTCAGCTCTAAAACCAGTACAACCCTATCTCTCTAACCTTATTATAGCCCTACTGATTTGATAGGGACAAGGATGGACGTGAAATTGCTAATATTGCTTAACTACATGTAAATAAATTTATAGTTAGAAACTTGTCAAATACTTTTTTAAACCTGAGCTCTATTCCTGATATTAGCTTTATAGATACAGCTTTTGAAGTGGCACTGCTTAGCCATTTAGTCTTGCTGGCCACTGCATTCTTCATTCTGATGGAACAAGAATCATCCTAACAAGGATGGTGACAGACCTAAACTTTGGAAAGTATAGCATGCCTGGAAACTTGCTCTATTATCAAATGAGATGAATAGACATATGCACTACTTAAGGAATGTACAGGACTGTGAAGAGCAGGAACCATATTTTGAAGGGAGTGCTCACAAAATCATTTTTCTGGGTGTGTATTTAATACCATGTGACCAAGGAGCCTACATTTTACTTGGCTGACACCAAGACTTTTAAAACAAGCTTGTGATTTGCTGGTGCCTTGCTCAAACTGTGTGATTTGTGTGTTTCTGTCTGTCAGCAGCACCGTGAGAGCTGTGTGTGTGCTCTTTGCAAAAAGCACCAAGAAGGTTTAGTATATCTAACTAGAGATGTCTTGAAAACTAGAGCTTTGCAGAACATTTGTAGAAGGCTCTCTGAAGGTTTTTATTCAAGCTGAATACTTGAAAATGCAGGTTTCCTTCCCAGAACCCTGGAAACACACATGGGAAGGGAGCTTATTGATGTCTTGGAAAATATTACTTGGTAAGAGGGGGACGACATAATGGATGTGTTTTCTTTAGAAAGGCCAAAACAGGAAGGCTTCTGAGTACCACAAAATTAGTCTTCAGTCACTTCTGAAGATTTGCATTTTCAATACAACTCTGCTCATGAAATAGGGACTATAGAAAAAAATAAACAAATTTGAAGCCTAAGGCACACACAAGTGGGCTGCTTTTTCCAGGCTGCTTCCTGACTTACATTTTCTCCTAGAAATACTTATACCTTGTTTTTGTCTCGCTAGAGTAGAAGAACGTTCTCTCCTGAAGTGCTTAATTAAATGCTGGTTTTACTGTTATTTTAATACCATGTCTATTATAAGAATGGAGACAGAAGATTGAGCAACACCTCAAACCGAGAATGTTTGTCACAGCTTGTCAAGAGACAGAAGAGAATAAGGTTTTTAGCATTAGAAAACTTGAGAACACATTAAAGTGCTTGATCTGTTTTTTTTTTTTTTTTCTGTCAATGCAGGATTTCTTCATTTACAGTTTCATCAGTGTAGTGCTGGATGAGTCAGGCACAGATTTCCAGTGAACAAAAAGTAAAGGAATGCACTTTATTGTTAAGACAGTATTAAACCCACCAGCAATAGAAGCTGACAGAACTTAAAAGCAAGTGTGAGTTAAATGAATATGTAGTGTAGTCTTGCTGCTGAGACAAAAAACGAAGGGCCTGATTGCTTATGGTTATTAACAATCCAATGGCTCTTTTTGTAGGACAGGGCAGAGTAGCCTCAGTGTTCTGGCCCATTTCCAAATATGTGTTCATTCTTCCTCAAATCTCCCTGAAGTATCAATTTGACATGGTATTCTCTCCTCTCTTTCCTCTCATAAACCAATATGTACTGGGGCCACTGTTCCCCAGTCCAGGAGAAGGACTTGGGGATTCTCCAAAACAAATAGATGCTGAAAGTTATTTTTGTGGTCATAGTGCAAGTACTTCCTGACATACCTTTCCCTTGCATGCGTGCAAGGAAATGTAGTCATTTCAGTGCTCACCTCTCTGTGGGATCCCAGCACATTGGAGAAAGCTGATTTGTACTGAATCACACTTTTGTTTGTTCATCCTTCCCTTTCCTGGCAGTTTGATGTGGGAGCTTGCTACAACCAACCGTTAATTCAGTATGAAATACCTTGTTTGTGTGCAGCAATATCCCTCCCTCCTCCCTGGCTGTGTGGATATTTATTGCTGATGAATACCTGAGGACCTCTCCTTTAAACCTGGAGATTGGTGTGTGCAGTTTTAGGCTCTATCCTGAGTGTTGAGATGCAAGGAAAGTGTCTGTCTCTCCTGCCTAGTTAGGGTGGAGTGGCCTCTCCAGCTCAGTGGTGAGGGCAGGGGTGGTGGTGTTGGAGCATAAAGACAAATCAGTGAGCAGAGAGCCTGATTCAGTGTCTTTAAATTTGTGTCTGCAGCTTGCAAAACTGAAATGATGTGTTTTTCTGCCAAAGTGGTGAAATTTCTAATTGTACCTCAATGAGCCTTTCTGAACTCTGTGGCCTATAAGTAAACACAATACCTTATGAACAATTGAGAAAATGCTACATGACTATTCTACTTATAGACTTGTTACAGCAAGTAGTGCTTAAATTTTATTTTAATATTAAATTATATGTGCTACAAGTGTTATTCTTAACTTCTTGTGAGAAATCTGAATATGCACTTGAGGTTCACTCTTTTTAAAATATGATTCTAGATTTTTAGCACTGTGGCAGTTTCAAATGTCATTTGAAATGTGAGAAATCTGGAAGAGTATCCTACTCCAGTAAAAGTGGACAAGCACATCTCCCTACAAGCTCACAATGAGATAAGACTTCCCAAGAATTTTTGATTGTTATTTTTTAAGAAGCAAATATTTTTCTTAGGAAACTACAGAACTTCCAAAAGAGCATCTTGATTTCTGCAACCTAGTCTTGCAAGAAATTTCTGCTGCAAAATGTTTTGGAAAGGAGATTTTTGTGATTTTTGCCTGTATAGTAGGGGATGTTACCTTTGGTATACTTGACAGAATAGCTGAACAGAAAGGTTGAATCCTTTTAAAGGTGCATGTTCATTAAAAATACTTGTATATAAAGATAAATAACTTATATGTATATTTTGTTAGGCATGTTGTCAGATCTGTTATAGGCTTGGGCTGTCAGCAGACATGAGCAACAGTGTCTGTGTAAGGGGAGCATCAGCCTTGGGTGTCCAGTGGAGACATCTTGGGCTCAGTTCAGTGATCTAAAAGTAGTGCTTAGAGATACCTGAGGTGTCCCAGCCACCCAAGGATTCCCCATTAGGCTGCAGGTACAGCAGAGCTGCAGGAAACTCAAGCACTCCCAGCTGAAGCTGGGTGGAGTCCCCCAGGGCATCTCACATGTCACCAACAGCTGTGTTTGGGCAAAGGATTGAGTCTTTTACTCGTGTCATAGGCAGAATTTTTACTGACTTCCCTGGGACCCTGTTTTTCCTTTATAATAAGAATTAAATAGTACCAAATTAAATCTGCCTGTTTTCTTGCAGCAGCTTCTGAAAGCTGCTCCTGCTGGGATTATTCCTGCACACTGCTGACTAGGGTTCTACTAGAAAAGGGATATGAGAAATCCCCTGAACATTTCATTGTTCTCACTATTGTTTTCATGAGTTGTTTCTCTAAATGCAATAACCTAACTTCAAATTTTATCAAAAAATAAGTAAAGAAAATATCTGAGGAAAAAATGTGGAAAATGATACAGCACTGTCATGTTCTTGTTTTTAATAGCTGTGAAAATATATTGTTGGGCTTCCTGAATTGCTATATGCAGTAAGCAGCAAACACAATTAAAGTCAGAATATACTGCATCACAACATGTAGTAAATTAATTTATCTTGACAAATTTCACGTAGTTTAAATAATTCATACTGCACTTTTATTAAAATCTGAAAGGAAAAGTAATGAATTCTTGGTTGCATGGTGTCTTACTGTAAACCTCTTACATTATTAAAATTATAAATGTAATCACTTGAAAGTGTTTCTTTTTTTCCCCAAATAAGACTGTTTGAGGTGACTTTTTGTGGAGAATGATGATATGAGAAAAGTTGGAGTTAGAAGGAAGTGCTTACAAGTGATTTGCACAGCTCCCAGTGCAATGCCAGGGCAGTCAGTGTTGCCTCCACCCTGCCCAAACCAAGCAGAAGTGGAGAGGGGTTAAAGAACTTGCAAAAAGCCATCTAGAAAAATTGTGGCACAAGTGGAAATGAGGCTTTAAAACCTCTGTTCTTTTTCAAATTATTTTTCTTCCTTGCACTAGCACCCCTGCATTCCTGTGCAATGATTTTTTTGTCAGTTTACAATATTTCTTTCCTTTATGATTCCTCCGTGGCTTTGTCTCCAGGGACTTTGTTGACCACCATTGTACATGTTTGGGATGAATATCTTAATCCTGCTTTTTAAAGTTCTAGTTTATGGTTTTTGGAAGAAAAATAGGTATTTCCTGTGAGAAGATATTTAAACTCTCTAGCTGATTGAAAATTTTACCCTCTCCTCTATGCAGTCTCCTGAGCATAAGGATGGGAACAGAAGATCATAACCTCAGGTGCAATAGACAGCAGCTGGAGAAGATGATTTTTAACAAAGAAAAGTTTGGTTTTGTGCAAATTCTACATACTGATACAATATTAGCTGAAAACATGTCTTGTAGCAAGAAAACTGCTTCTGAAGAGTATGTTTGACAGCCATCCTTGAGCTTAGATTTGCCGAAAAATTCTTCTTAGAAATTCTCTTTTCTCATTTGAAGAGTGTGACTGTGAAATAGGTGAACCATAATCATCATCACAACAATAATGTAAAGCACTTTTCTCCTCCTAACCTTTTCTGAGAGCTATTTTTTGGCAACAAGCTCTGAATGAGAGGGCAGACTGCGTTCCCTCTGAATTCCTGAAGCTCTACTTCTGCTCCTTCCCAAGACCCTTCTCAGTAATTTAGCACGGGGTTTTTTTTGCTGGTCACTGTGACAGTTTTCTGACCTTCTAAACGACATTGTCCTCACTTTATTTCCTCTCACCACATCCCAGTTCCTTTGTCTTCTCCCCATTTAGTTTAGAGGTGTTGATTTTAGCCTCATTACAAACCCATTACAGGATCCAGTGTCACTGGCAGGAATTCAAAAAGGCTCCATAATGCAATAGTTGGCCACTTGAGGAGTGTCATAAAGACATGCTTCCCCAAAGACCAGTGGGTTCCAGCCTCTTTAATGCTTTCTTCATTTTAATGGATGCCAAATTCACATGCAGTGTTTAAACTATAATAATAACATACATAAAAACATGACTAAAATATGTGTACACTGTAAAATGTTGCAGACTCTGCATTTAAACAACGTGAGCAAGCTGGGCTCCAACTGCCTGCTTAAACACAGAAAGTTGTTAAAGTATTTTACCCTGGTATTGAAGACTTTTCTGTAGGATTGTCCTATAAGTGTGTGAGGAATTTTCTCTCAGGTCCCTCCCTGAGAGGCTGATGTTCATAGGATCCCTAAAAATCAGCTGGAATGTCTGACACTGACAGTATTGGGACATGGTTGTAAAGCAAAATCTTGCTGAGGAGGTCACATCTGCAAGAGCTGAGAAGCAACTACAGACCCTGAAGATTGCAGGTAAGTGGGAAAACTCTTCAGATTTTGTTCTTACTGAGAAAACCAATTAAAACTACCACTTTGTTTGTCCTTAAGATCTTGGTTGTATGCACACCTACAGAAATATGAAGTCACAGTTCTACACATGCTCCTCTTGCTGTTGTTGCTCAAAATTTCAGTGCTGGAGATGGATCAGCAGGGTGGCAGAAATGAGGTGATAATACCATTGGGGAAGGCAAAATATTGAACAAATCCAGAAGAATAGGAGACGTTTATTTTTCCTACTTTTTAACCAAACACCCTTCAGATTTCACCATATTTCGGATTTGTTTGGCTTACTGGCTCCAATGAATTATGTTATCTTTACTTTGTGCCACCTGCAGAGAACTGATCGACCTCTGATCTTCCAAGTGTGTCACCACTGATGCAGACAGGTCCAGGAGAGACAACCTGAGGCTGTTTAGTTTCTGCAGGTACAGTGCTGTGGCAGCTGACAGGCTGGACAATTTCTTCTTGAGCTCTTCAGGAGCTGACAAAATTGTCTCCAGTCTGTGAACTTCCACTAGGTTTGTGTGATGGTGCCTCATCTCTGACTGCTAATCAGAATCTCATCTTGTTGATTTTTCATGTTTGGATACAATGCTCTTCCTTGAAGTCTGGTTTTGGTTTCTTTTTTTTTATTTTTAATTTAAACTCTCTATTAATTTTCTTACTTACAGTTTTACAAAAGTTCAAATCATGCCCTGAGTATGTCTTTGAATGAGTTACAGCCTCCTGAGAGACTTCTACTGTTTTAAATCACAGGATGTCCATCTGTCTTTAAAAATGCCCATGGAGTTTGCAACATGTGGACTAGATAATGATTTTCCTCTGGGATTGTAGACACCATCATTCACTGGCAAGTTTTTAAAACTTGTAATGTTCTCTTCTTAACTGTGCTGAGAAGAGCAAATGGAGAATTCATTTATTCACTGTGGACAGGAACATGTAGTTAAAGCTGTATTCATATGGTTTTCTTTGTTTGACCAAAAACTATCTACATCCCAATTCCATCAGTCAGCAGCTGTAGCACTTTAAATTCTTCACAAAAGAAAAAAATCACTGAACCAGTGAAATATTTGAGTGAATCATGAATCAGTGTTTTAAATGCAGGCAAAATTTTCCCTGGAAGGCTGGCATGGCTTGGGCAAGTGAATCAGAGCTAAATTACACCCAACTTGGTTGGATAGCAATCCCATATGCTAAAAATCTGAACAAAGCAGCACACTGGGGATAAACCATGTGAAACAGTCTTGTTTGAGCTTGGTCAAACTGTTGTTGTTCATTTTTCCTCACAGTGTGCTCTTCCTAACCTAGGTTTTCTTGTGTTAGCTTTTAAACACAGGAAATAGTACATGTTTGTTTATGTAACATCTTTTTATTTTATCCCTAGTGGATTTTCTGTCGTGGATCACCAGTGTGTAGGGATTTGATCCTCTCTTAGTAGTAGAATTCCTTCTTGTCTGCAAACAGGAACTCCTGGCAACCCTATCAGCCCCAGAAGTGCCAATATTTTAGGGTGTTTCACAGCATTAATGGAAAACTTAGTTAAATGTGAAAATAAGTGACAACAGTTTACTTGACCTTATACAATAAATGCATTTTCCTACTGTAATGTAACCTGGAAACTGATTCAGAAACAAATAACTTGCCCAAATATTTGTTCAGCGAGAGGTTCTTCATGGCTGTGAATCACACAATACATAATGCTGATAACAGCAGTAGAGTTAGCAGCAGTTTTCTCAAAAAAATCATCTGGCTTTTATTCAACACTTCTAGGAAAAGTTTCTCCCATTCAGACATTCCTGGTTCTAATTAGCTTCTTTCCACTTATTTTCCACCAACATTTTGTTAGGTAAAAATTAAATTATATATTTTGATAAGCTGTTGCATGATTTTGAAGTACCTGTCTCTGACAAGAAGGCGACAAACTAATACACTAGTTTTCTGTTTCAGTAGCAGATTAAATATATTTTGTAGCATAGATTATTCCTGGAAAAACAATCTGGGGAGAAATCTACTATGTTACCCAATGAACCTCTTAAAATCCATTAGTTTATTCAAAAGCAACTATGACCTTTTGATATGTATTATAAAAGCTAAACTGAAACTTAATCCATTGGAATTAAATGTGGATTGCTTAAATGACATCAGTTCCTTCTCCCAACCCTCATTCAAAATTAAAGGGGCTTTTATTTAGGTTAGAAATGGAAGTAAATTAAAATATATTTGAGTTACTTTGAATTAATTCTAAAGGAGAGCTTCCACATAGCCATTTAACATTACTAATTTTGAAAATTCTGTCAAAAAAATGAAAACATACAAAATGCAAAGAATTTGAATTATGCTACTTCATGATTTGATAAAGCACGTGTGTGTACTCATAGTTTTCTGCTACAAAGATAAAACAAGCAAGCTTGAAACCTGTTCAGGCTTCACTTAGCTCAAAAAATTGGCTTTTTTTCAAAAAGAATCTGATTTCTCTTGCTGACGATCTAAACAGAAGATAAATTTGACAGTCATCTTTGCAGATAAAACGGGAAAGGTGATGCTATGAAAAAGAGTTATGGCAGCATCTGCTGCTGCAGAAGTTATGAGTGAGCTGAGAGCCCATCATGTCCTGAACTCCAAACTGCCTCAGCAAACGTGGCACCAATGTGGGCACGAGGAGAGCTGCTTTGGAGGAGGGAGATAATCTGATTGATGTCATGGAAAATCGGTATATTGCATTGCTAGGTGATATCTGTGCACTTCTTTACCAATATATGTTCTTGATGCCGAAAAAACCCACTTCTGGGAGGGAGTGAATCCCATCTCTGGGTGGGAGTGAATCCCATCCCTGGAGGGTATGAATCCCATCTCTGGGTGGGAGGGAATCCCATCCCTGGAGGGGGTGAATCCCATCTCTGGAGGGGAGTGAATCCCATCCCTGGAGGGGATGAATCCCATCTCTGGGTGGGAGGGAATCCCATCCCTGGAGGGGGTGAATCCCATCTCTGGAGGGGAGTGAATCCCATCCCTGGAGGGGATGAATCCCATCTCTGGGTGGGAGGGAATCCCATCCCTGGAGGGGGTGAATCCCATCTCAGCAGCAGTGGCTGTGTGGTGCCAGCCTCACGGGGGCCTCATTCAGATGTAAGGGCTGCCCCATCCCTGGCATTATATCAGCGTGTGTCCTGCAGCTCCACATCAGAGTAATAACGAGCTGCAGGGGACAGGCATTTGTGCTCTTGTGGCCAGAGTACATACACAGCCTGCTTATTGCTAAATTGAGGCAGAAACAATAAACAAATATTTTTAATGGGCTGTGATTATCCAAATGTTGTCTGATCTGAAAGGATCAGAATGCAATGAAAAGGATCCCAGCTGCAAATCGGGAGGCATTTGCCTTGTAATAGAGACACAAAAGAGCTGCGAGAAAACCCAGTCTGGAAATTTTTCTTGATGTTGTCAAAAGTCTTACCTGAAGAGGATGATGGAGGGAAATATTTTTTTCTTGCCACATGAGGTTAGCCAAAGTCCAGCTGGGCCAATAACCTCTTTCTCCAATGGTACCCTCTAAGAGAAATTTCTGGGGTTTTTTTGCAGGGGTCAGGGAGCAAGCTGAATAAAGAGTGGAATGACACTTCCCTCTACTTACTCTTCCAAATTCCTGTATTCTGTGGTTTTGGCAATTCCAGAGCTGCAGACAATATTTGCTTTATTTATATAGTAGGCCTTGGTGAAAATCTGTTCTCTAAGTTATGTGGGGTTGTTTTAGTTTTTTGTTGTGCTTTTTTTTTAACTGGCCCATGACTTTGGCACACACAACATCCTGTGGCAAGGAATTCAACAATTAAATGATGCATTGTGTGAAAAAGTACTTCCTTTTGTTTGTTTTAAACCTGCTGCCTGATAATTTAATTTGGCACCTGCTGGTGTTTTTATGCGTAAAGAATTAGTAATAAGCTTGAAACTTCACAGAAATCTAGTGTAAAACAAGACATTAAAGAGTATTGATATGACCCATGCATAGCTGGCATTCAAATTCACTGTGAATGACTAGGCTTGCAATAAAAAGTAATTTTTTATAGCATTTTATAGGAGCCTGTTGAGCTTGATTCTGTCCAACGTAATAAGGTAATATCTGTCTTCAGAGTTATTAATGTAGAGATTTTTTATGTCTTTTTTGTTTTAATTTAGGATACATTAGCTCACACATCTTCAATGCAGGTCTGTATTTCTTCAGGATGATTATAAAGCATGTATAGTATCAGGTTTCTAGCTTTAGAAGAATACAAATGGCAACATAATTTATTTGAAAATTCTGAGGTTGAGGAAGTTAATTTGCATTTCTAGTGGGTATCAGATTTCAGGAATCCAACTTGTGTAGTTAGGTTTTAAACGGGTCTGGAATTTTCTGTCCTACTTGCTTACTGCTACATATGTACAGGCAGAGGAATGTTCATGATATACTTGTGTGGAGCAGGAGATTAATTTTGAGTCCTGTGCTGATCTTTGCTCTGCAAAATTTATTGACTGGAATTACACCAAGCTAGTGCCCAAGTGCAGTGTTCTCCTGTGTCATGGACAATTTGGCACAAAGGAGCAAAAATCTGAGTTTATTGTTTTTCCTTAAAAAACATGGTCCTCAGGATGCACATCCAGCTGGTACATTGCAAGTTGTGTGTGTAATATTCTGTTTGTTTGCTTTCTTAATGAATCTCTTCTCCTGATGGAAGTGAATTTCGTTCAGAGCACTCACCCAAAGGTCCCTGTCAGCAGTCTCAAGCTGAGGGCTGAGTGCAGAAACACTCCCTGTGCAGTGTCTGGAATGGAACCATGTCTGGCTTGGGCACAATGTGCTCTCCAGGCTTCAGCCTCGGACCCTTTGGGCCCCTGAGACCAAACAAGTCCTTGTGTATTTGCCTCTGTGTGTGTGTTTGCTGAATGCCTCACTGGATGCAGCTGAGCTTGACTTGAACAGATCATGGCACACCAAACAATGTAATAGTTTGGTTAATTAGTGAAAGCAGCTTAATGAGGGGTAGTTCCTGAATGTAAGCTGGAGCTGCATAGCCAAAGGTAGCCAGCTGAAGAAAGAGCTGCACTCAAATGGCTCACAGTGAGTTTCCATTTAGGATTGCATGCAGTGCTAATATGATTTCAATTCCAAGAACTAAGAGATATATACATACAATTTCCTTAACTTGTCAGGGCAGTCCTGCCTACAGTATTTAGACACACAAATATATGCTTGTAGAAATCAACTAACAAAGCACAGGCTCAGGTTTAAGAACACTCCTTCTAATGTTACTCTGTCATAAATCTACAGCTGTAAAGCAAGAATTGCTCTCCAGTTGTGGATAGGATAAATAGAGGTTATTATTACTCCATTGGCTAAATATTTTGGTAGAACATAGTAACAACAGACAAAAGTTTGCCAACAACCTTCCTGAGATGCACAGCCTTGCATGTGCACCCTTCCCGTGATGGTTCTGTTGGGCAAAAAGCAATACTGAAAAAGCAGCTCGAAGACCTGCAGTTTGTCCTTGCATTGAATTGCTGCCTGCTTATCAGAAACAGAGAAGTGGCTTGGCAGGCAGAGCTCGTGGTAGCAACACATAATTGAGCCTGGAATTTGGTGCTCGTAAAACGTGAGACATACATTCCCTACCATGATCGATCCCATGGAGGGCTTAGGCTTTTTTCCTTCTCCACTTCTGTGAGGAAATGTAAGTGATGGTGTTGGAGTAGAACTGTTGTGAAGTGCTGAGCTGGAAATCATGTCAGTGGCTCACGGCTAGCGCAGCAGGCTTGTCTTCAGGGAGGCATGGAGCGGAGTTTCCTTGCCTGCAGCCAGATGGTGTTGATATGCACACCTTCGCCAAAGAGCTGGAGAGCTTGTAAAAGGAAGTGCAGCAAGGTTCAAGGGGAGGAAGATCAAAGAAATAAATAATAATGAGCGAAAGGCCTGCTGGTTCCCTATAAGCAGGATGGAAATAAGAGGAATTGTTATTTTAGTGGCATGGATTGCCCAGATAGGAAGTGTTTTGCTGCCACAGGGTTTAACCCTCTGTTTGCTGGAGCCTTCTCAGAAAACTGTAACAGAGAGGTTGTTTCATGCTCTTGGGGTTGTTGTAGACCACCCTCTAATGGTAGTTGCTAACTGTAAATCTGGATTAGCATTGCATTTTGCAGGAGATCTGTATATTTTTGAGCATATTTCTTTCTCAATTCAAGATCAAGGAATAAGGTATTTCAGGATGGCTAATGACACAAATGATCTATTCAGCTTTGTTTTCTTAGTGCCAAAGCATTTCTAGACTGAGGCATCTATCAGCTGTATCCTGAAAGGTAGTGAAGAAATACACTGTTGTTTCAGCCACAGTAAAAAAAGTATTTTTGAATTAGAGTTCCAAGATTTCATTTATAAATATGGAAGTAGTTTTGTGTTAGAGTGTTTTATTTTATTCAAACTATTTCAATTTCTGACACAAAAATTACTGATAAAATCAATGCAGGAAAATGCTTATTACAGGGATAAGCATGATGATGTCTTCAACATATTTAAACATGTCGCTGGAAGCATGAAAGGAAGCCTTCTGTCTCACATAACACTGAAATGATTCCATTAGAATAGTAAGAAAATTGCACATATAAGGGTTGTTTTAATGTTTATATAACAGAGAATAAATTCTGGCTTGTAAGTTTGTATTTACTACAGAGCTCAGAAAAATCCTCTTGTGGGAAGGGCACAGACAGCTTGGGAATGAGATCAGATTTGCAGTGTGCACTTGCAAGGCTCCATGTTGATGGAAGGCCAGAGCAGGAGGAACTGACAGCAGCCACCTCCCTTCTTCCACCAGTCCCAGTCTGACCTGGATAATGCCAGTGGAGAATTCAGCAGACACAAACTCTTACATGAGAGGCATATTTGCAGCTAAAGGGAGTTCTCAGAAAAGTGGTAATCCTGGAGCATGAACAGCTTTTTGTAATAATTTCTGAGGGCTTTCCAACATTTCATTCTTCACGGAAAATGCCTGCAGAGCTAAATAGGGTATCATAAGCAGTCTCTGAGATTTCTGAGTCATCCTAGGGAATTGTGGCCTCAATTCCAATAACAGGAGCTCTGTTATCAACTTTTATGGGCCTGCACACCTTCTATGGAATAGTTCCTTAGATTTAATAATACTAAAATAAAATGAAATAAAACATTCTCAATTGAATTCTTCCATTTTGGAGGGTAATTTTTATAGATACTTATTAAATTCTAGGCACCATTTCAATGATGGAGGTTTATCTTGTCTTTCAATGATATTAGACATAAAAGATCTCAGGGGGTGTCTCTGATGAATAATGCTTGCTCTCTTCTAGCTCCAGAAGAAGGAGGAGTGTAGCAGAAAGGCACGTAATTACCTTGGTGCAGAGCCATGCTGCTGCTGCTGCTGCCACAGGGCTCCTGGCAGGAGAGTGGA
The DNA here is from genome assembly GCA_013400515.1 of Erpornis zantholeuca. NCBI lineage: Eukaryota > Metazoa > Chordata > Aves > Passeriformes > Timaliidae > Erpornis > Erpornis zantholeuca. The sequence continues at coordinate 494,126 of VZTN01010717.1, forward strand.
TGGCTCTTGGTGCTGTGCTGATAATCCAGCTCACACAGAACTAGGCGTGGTGTTTTAAGATGTCATCAGATTATGCAAGATAGAAATGCTCTGAGCTCTTACCAGCAGCTCTTTTTATGGAATCCTACTTGAAAGAAAGAGGGATGCTGTAGTAAGAATGCCAGTGCCCAGGTACTGTTGTTTTAATAGGATTACTACTGAATCACCAGCCTGTTTAATTAGACCTATAAAAGTTACTTAGCAAGGTGTGGATTGGGGTTTGGGGGAGGAATATCAAGAGCACAGCATGTCTGGAAAAGTGTCTATAAAAATCCATCTATAAAAGTCTCTTACTATGTGGTCTAATTAAGGTCTGGATACAGCACATACATTACTCTACAAAACAAACAGGTTTGTTTCTGTTTGACGCACTTTATTTTTATAACCTGATTACAAACTGAAAGAGTTTGTTAATTTAGCCTTGGTTTGGGTATACAGCAGAAAGCAGGGCTTGTCACTGGTTTGGATCAACCCTGCTCAAGGCATTCTTTGGAAATAAACACAACCAAATCAGGTTGTATCAAATAACTGCTTTTTCAAATAGTTAATTTGCTTCCTCTTATTGGTGTAAGGTTAGATTATAAACATATCAATGGTATCCAGTTTTTGCCTGTTGCCTGAGGAAAGTTAGCATACGCCCATGTCTGGAAGAAGGAAAATAATTTCTAAAATGTGGAAAATTGTAGAAGCTTAATGATGAACCTATAACAAGAATATTTTGAATTGCTAATGCATTGAAGAGAAGTGTGGGGTGTCCCAGCTGAGAATGGGAGAATGGTGACCCCACATTAGTGCTGTTCAATGAATACTTGAGCATGAACTTGCCACAATTATCATGTTTGTGCTCAGTTCCAGCAGGGCAAACATAAACTAGCCCTGAAGTCATTACACTGCAGCCACTTACAGGAAGAGTCTTTACTATATATTATGAAATTATTCAAAACTTTTGACGCGGTTTGTTGCTTTTCTTTAGGTCATGTTGTCAGTAGGGTATTTCTTAAGGATGGCCATAAGAAATGTTTGTTTTTTTACAGTGAGGGTGGTCAAAAACTGGGACAGATCCTCGACAGGCTGTTCAACTACAATACTTGGAGCTGTTCTTAACTCACTTGCACTAAGCCCTAAGCAATCTAACGCTGAAGTTCTGCTTTGAGGAAGATGTTGGCCTTCAGAGCCGCTTCTAACCTAAATTATTGTATTATAGGGCCAACAAACATGACCAACCTATGAGGCATAAGATGGCTGATAATAAGACATAGTACAGAGCAGCACTGATTTATTCCAATATGTGTGGTGGCTGCAGACAGTTTCAAATAGAAGAGGCAATCTCTGGAGCTATTTTGGTGTTGCAGTGCTTGTTCAGTAACCTTTAAGGGTCTCAAGGTGACACTGGCTACCCTGGCTGACCCTGGCTTCCCAAATGAGTCACCAGCTCCATGTATTGAAGGTGAACTCTGATTATGTCGAGTGCACAAAATGTAAATAGCATCTCAAACACTATGAAATGTCAATATAAGTAAGATGGTATGGCAGAAATTCATTTGAAGTCAAGCAAGTCTAAATCTAACACTACTGATTTGTTTATGTTCTCCAGCACAGAGGAACAAGTTATACTCAGATGTTCTCTAGCCTTGTTTTAGTGTGTTCTCAGCTTTATCTCCTGTATTCATCTCCTTTGCTGCACTGCTTTATCTGCTAAAGAAAAGTCTAAAATAAACATCTCAGTGAGGTACCAGATGTCTCATTAGCTTCTGAGAGAGAATGAGAAATGTGTTGAGCAGGTAGGAAATAGTACTCCTGCTTCATGGAATAGGGGGAAAAAAATTTGTAACTAAATCTGTCTGTGACAGGCTTCAGAAATAGTGGGGATCAGCAGGTGGTGGGTTACTGGGAGAGAACAAATTTATGGCCTTGGAAAAAATAATCCTGGTAGGATATAGTACGATTACTGAAAATGACAAGATATAAAGTTCTGCTGGATATTTTTTCATTATGGTGAATGCTGACTCTGGTTAAAAAGATTGTCTATCTGGCTCTAGATCAAAAACCTGGCCTTTGCTTGTTGCAAACTTGTAAAATTAAAAAAGGAGGGAGAAAAATCAAGAAAACGTATATCTATTTTTTTTCTCTTGCCTGTCTTTCCCCATTCTTCCAGCTTCTTACACAAGCATGTTGGTTGGAAGAGGTGTGCTCTTTGGAGCACAAGAACAGTTCTACAGCAATCAAGTTTGTAAATCCGAGTAAGTGGAAGTTCTATCAGTCTTTTCCAGCAGTTGCTTTTTCACTTTTCTCCAGCTATTTGTCCAGCACAAGAAGGTTTGTAAGAGTGAACTAATGGTATTACCACATGGTGTCCTAAATGCCCAGGAGAGCTGTGCAAGTTAGATTCTGACTGATGTTCATGCTGGCATTTGGGATTGTTAAGGAGGAATTTAATGGAGCTCTGCTGATTTATATATGTGAAGTACAAGGTCTTTCATATGTCTAGTTTCTACTGTTTTACAGTTACTTTTTATTTTATTGCTGACCAGCAGCCAAAGTGATTTCCTTTTATCTTTTCCTGAGAGCAGTGTCACGGGCAGCGTGACAGGGATGGACATCCTGAGATGGACAGAGCCCTGAGGCTGTGCTGGGGCACAGTTCCCAGCCCAGGTGTACCCAGGAGCAGTGGGTGCTCGGGGGGTTGTCCCCAGACCCTGGGCAGAGCAGGAGGAGCAGCTGTGTGGCACTGATGCTGTGGGTCATGGGGAGAGGCTGCAGCTCTCACCTCAGACCAGGTTTCTCCCTGGATGCTGTGGGAGGCTTCCCAGTCTGGCAATCCTCTTCTCTCTCCCCTTGGTTTAAACCTGTTGTAATTCCCTTGTCTCCCACAAACCCTGCCTCTGCCACATGGAAAAGTGGCTAAAGAATTGGGTATTTGCAGTCCTATTTTCTCTTGTTATTTTCCCAGCCTTCTGTTTAACCCTCCTTGCCAGAAGCACTCTTTGGTGACTGGCAAGCTAATTGGCCAGAGGAGGTGTCATCAAAAATTCATCTCAGATAATTAGACATTGAGCTATCATTATCCTTGAGGTTCAATTCATTTTTGTTTTCATTAGCTCTGTGGTTCCCCGTGGCAGATATTTCTGATAATTTCCGAGCAGGAGGGGGTCATGAGTGCTGGCATCCTTGCAGACATGTTTCTCTTGCATGTCCTTGCTTCCTTAGCAGGAGTTGGGGGAAAGAGCTGTGCTAGCCAGGCTGCATATCCATGATTTTATCTGTTTTATGGAGCATCCTATGTACAAAACAGAGGTTTCACTAGGCTTTGATAGAGAGCTGACAAATTCAATACTACATAGTTTGTGAAGGAGCATTTCTGTTTTTCCAGCATTCTCAAATAAATGTCATTTCAAACAGCTGTTGATAGTGTTGAGGAATCCCCCTTGAATTTTCTGTCATTCTAATTACATAGTAATTAGTTTTTGATACAATGGCAAATTAATGTTAGAGTGAGGTCCTTGAAATTTTATTGTTTTATATGAAGCAGTTCTCCTTTGGTTATGGGTCCTTACATATGAAAGGAATATAACAAAATTTCTGTCAGCAGAGCCTTACTATTTTAAATTTTTTAATGCATCACTGAAATTTGAAAAAAAAAAATACTTGCAATTCCATAGTGAGGAATAATATATATTTGTCTCTGGTATAAAAGAAAATATTTATTTATTTTAAGCTGATCTATATTTTACAATAATGAATAATTCTGAGTATTAGAGGCAGTAAAACCAGGAATTTGTGTGCTTTTTTTTTTTTTTTTCTTTTTAATTCTGGTATTTGGGAATTTGTTTTCATTATTATGAATAATCAGAAGCAGAAAAATATTTCCCCAAAATGTGCAGCTAAAAATTGTCTTGAATCAACTGAAACAGTCATGGGAAAGTAATTTTGAAAGGGAAGCTGTAATAACTTGGTGTGATTGAAAGAAAATTAATTTAGGATTAATATGCTCTTACAGAAAATAGAGAAGCTGATAAAAAATAAACATTTTAACTGAAGGAGTTTTCTTTGTAAGTATTTGTCATATTTTATTATACACTTTATGCCCTAGAACTGTAACGTTTTTGGACTGCACTTGTGTATTTAAAATTTATAAATATTTGAATGTATTTTAATGTATTCACATCTTCTGAACACCTGCATGCTTAGCCTTTTCCAGAAAATGATATCACCTGTCTTTAGAAACTTCAAGTAAGCAGCCAGCAGTAACTCTTAGCCCTGATGCCATTGATTAAAATGCTTCATGGCTTTTCTCTCCAGCTGTTGATTGTTTCCTGCTTAGAGAGCAGCCCTGGTGCTGCTGCTCATACCTGGGAGATGTGGAAATTGCTGGAAAGAGCAGTTAATTTTCAGCTTGTCTGTGCTCTGTGTGTGCCCCTGGTAAAGCCCAGGCTGCATGCAGAAGGCAGTGGGACACAAGCAGGTTGAGATGGGGTCTCACCTGCTTGGTTTGCTCACACCAGGAAGGTTGGGTGAGCCCTGCCAACAAAGCCTGGCCTGGAGCAGAGCTAAGTAAACAAGACCCTGCAATAACTCCAGAGCCCCTGTTTGTTTTAATCAAATCTGGTTCAGTTTGCTGAGTAGAGATGTAGTTTTTTCAAAGGTTTTGGTGAACAGAGGGCTGGTTGCAAAGACAGGTGGGGCTGTTAAAGACAAGCTCAGCTCCATGTTACCCATCTCAGGTTTGCCCTACCTGTGGCTCCTCTCGGTTGGGTTCAGAGCTGGCACACTCCTTGCCTTTGGCTGCTGCTGAGCTCTGCTGGTGGGCACCAGCTGCAAACAAGGCTGAGGAAATGGGGGCTTTCTAAATCTGTCTTTATTAAAATTATCTTCCCATTGTCTCTGGGTTTTACTTCAGAGTTATGAACAGCAAAACCACACACTGTGTAGGCATGTAGATTTCCCAGAGGTTTTATTTCATATTTTTCAAGGAAGTTCCTTTTTATTTTTGCTTTTTTAAAATAAATCTACTATACTCTCTTCTCCATCATGAGCTTCTTTATCATATCACCCTGGGAGAAGAGTTTGTTCTTCCGTATACTTAAACTGGATGGAAAACAGAGTGCCCCCTTTACTGGTGAGTTTAACCTAGTCAAAATTTCATTCTATTAGCTAATAGATTGACAATTTAAAACACCAAGTTCTTTCATCAGTATTATCATATATATTTGCCAGCCAACTAATGATATGAAAAGGTTTCTTAGGAATAACATAGTGAACTACTGTGAGTTGGTATTTTCTTTCTTTTTTAAAAACCGGGTTGAAATTATTAAAAATTAAAATCATCAAATAAGTAACATCTCTATTTTATGGTAAAATGTGGTATCTTCCTATTGTGAGTGCAAAGCAGCCTTTAGAGTGAAACAATACTGAAGAATTCATGGGCATGTTCAGCTTTAAATAACATGGTGAAAGGACATGGAGACCTTCATCTTTCTTTGATAAAGTAAAGTATTTTTGAAATGAACATCTTATCAGATCAGAAAAGCTGGTAATATTGGCAGATCAGCACAACTCAGTTATGTCAATCTGACATTTGATCATAAGTAATGTACTTTTGGTAAGCGAGAAAGTCAGTGAAGGACATCACAACTTTCATAAGCAGTGCTCCAAACTCAGAAAGATGGTGTTTTAGAAACATTTTCTCTTTCCATTTCAAGTACCAATTCTACTCTTAGATCCTCACAAAATGAATTCTGTACTTGCCTCAATCTCTTCCTGGATCCAGACATTTGACTCTGTGTCTGTTAGCTCAGGTATATATGGCACAAGGGAAGCTTGACATTTTTATCCAAGACTTTGCTCTAAAGAGTTTTGTATCAAAGCTGTTGACTGAAAAACTTTTCCTAATTCATTGTCTTGATGATCTGTGATTTAATTCCTTATAAGAAACGCTCATCTTTGAGTGTCTCGTCATCACTAGTTAAACTTTCATGTCCGGTATCAATACATGTTGATTGATAAATGAGAGCAGCTCCTCCCAGATATCAATTTCACCATCGTTTTCTTGCACTTTAAGTCGAATTTCCTACTCTTGTAATCTCTGCAGCTTGTCAGACAGCTGCCCTTTAAGGGTGTAATGTACCTCTAATATACAGCACATCACTTTTTCTGTCCCTGCTTATGTGCTGTGTGACTTGGTCAGCTTCAGACCAAGTACCTGTGTTGTGGAATAGATCAGGCATAAGTTAATACATTAGGTAAAGCAGTCAGGCTCTACTAATTGTACCTAATCAGTGGCTAATTTATGGCTTTTGCCTTGCAGCATGGGTGAGGCAAAGCTTGCATTTGCCCACAGCATACACTGTAGGCCTACTTTAACTTGCATCACTGCAGGTGAATTCAGTATAAATTCTTGTTTCATAGAGATTTCTACTGGCAAGGTGTAATTTGTCAGGCAATGTGAATCCCTGCTCTTTAACTAGAGGCAGATTTTATATGCTGCATTAGTGGGCATTTGTTGTGGGCTCACTTATCAATATACCTTGCATACAAAGAATAGGTACAGGACTTTATAAATTGAATGTACAGGTATCTCCAGCTCAGACTAATCTATTAGCTAATGTTCTTGTTTCAATGATAGTTACTGGATCAGCTTTTTCCAAGAGTTTATACATATAAATCTTGAGGTTTAGAATGGCAGTCAGATGCAGTCTAGGAGCCCTGTGAAATCGAATTCCCTCTGAAGTTTCTGCTACTACTTGGCAGAATGGTCTTTTTCTTGTATTTGCTTCAGGCTGAAAGCAAAAAGAACAGAAGGATGAAGTCATATAATTTTCAGCTTTAGAAGGATAGTGTTAATTTTATGGTGTTTATTTTTCAGGTGTGCTGCATTGATGTGAATGCATTGCTACACTGAACCATTGCAAATGGGAATAACAAGCAGCAAATGAGTTTGACTTTACAAATCCTTGTTTCTCTGCAGTTACCAACCCCCACTGAGAATTTCAGTCAGCTGCAGCATGAGTGCATCTTTAGGAGCTCATCCATTTGCAAAGTGGGTGTTTCCTTTGGGCATTCTCAGGGTCTGGAGGGCCCTGGTGGCAGAGGAGATTCATCCTTGCTTTCTCCTCTGCCTTGGTACCCAAAGAAAGCACAGAACCTTCAGGACTGACTCCTAAGGTACATGCCTGGGCATTTTGCTGAAAGAGATTAGGATGATCTGCAAGTTGCAGGTTCTTCCCAAGACCTCTAAGTGTCTTGTTTCAAATGGACTGCTAAAAAGCAGATGTTGTGGTGAAAAGAAGAAGTACTTGTTTTTATACAGTTGAGATGAAAACAGGAGTAGGTGCATGTGAAATGTTCCTAAACTCCCTTGTGTACCACCTCAAGCAGGACAAGATATGGTGCTGGATTGGATTGAAAAGCAGTCATTTGATGCTTCTGAGTCACAGGCACAGCAAGATCAGGATAAAGCACGAGAAATGCCTTATCAGTTATGTTTGCTTCAGTGTCCCAATTGCCTACTGTGGTTGTGTTCAAAATATAAATTTTGATTTATATCAAAATAAGATAAATGGGTATGGGATTACCTTTTTGTGACATTCAGTGATGACAAGGTTTAGGGTAGGATGGGCTTTGAATATTTTCATTGAGACACAAAGAAACAATTTCTGAAGGTTGTTGGGAACCTTTAGCCCAGAATCTGGTGCTACTTCTCAATAGGTTGGAAGTACACACTTGAAATAACACAAACCCTGAAATCCAAGTTGTCTTTTTTTTTTCTCTTTCAAAGAGGAATAATCCAACTTTTGCAGGAGATCCACAATATTTCCCTGGGCCTTGCTGGACAGCCTGGTATGAGGTAGCAGCACACTGATCATCTCTTTCAAATACTAATATTGAAACAAAGAGAGTAATTTTTCAAGAATATTTGCCACTCTCATCAGAATTTACCATATCATCAGAAGAAAAAAAATTTTTAGAATTCTATTCCTATCTGCTAACTGTAGATTAGCAGATATTCTGTAGAATTCTATTCCTATCTGCTAACCCAGCCAAAAAATTTTAGGTGTACCTAATTCTTGCCAGCAGTTTTTACTAATAACATGCTAATTATTTTATATTTATACTTACCTTGTAAATTGTTTTCTTCTAGATAATGATCCTGGGGCCTTCAACCCTGGTTGCCATATTTTGTTCCCTTGGCTGATATTTGGGGTTTCTGCTGCTACCTCCTCCTTTTTCTGTCTCCTGGGCACTGCCTGCTGCTTGTCTGCAGTGAGCAGTTGTCCTTTCAGCCACGTGTTCTGGGGACACGGGAGGGCAGTGCTTCTCCCCATGGCCATGGTGGGAAGGGGGAACCATAACTGAAATGTGGAGATATTTCCACCCCTGCCCTCAAATTTCCTTACTGGTAAGAGGTCAACTTTACCACCAAATTTTCTGCCTTTAAGAGAGGTTAGACTGAATTAAATTAAAACTGGAATGAAAAGTCACAGCCAGTTTGGTTCTGCCAGATGAACATTTGTATTTACTCAAGCAGAGAAAGAAAGCTCCTGTAAAAATCATGTGAGCAAGCAGACTGGCTAGAAATGTGGTCAAGGTGTGAGAGAAGGGAAGCAGCAGATGTGACATAACATTTGGAGTCCAGCTACATTGAAATCTTAGTTTAGGCATATCAGAAGCGCTTGATCTAAAAGATAGAAGCTAAAACTTACTGTAACTGGGAGCTTGTATCTATGGCAGATCAAAATTACATTTATTTTGTGAATATATTAACTGTAGAATGACCAATATTTACCCCAGGAAAGAGGAAATTATATTCCCCTCTCTGAGAAAAGTGGTATCTAATAGTTGTTATCTATCTTTTCTAATTGAATGGGTGAGGTTCTTATACATGAAACACATAAGCTTGTGGCCATAATCTTGATACCATTAACTTAAATTTTTTGGTCACCAATAATTCAGTTAATTTAGTATCTCACTATTACTGTTTCTGAGGACATGTGCCTGGCCTGAGCTAGGTCACCCTGATCTGCCAGACCTTGCTCTGTGGCTGCAGGTTTTCAGTGGCCTGCTTGTTTTTTAGCATTCCTAAAGTTATTTTCTGCTGTTTTTCTGTGTCCTGGCACTAGATTATGTCCAAAAGATTTAATGGTCCCCTAAAATATTGTTCTATACGTGTATATCGTCTCTTTATGTATCTTCCAGTTATTTTTAAGGTAAACCAAAATAGACTTTGCAAGAAATTGATTTTCCTGTTTCTATCTACGTTTCTTTGGTTTGGATAGGAAGATCTCTTAAGGAACAGATGGAGTAAATAACATGGAGGACTGGGAAGGCTGATTATTTCTAAAATGAAAGGCAATATATTTTTTATGATAATATCTGGCCTGGACATGAAATTAGTCAGAGGACTGAAATAAATAAACAGGAAACTTGAAAATAAAGGTGTCATGTAATTAGAGCCATAGAATCAAAGGAATGACTTGAGTTGGAAGGGACTTTAGAGTTATTAGTGAGATTAGTGTGAGCTATTTTTACTTATTGCATGTCTCAAATGACAACTGCATAATGATTCTATGAAATTGTATTTGAAAAATGAAAGAATGAATCTGAGATAGGTGTCAAATTTTAAAGGCAGCACTCAAGACCTGATAAACACAAACACTGTTCTTAAAGAAGGCCAGAGTCACTCCTATTCAGCAGAATAGTTGTGTGCTCCATTTTGTATCTGCCCTCAGCCCATACCGTGCTGTGGCATATAATTTACATGGTATATGTAGGAGTAGGGGTGTTTCCATTCTTCCCAGAGAACATTAAGCCGATGATTTTAAAAGACTCCTGCAGTAGAAACAGAACTCAGAGATATCCAGACCATGGGCAGATCAGAAATCCCATCTCCTCCGATCTACTCTGCAAAATGCAGAGCTGGTCCTGCCCTTGCAGGACTGTTTCAGATCCCATCCAGAAGCAAAGCTCCTCAGCACGCAGGAGGATGCCAGGATCTCTGTTTTTGCAGTCCCCAGCTCACAGCACATGAAGGTGTAACTGCCCCCAGTGCCTTGAAAGGACTCATTCTATTTTCAGTACAGCAGAACTGTTTCTTTTGGATGGATGCAAGTATTGGATTTGGAAGTCTTAACTTATTGCTTCTTTGGATATCAGGTTATAATGGGGAGAGAACATGTCCTGCAGAGCAAGTACACAAGAGAGGGATAGTTCAGTGTAACCCTTTGGCCTGCAAGCATGGTAATTCTTTCAGTTGAAATGAACAAATATATTCTCTGTGGTGAGGAGTTTTTTCTTTTCATCTGATTAAAAGCTAATGAGGAATATGAATACCAAATAGGACTTGTCACTTGAATCAGTAATTAATAATCACAGACTGAGCTGTCTTTAAACAGCTAGTTCTAAACAACCTGGGTTTATGCAATGTCAGCCTTAAAAATCAGCCAGATTTGAAATGGATATCAAGGGTGCTTTCAAAAAGCCTATTGCAGAAGTAACTGTGTGAGACAGAACTAGGTGGATGCATTAATATTTGAGCTGTCAGATTTGCTATTCAATTTACATGTCAAGTGTCAATCTGATGGGCTATCTTGATAAATCCCTACAAACTATTCTCCCACTTAGTGCAGAAACTTTCCTGTTTGACAGCTCAGATTTAGAGACTTCTAGTGAGGCTCTTTTTCCTTTGAAACTAAATACAAGGTAACATCTTAGGACATAGAAAAGTACTCCTTACACATACAGCTGGACTCTGGAAGTCAAGACATGAGTGGTGATATGTGGTAATACCTCACCAGCCAGGGATCTGGGCCAAGAGAGGAAGTGCAATGGCTCTGAGTGTCCTGTGTTATGAATCCCTAGCTCCTCTTAAGAAGTTTATTATCTCTTCTGTTGCAACATTACCTTTAATGACAGTTTTCCCCATCAGCTTCAATAATTTCACTGGGCCCTAACAAGGCAGGTGAGTGTTGGCTTTAAGACATTTTACTTAGGAAGGGATTAATATTTATCTTTTTAATCATCAGCTATAAGTGTCTGGGGTATTTTCTCTTTCCACTAATGATTCTACTCTAATTCTTGTACTGCTTCATAGAGGCACAATTGCGTCCTCATAGTGAATAAAATCCTGAGAAGTTACACATCTCTCCACTGGTTGAAGCTGCAGGTGTTTGAGCAATATTATCCCATCATTAGCTCATATTACCAGCAACATGAAGGATAGCTCTTTGTCCTAGATCAAAAGACTTTGGCAGTAGTTTGTATTTTTTTAAGCCACTCTGTCAGACTGAAATCTGAAATACTTCATCTTGCATTTCAAAAAAAAAATGCTCTTTTTAATCTTAAATTGACATCCTTGTTAAATGTTCAGCTTCAGATAGCAACCTCTCTTTCTCTAAAAGAGTTAAAGAGGTAACCAAAAAAAAAAGGATATGTTTTAATATTTAGTATAAGTTGTATGTCTTTTTATTGATACTTTAGAATATCAAATAAATTACTAGGGAAAGCTTATTGCTTTATTCAAGAAACAATATAATAAACTTCTTTACAGGTCAATATGTAGATTTGTACATGACTCCATTTTTGTCACATCTTGTGAATTTATGGTTACTTTTTTCACTTGAACGTCAGGTAAGCTTTCTAAACTAAAGAGTTTCATTATTACTACTGAACATTATTATTTGCAGATATTATTATTAGAAGCTCATGTTATTTTTAGCTCATTATTATTAGTAGCTCATGTTCTTTTGTGGAAAGAGAGAGTGGTTTTGTTTGACAACAGTGGCAGGTTTAGCCCCCCGTTTTGTCAGAGAATTCCTAATAGACTAAACCATGAAGGAAGTGAAGGGAAAGAGGTGGGGAGTGGGTGTAGAAATAAGGAAAAGCACAGGGATAGCAAAACAGGAAGGAAAAAGGTAGAGAAAAGAGGAAAAATTATTTTGGCACTAAATGTGGAAATTCAATGAATATGGAATCCTGATGAAATCCACAAGTTAGTTTAAAGTGCCTCTATCCTTCATACATGCCTCTAGCCATGGAAATTGTTCTGCTTTGCTGAAAATCCCTCATACTCCTGCAGTTCCTGCTTTTGTGTGTGTCCATGTCTGCCTTGCTCTAGCTCTGCTGCAACCTCTCGGTGATGTTCTCCTGCTGATGGCAATGGATTATGTGATGGATGATTGTGTGATCAGGATATGTGTGACAGAAAATGTATGCCCACAAACAGAGACAAGTGTGGGACTGTGGATCAGTTTGAACTGGAGTCTCTCCTGGACCAAGCTGGGCCCAGACTGTCCCTCTCACAGGGGAAAGGACAGCACATCAACCTCTATATTACTTTAGTCCTCTTCTGCCAGCTGGTTTTATGAACTACAAGAGATGATGGCATATCCTTAATATTCTTTGGCAGTACAATATTTTCACTTAGGCTGTCTATTCCAGAATGATGCTTCTCTGATAGAATGGCCAGTCAATCTCACAGCACGATAGAAAACAGATGTAAGATTAGGATGCAAAGTAGTTTTCCAGATACTTGGTCCCAGCATGCTGTACAACCCAGCCCTAGAGTTAACCAGGCAAGTGCTGACACATGTCTTATAGCAAAATATCACTCACAGCCACAGTTCAAAGGCCTTGCTACCCTCCAGGGCAATTAATACAGCATCACATTCAATGGTGCTTGAACCAAATCCACAGAACTCTCAGGGGAGGGATAGGGAAGCAATCTCAGATCTCAGACATGAGCAGCATGCTGCTGCAGCTGAAGTTTCAGTCCCTAGGAACACAATCCTTCCTTAAGAATGCTTGTGTGACAATGCATTATGAAAAGCAGATTCTTCTGCCATTAACATTTTTGACAACAGTCTCATTAGGTTCACTAAATAAAAGCTCAGACTCTGGATGTATATTTCCACTTTTCAAAATATTTATTGTGAAGGTAGCTCCAAGTGTTTGGAAATTGTCTTTTGAATGAGAATTTTAAAGACCATTTAGAACAAATAAATGACAGATTCATGCTGTACATATACTTTTTTTCTTTTATTAAGTGATATGTATATATTCAGTAATGGTGTTAGTAATACTAACAGCCAACCATAATAACTTTTGCTCCAAGTAAGTACCCGAAGTGATCACTTTTCATTTTAGAAATTATAGGGAGATTTGAATAGTAATGCTTGCATTATGCAGCATTTATCCAGCTAATGATGCCATTGAAAGTGCTGAGGCGTCTCCTCGTATAATTTAGTACTTGGTGTGAATGTGATTTGATAGCCACCCTGTACCTGGGATGCCTGAAATTAACTGTGTCTATGACATAATTGTGTTGTGCTGTAGAGTACAGCGAATAACAAGAGGCTTCTAACTCCTGATTTCTCTTCAGCAGTTCCTACTTCGATTTCTATTTGTTTTAATGTGTGGATGATGTTCTCCCACTGATCCTCCCCCAGTGCTTGTGACAGCTCACAGAGGAAGGGAAGCTATGTGTGGATGGGCTTTGCACTCTGCTGAACATGAATATTGAACTGAGTATTTTTATCCAGGAGCTTCTTGGGAATTCCCAGACTGGTCATATCCAACAGAAACTAATAAGTACTTGAAGTTCCTTTGTAATTAAATGTAGCATATGAAAATGAGCAAATGAAAGAGTAAAACCTTAGTGCTTTTATTGTTTAAGATAATTAATATTTTAGTGGTAGGTCCACGAAACATATTTTTTATCTGTAAGGAGAAGCTCTGCAATTCAACAGGAATGTTTACATTCTGTCCTATAGATCAAGTGCTTATGGTGATCCTTTTATTACCAATGTGCATGCCTGCACTTATTTTTAAATTACTTTTTAAAAAACATTTGAAGATGAGAATGGTGACTCTCAGAAATGCTTTATTTATTTATTTATTTATTTTTATTTATTTTTAATTTCAGATCTTCAGGGCAAGTTCCACATCAAAATCTCCATACCTGTTTTTCTCCTAAATTAATTCCTCTTGGGTAAGTTTCAAAATTCTCTTTCAGCCAAGGATGA
>VZTN01010717.1:515688-697659 GCA_013400515.1 Erpornis zantholeuca
ACTGTAATCCAGCAGAGAGAATGTCTTTTGCATATTAAAATTCATCTTGTTTCTTTCTATATCAGTTCTATCATGTGATAAGATTATTTTTTTTCTGTAGTTTTACATCAGCCTGTCAGGTATTTGGATTCCACACTTGTGATGTGTAATATTGGTGTCTGTTAACACTGTTATGATGGTTTGTTACAGAGAGACACACTTTATGTAATTCTAGGGGAAGAAAATGAACTAAAACACTCTAAAATGAATTGTAGAACTATGCTGACTGAAGAGAATTGATAATGAAAAACATGACATGGAAAAATAAAATAACGAAGAAGTGATGATAGCAGAACAACATTTAAGAAGAGGTGAGACTTGGATTTTATCTTTTTTGTTAAGAGTCAGTTGCTGTTACTTTTAATGATTCAATAATATTGAGGTTCAGCTCTATGGGTGGTTCCTCAGTTGTGCATCTTTGAGAAGACTGTAAATAAACCTGAAGTAGAGGGACTGACATATGTATTTTGGAATCTTTTGTAGTGTATGTAATTTATCATTCTCGAGTGGTAGCTGGGAAAGGATCTGACTGAATTGTGGGGTAGGAGAAAAGATATTTTTTCCCCTTTCTTTAGTTATTAATAATGATTGCTAGCCATATGCCATTTCTGGTGAACTTTTGATTCTTTTTCCTCTGGGAGCAATATTTTTTGTGGCATTCTGACGTGTTTAGCTGATTCTTCACCAGACATTTCATTAACTCATTGGTCTTGATATTTTTTTTTCTCTTACAGGGATGAAAACTGAGAGCAGCATGTTGGTGTGCAGCTAGTGTGAGTGAGACCAGGTTTAAATTCAGTGACAGATTCTTGCCTCCCACCAACCTACTGTTCCAAACATGCTAATGTGTCTTCTGGGATTCTGACACTGCAGTTAGAGTCTGGCTAATAATACAAGCTATACAGCCTTTGCTCTTGTGTCCATGGCTGATATTCTAGCACAAGCTCTTGCACAAGACAGTGGTAAACCTCATTGAAGAATTGATTTGGCTCCAAAGGAATCTGGCAAACACTCCTACTTTGTTTTTCAGCTAAATCATTTTTAGTTCTGGCCTGTTGGATCGCTGCTAAATCGTTATAATGCTCTGGTGCAAGGGGTAGGAACTGGCAACAGGGGATGTGAGATTGTCATTATTTCACCCCAGAACTGCTGTGAAAACCTTGTGAAAAGGGAAGAGAAACCTTGAGATGTTTTGCCTGTATTTCTACAACTAGGTGCCAGGACAAGCCTGTGATTCTTCTTTAAAATGAGTGGAAGATGCTTCCCTCCCCTGAAAGCCTCAAAACTCTTCCTCCTTTCATGTTTTAAAAATATTTTAAAAAGAATGATTGTCTAATGTTGAACACTTCTGTAGTTGTATCCTAAGAATATTTTTTCTCTGGATCTCTGTGTTTTCCTTCACTGAGATTTTGCAGATGCCTTTCAGCACATGATACACTTGGGGAGCAGGAAGAGATCCTTTGTGGAGAGGAAAACGATGGACCTGGCAGTACTGCTGTGTATGTTATGGAGTGCCTGAGAAAGCCAGTCCTGATGGAGTGGAGAGAACAAACAGTTCCTGGTGAGGGGAAAGAAGAGTTCTGTGTCCTTCTTGGTGTTTAGTTGTCCTTGGTAGATATTTGCAGGTAATGTAATTAAATCTTTATGTAAAGAGGTCTCCACCTGCGTGATCCTCTTTTGCTCCAGTGTCAGGCTAGGGTAGCTGAACTGCTGATTCATAAAACCATGTTAAACTGCATTAGACCTAACCTAAAACTGGAATGATAGAGAAGCACTTTCTGATTTTTTTTTAATTATTATTAATTAGAGTTACATTTTCACTGTGACCTCCTGACCAGAGCCAGGGTCAACTGCATCTACCTATAACTTGAGCTGTGGATGATTTTCAGTTCTACATTCAACCTCTATTCCAAAGGGCCAAGTTCCCATTTTGAACTACACTACCAATATTTTAATTTTTGAGAGTCATAATAATTCTCATGTATATGTATATATGTTCAACCCTTCCCATTAAGACTACTGGCTGTGGCCTTGACTCTGGCATTGTCTTAAAAGGGAAATTACACAGTTAGAGAGGGGATATAACTTTTTGGCAATACCACAAAATTGAAGGCCCTCAAACACAAATGAATGTTATCAAGGTTTCTGTCTCCATCCAGACTAAGGCAGAATTTTGGCTTTTATCACTATGAAATTACATTTCTGCCTGAATCTTGCCTTCTCCTCTAATTCTTTGCCTGTTCTCTGTAGATGCCCTAGGGAGGGAGGAAGGAAATGGATTTGAAATGAAGAAAGGAAGGAAGTTAGGAGAGAGGAAATAACAACTTCCTTCTCATTACACAACTCCAAAATTCTGGTCAATATTTATTAAAGACTCAGGCCATGCAATAGAGGGGTTGATAGACTTATAAAGGACTTGAAAGGCTTTTAAGATTTAAATTAGAAATCAAAATTATTTGGAAAAATGAAGCTGTGACTTGGAAAAGTCTGCATATTGTCCAGAAAAGAGGAGTGGAAGTTCAATATTTAGGCAGATCTAATCAACTGCAACAGTATTTGGTGTAAAGTTTTGGGATAGTACCAATTCTAAAGGAAACCATGTAGCCTAGATTTATAACTGAGGTGGGTTAAGACAAGGGGTTGTTCAGACTGAATAAAAGATTTAGATTCATTTAAAAATACAGAGCAAGTTGTTGCAAAAAGGGAGAGAAAAACCTTCCATCCATGTCTAGCAGCTGGGGCAAGAAGTTATGGAGTTATACTGTGGCAAAACATATTTAGACAGAGTGTTGAGTAAACCTTGCAGAAGGATAGTGGCATTTCAGAATGAATTACTAGCAGGTGTTTTCGAGACTCTGTAACTCTGCAGAGGAAATCTTAAGGAATGTGAACTATAGATCTGTCAGGGATGGTATAGATATCATGGCTCTCCCTCGGGGAAGGGATGTGGACTACAGGACTTCTCATGTCCGCTAGAGGCACACATTTATTTATTTATTATTTTTCTTTTAACTGAAGTAACTCTGGCTGAATTTTTTTCTTTTTTTTTTTTAATTTTTCTTCCCCTCTCAGCTAGGAGATAGAGATTAGGAAGGTGGAGTCAGTAGAATCTCAAGATAAATCAAGTGGTAAGGGACCCCAGGGAGTCTCTTGGCCAGCCCTGCTGCAAGCTGTGAGATCAGACATGGTTTTCCAGGGCTTCAACCATTTGGGTCTTGAAAACCTCCAAGGATGTAGACACCAAAGTAGCTGCTGGTGCCTGCCTCTCCTGATTCCCATCTGATAAATGTTTGTCTTCTTCTCTGTCCAAGTGCAATTCCTTCCATGCAAAGGAATTCAGGAGATTTCAGCTCTGTAAGCCACTTCCCTCCTTTACAAAATGATACACACAAATGAATACAAGATTTTTCAGGCATAGTTTTTTGCTTTTAATGTTCCTGTGGATGTTTTAGGAGGCACTGGAATGAAAATAATGTTTGTGTTACTTGAAAGAACTGAGAGAACAATTCCATGGAGAAGACCAAAGCAGAGGAAAACAAGGTAAACAGGTACCTTGGGAACCACTGATCAGCTGAATGAGTTGGAAGAAATGAATGTAAAATAGGTTATCATGGCTAGTTTTTCTATCAAAGGGAGAATGATGCATATTTGAAAACATGGGGTTTTATTATTTTTTACCCACAGTGCTTATTCTTCAGTTTGTTAGAATTTTTCCTATTTTTCCTATTTCCTATTTTTTTTCCTATTTCATTCCATAGGATTGCTATGAGCAGGTACTCTTGCTCATAAATGGATTAATCTGGCTTCTCCTGAAGACAAGGAAACATTTCTATTGATTTCAGCAGGAAATGAATTAAGTCCATTTTCTTTAAACTTGGCACCCAGTTGTCATCACTTAGAACTATTGTTCAGGGGATGGTAAGTAATAGAAAAGATGAGAATTAGTGTCTGATTGTGACGCACTAAATACACTCTGGACCTGATCCAAATTAATTTCATATTTGTACAAACTGTCCAGCTTATCAAATTGTCCTTGTCCAGTGGTTTCTTTTCTTTGCTTGCTTCCATTCTGAACCATTTTATTTGCTTTGCTTTCCCCTTGGGCCCTCAAGCTCCGTGGGCCCTCACTTTGTGGCCTGGACAGTTTGTGGCCCTCAGGCTGGGGATGGAGTTCTCATTGTGCAGCAGGTTTAATAAGTACCATATGTCCTCAGGATGTCTCCCTGTCCAGGCCAATCTGTCCTTTTGTTGTTTGCCTGATCCAGTTTCCTTCTTTAGCAGACTGCTGAGTTGAAAACATCCACGCCAACGTTCCCATTCCAGTGGGCTCCACTGCTAGAGGCCTATTTTATCTAACAGCTGGCTGTACGTCATTGTAAAATTGTAAATGCTCAAAACTTTTGCTCCCGTTCCCAGGGGTTCCCCCATTAAAATTATTTTGCATTCACTACCTGCCAACAGGGCCTGTAAGTGAGCCAGAAAAGCAGCAGATTAGGCATAACTATGAATTCTGAGTGGAACAGAGGGGTTGGAGATTGAATTTTTAGCTGAAAAAAATGGGCCTTTCATGAGAAACAAAACTGAGTAAGAAGTGCTCTGTAGGGCCTTTATATTGAACTGTAGTTCACAATTAACACCTCTGCTGTTTTCTCACCATGGGAATAGAAATCCCCCCAAAAGTTCATTGTGTTAAGATTTGCCCTTCACATTTTGGAGATCTTCTTCCAGCCAGATTCTCTTATTTCTGTAGGCAGACTAAGCCATTGTGGTTATTTAAAAAGAAGCTGGGTATTAACTGCACCATTCTGGTCTTTTCCCTAGGCTTGTAATCAATGGATGTAAAGTTTTAATCCTTTCAGTTTTACAGACCTGCAGAAATAAGTAATGAGAAAAAAGCCTCTTGCATATTTTCACCTTTAAGTGCTCAACTTTTCAGAGTTGTGAACAGACCAATTGTGTAGTACAACAGATGCTGTGGTCTTTCATCCTTAATAACAAGGAAGAAAAAAAAGTCAATTACACATTTGCAACCTGGAAATGTTTTCGAAGGAGTGAAGCTATCTTTCTATGATGAATATTTACAATATGATTGTTTCAGTTCTTAATTATCACTAGGAGCATGTCTCTTCCATTTTTTTTCTATAACTATGCTTGTGGGAACGGCAATTTGATCTTTCTTGTGATGCCATTTTTTGTCACAAAAGAGTTTGTGTTTCTCGTAACAGGCTGTTTCTTTTAAATGATTTGTCTGTTTTCCTTTCTCCTGTGATATCTTGGCCTATGTGCTAATGATTGCCTGCTGATGTTGAAATGTAGTGTTACAGTTCATATTTTGTTAAATTGAAATGATTGTGCTTTTCTTTTAGTGTTTATTTTTGTTTGACAGGTGGGGAGGGAGAACACTTGCCATCTCTTTTTTTACAATTAAAGTTCACTTAATATTGTACTGTGTTGTCTTTGGAGCTGTACTTATCTTAGGTGCTTGATAGTGGAGAGCTGTTAAGAAAGAGATAATTGAATACTACTTCAGTTTTGTGTAGTTGTATGAGACCAGACACCAGTATATAAATACAGAAAGAATATTTCATTGGTGGATATAATGGAATAATTAAATTAGTTAAAAACAGAAAGACCAAGGCCACCAGTAAGTTGTCATAATATTATTAAAAATGTTTCTTAGTGGTGTGTTTTCAGTGGGAGTCTATAGAAGAGAGCCTGAAAGGAAAATAACTCCAACTAAGCAAAGGCAGGGCAACAATTTCACTCTATTTATACTGGGTTTTTTCCTGCTTTTGTTCTTGAAGAGACAGAATCCAGAGAAGAAACCCCAACTCCTATTCCCTTTTTGATAATCAACATATAAACCCAGTAGCAAGTGCCATAAATAAGAGCTGTATGAGTGCTGAAAGGTCTGGGAACTGAAATAGATGGTGATGTATGGTAGAACTTTAAGTGATGGCTTTAAAATATTTTTGGGGATACATTTTGTCTTTCTCATCATAACTCAGGAAGAAAACAAGAAGGTGAAAAATAAAGCCCTGAAACAGGCTTTAAACATGCTTAGCTTTTTTTTAATGTGGAATTGAAATAGGAGCTTTATATATGTGCATTTATGTGTATTTTTCATGGTGTTTGACAATGTAAACTTCTTGTGTTTAACATTCTGTATTGCCTGTAGTTTAAAATTCTTCAATCAAGTGAAGGAAAACATGCCAATATGATCATGCTGTAATATTAAACAAAATGGCATATTTCAACTAAATATAGATAGCAACACATATAAAAACTTTTTAGGCTTTTTGGTTGACATATTTCACTTCTTATCCTTCCTACTTCACAATGCTTGACTTGAGCTGTATTCTAAATTGTGACAAAGCCCATCATTGAGGTTTGGAGAACTTGAAAAAAACTGGACCATGTTACAAAAAGAAAAGAAAGTAATTTTGGTAGCATTTCTCTGGGTAGTTCTTGCTTCAGAGCCACTTTGAAAGATGAGGAATATACATCTATAACAGAATACTTGTGAAAAAACCCAACCCTTGGAGCAAGAAAATTTCAGGAAAAGACACTTAATTACTAATTTCAGAAATACAGAAAACCAGCTCACAACTGAACATGTAAAAGACATGAAAAAGATCCAGTGTTTGTTTTTTACCTGGTTGTTGTTTAAAATTTTGCTTGATGAGACATTTGGAATTATTGCTATTGGGCACAGGCAATTGTTCAATGATTTTTGAAGAGTCCCTCACAATTTACTTATGGTGCCAGTGGTCGCAGTTCTTGGCCTGTACATGAATTAATTTCTTTTTTATTTTGTTGACTCCTGCAAATTTCTCTTTCCACTCAAGAGACAGGATGATTGATCACAAGCAGGATTGCTGCTCCTCCAGGTACATGATCAGGTACTTATGTGCTTCATGTTCCCTGGAGGAAGAAATGAAAATCCTGGTAAAAGTGACCTTCCCCATGTCATCACAGTGTTATTCATGACAGACACATTTCTTTTATTTGCTTGCCTCTACCATTACTGAATGGAGACAATCAAAGGTGTTGCAAATCCTTCCCCTGCCCAGCTAATGATATTTCACATTTTTATTATAAGCCTTAAGCTAACCTTTTTGCTCAGAAACCCTGACCACACATAGTTTATTGAACAGGTATAATATAAAAAACTATGTTGTATCTCAGGTTTGGACTCATCATAGAAAACAAAATTCAGTGAAAAGCATGTTAAAATACAACTCATATTTTACTGTATCTTTTATAATTAATTTTAAAATATAAACCTCTTTGTATGAATCACAAAGTTTTAAGTTTTTATTTTCTTTCTCTTCTATATAAATCTTAAAAATGCATTCATATTTTTATATGAGAAAGAGATAGATGCCCTTTATAAGTTGCAGTCAGGGTGGCATTAAATATAAATAAACCTAGCAAGCACAGGTACCAAGATCAGTGTGACCTTTACAGCTTAAAATGCAGTTTTGTCCTTAACTTTGATCTACACTGATGTAGTGTTATTAATAATAATCATGGGATTGTCTTTGCCTTCAAGAGAGGTTTTAAAACAATATGTTTTTATAGCATCTCATTTGGTGGTTTCTGATTTTTTTTGATAGGGTTCAGCTATGAAGTTTCACTTAAAAGCAGAGGTAAGAAATTGTTTTGAAATCTGACCTTCAAATACAGTCACAAGTGGGATTTTGAAGAAAAAAACCCCAAAACAGTGAATATTTTGATAAAATTGTGTGCTGACAATGTTATACTGTCTGATCAGCACATGCATTTTTTAACAGTTAATAATATGCAAGTATTATGCAGCAGTAGTGTTTAGATGCTTGAATATATAGTTTGAACAAATTGGAACCCATCTGGTTATTTCATGTGAATTTTCCAAATTCAGTCATAATTATGAGCCTCAGCTGGGTTTGAAATATTGACTTGTAGGTAAACTGTGTCACATCTCTTAGGAATTTTTTTTCCACTGAGAAAACATGGAATGCCAGATATGTCCTTTTTTCCCAAACCCTTTCCCTGAGACAGAGGTACAATTTTCTGCAAAAAATTGTACCTCCAGATAACAACGTCACTTTAAAAAAAATGAATGAACTGGAATCTTCCAAGTTTTTGTAACTTGGAAGTGGTTTGTAACTTGTAGAAAACAGGAGGTAATTCAAGAAAATATTGATGTATTTTCCTTTTCATGGCTCTTTTCATCATCCCTACTGTCAGCTGCTGTCATATGATACCTGAATGAAGGCTTCCCCTCAGCAGTCCAAGGGACTCTCTGCATATCTGTGTGGAGGTCACTCACTCAGCTTGGGACAGAAAAATGCAACTGGGAAAAGAACAACATCCTAAGAGCTGTAAATAAGATATTTGAGCAGCGTGACATTCCAGTGATCATCAAGTATAGCTGAACTCTGAACATATTTATTGCTGGATTGGTCCCTGAGGGGGGAATAATGTCTGAAAAGGTAGATAATGTGGTACTGACACAGGGGATGAGTTATGAGCTGTCCTTCATAACATTTCATTTCTAAGAGCTCTCCTTTCCCAGTTGTGGCAATCAGTTTCTTTTGGATTTGTTTTTTTTTCTTCACCCTTTAAGAAACCTCAACGGGCCCACATCCCTAACCAGAAACCAACAATAACAAATAAAACCCCAAACCCGAAATGCACAGAAGAGCCAGTTTTAATTCATTATTTTCTACAGGCTCTGCCCTGGCTCTAACTTGCAGCTCCCTTCCTACCAAGTTCTTTGTCCCCCCATTCTAATGGGTTTTGAAGGGTGGGCAGACCCAAAGTACAGTCCACAGGGTCACCTGGTTGATATCATTTGGCACAGTCACACCAGGGCTGCTTTAGTTCACCTGAGAAGTCCTATGTTTTCCAGGAAAAAAAAATAAAGAAGGTTTTGATTTTGTGCTTGGAATAACAATGTCAGCTTGAAGATATTTTACCCTATATCATTGCTGTCCTTAAAGCTCTGAAGCAAACTTTATGTAAGGCAGTAGCAGTTACTTGGTTGCCCAGAAAGAGAATTGAGTTATACCTTACTGTCAGGTGAATAAGGCATGTCTGAAACACTGATGTTTTGTGGAGATTGGAAAAATAAAATGGTTGATCATCTATGAAGCAGTGATGGTCTTAGAAGCAGTGCTTTTTGAAGTATCACGATGGTTTTCGCTCTTTTTCTTATTCATTTCCCACAGTTTCTATGCCTTTTGTAAGTCTGTGGCCTTTCCTATTTTCTAGAGAAGCAGTATTTCAAAAGAAATTATTTTCACCTAGGAATAGCTAAACATTTTACAAATACCTTAAATCTCATAACATTGCTTGTCAGATTGAGGCAGACACTTACAGAGCTTTCATAAGAAGTATGTCCTTTGTACCTAGAAAAACATTAATAATTATGCTATTTTGTACCTGCTTCTTTCCTTCTGAGCAGAGGAGACAGTTCATTCATTGTTCAAGATGGACAAACCTATTGAAGATGGAACCTATTCTTCAGCTTTATCTGTGAGTAATTTTTAAGATGAGAAGAATCTTCTCAATTTCAGTCTGCTCTTCCCTTGCTTCCAGAAGAGCAGGAAAAAACCAGATCAAGATATTTTATTTGGGGAATGTCACATTTTGGAAAACATCTTGGAGAAAGTTGCTTCAGGATTTTAATTCTGCAAAAACTTTCAGCTTTGCCTTCTTGGGTGAGCCATATGAACAGTTTTGGTGTAGCTAAAATCCAGAGTCCAATCCAGTCTTATTTCTGTCACAGGTTCTCAAGGAGGCTTTCAGTATAGTGCTGAGAAGCTCACAACACATGTGCTTAAAGGGGTTAAGATTCTGCTGATAGCCTTAATTTTGGCATTGCTTGGGGTTTTTTTAAGCATGACCTTACAAAATTTCTCCAATATTGTTGGTGTATCTGTAATTATAGAGTGAGCTTGATTATATTCCATGAACTTCTTGGTTCCTGGAATTTGCACTCCGTTCCCACCCTTCTAGAGCTTTCTCTTGCCTGCAGAGCTCCCATGAAACTTCCCTTGCAGCTGATTTCACCAATCCTTAAT
Organism: Erpornis zantholeuca; assembly: GCA_013400515.1. NCBI lineage: Eukaryota > Metazoa > Chordata > Aves > Passeriformes > Timaliidae > Erpornis > Erpornis zantholeuca. The sequence goes on from VZTN01010717.1 coordinate 525,798, forward strand.
ATTGGAAGGCAAAGGGGAGTCAGCCACTGGAGTAATTGTATTTTCAGGGTGGGAGGTGGGGAGGGGAGGAGCAGAGCTCCTGGCTGCTGCTGCTGCTGCTGAGGAGGCTGGCTGGGCAGACCTGGGAGCGGGTGACAAGCCCACTGGTGTGAGGCAGAGCAGAACACCTTCTGCCTGGCCAGCTTCACTGCTGTGACCCCCTTCCCTCACCAGCTGCATATTTCCAGGGAATGTGAGAGGTATTTAGCTGGGTAAACCATATCACAGCAATTTGAGGTGATGAAGTAGATGTCAGGGTGTCTTGGGTGTTATTTTCAGCAGAACTTTGAGGGTGAGGATCATATGAGATCTGTCAAGAATCTGCCCATGACTCAGAGCATCTCTGTCTCAGCAGATACCTGCCAGATGACACCCAGAACTGAGAGTCATGTGTGCTCTGTACATGAGCTTCTTTGTGGGTACTTGCAGACAGATTTTTTTCCATCATAAAACTGATTCAATCAAAACATTACAAGTTCCTAAATAGCCTCAAACAATAATAGCTGTATGTTAAGCAGGACAATTATCAGATGGATTTTCAAGACATGCTGACAGTCTTCTCACTGATACTTTTTCCTTTTCAGCCCTGAGGTCATATTTTGTCTGTATGTTTTGCTGAGTGCTTTATAAGAACTCTATAAATAAAAAGTTATAACCATGTGTTTGCATTTTCCTTGATTAAAATGTGATGTAAATATATTTAAAATGACATGCAAATGATATGAAGGCTCCAGGCATATTTTTTCCAGCAAGACCCTCTGCATTGTAAAGGTTGTTAACAAAGCAAGAAATTTTTAAAAAAAGGAGAGGGGCGAAAAAAAAGAGAGAAAAAATCAAGTCAATACTGGAAGCAAGAGGGCAATGAAGGAGACATTTTACAGTTATAAAATAGATTTAGAAAGAGGAGGCAAGACATGTTGGTACAGAATTCACTCATTCCTGGTGACTATCATGAAGAATTAACTATGTCCTGGGGTCTTTTTCTAAGGCTTTGCTTTGCTTTAGAAGCCCATGCTGTAATGCACACTATATTTTCTACTCGTTAGAGTTTATGTATTAAATGGAATTAGCTGAAATATCTTTCTGAGACATCAGACTTAGTATTGAAGGAATTTATGGTTTCAATGCTTTCTTGTCTGGAGTATGACATATCACAATTTGGTGGAACATGAAATTGTGATAGGAACCTTTATGATACAATTTTAACTCAGGGCTATAAAGTAAGAGAAAATAAAAAGGCCTTAAAAATATGGTACACTGTTCACAGGTCTGTTTCCACAAAGGGATGAGTACAAACTCTGTTAGCATGGGGTTTAGCATTTCCAAGCTCTGCACCTTCTGCTTTATTGATGTCATACTTGGGCTCTTTATGAAACCATGTTTTCCTGTTTTCTGTTCTGTGTGTGTGCACGCACGTACGAGGATGTGTGTATGCATATGTATGTCAGAGTGAACAACATGAAATGACTCCTCTTGAATCTCTGAACAATGGAAAACCAGATATTGCTGAATTACAGCCTTTAGACAATTCCTCACTGGATTTATATCTCCATATTAAAACATGGTGGGATGAGATTCTTGGGTTCATTCTGCATGGTCTACACCTGCTTGTTTAGTTAAACTGCCTTTAGAGCTGCCTTTGGTCACTGACTTGGCATAAATAAGGCATAAGGACCATAACTCAGCCAGTTTTGCAATACTTTGCTGGAGGGAGGAATGGGGGCTATGACTAAAATTGTCTAAAGGCACTTCCTTGTTAACAAAGAAGTCAAAACTTGCTTAAGCCTTCCTAGCTGGCACAGAAAATTCTCTGCCACTTAATACCTGTTGAAGGGGTGTAAGTCTAAGTCAATTGTGGATAAGACAGTTGAAGGTCACAATAAAATACTTCATCAGGTAGTTTCAATTTAAGCAAGAACAGAACTGCGATCCTGATTTTAAATTTTGCATGTATCTGTCATTGCAGCAGACTGTGAGTTTAAGAAAAGAAACACCTTTCCTTGGGCTGGAAGATTTGGAAGGGGAAGATGTGACCTTTGAGATATCTTTCTTTTTGTCCACAACAAAAAGCTCAGCAGTCCTGGGATGCAGCAGGGTAAGTCAGATGCAATGTGCTGCAGAGCTGATCAAATTCTGTGGCAACTGGATGCACAAGTTAAGAGCTGACTTGGCAGGTACTGTTCCCAAGGCAGTTAATTGTTTCCAGCAGCTTTTCTTTGGTTTGCTTTTTTTTAAGAACGTTTTTCCTGGGTGACAGAGAAGCCAATGCAAATATGCACAATGAGTATTGCTTTAGGTTTCATTCAGGACACAAGGCTTCCCTAAGAGTATGTGAAAACTCCAGATATTTCCCACAGCTCAGACTGGAGTAAGAGCTGGCTTTAGACAAGAATAAATAAACTCCCATGAAAGAAAGCCAGGTTATGTGGCAGGTACCTTCTCGGGTCAGCCACCACTAAAATGAGAGAGATTAGGAGAAATTCCCTTTATGATTTAACATGGTATTCTATTTTCTGCCCTGAATGTTATCTTGATTAAATTAACTTGGGAAAACCTGCCAAGGTCTTTAAGATGTATAAAATAAGGTATGCCAATAAAGTCAAAAGGTATGTTAGTAAAGTTCAACATGTTTGTACTAATAAAAGCAGTGATTCAAGAAACTCACACTTCTGCAGCCTTTGAATGAGAGAACTTGTTCACTAGGTGTGAGTGAGTCACATTGCATGCATGTCCAGGCATTTCAGGGTTTTATGTGCATGAGGCTAATGTTGTCAGAGTGCTACTGAGCTCATAAGGAATGCAGGGGGAAAGAAATTCCTTACCAAGCCTTGTATGTTTTTGAGAGGAAAAGAAATATGTAGAGGAATTCATCAAATATGACCAGTATATTTAAATTGCTTGCAGTGATAACAGAATGAGATATTAATAACAGATAAAGGGGTTCTTAGTTACATACTTAAAAGCTTATTTAAAGAACCTAGATTAGATCATAGATCAACACAGCCTCACTGGAAAAAGCACTCGTCTTACACATTGGGCTGCACACTGCAGCACTTAACTGAGACTTTGGTGAGATAAAGCTGTTTGGCTTTTAAGTCAACCTTGAGATGACTTTCCCTTTTAAAAAAACCAAACCACTTTGATTATGTATTTGGTTTGCATACTAAATAAGCTGCTCAGCTAAAAATATACCCCCGCAAGGATCTTATGTCATCTCCCCCCAAATGTGTGACAGAGAGTGAAAGACAGGCAAGGCAGAAGAGGCAATATGAGAACCCAAGTTTTAATTTTTGTCAGAACAAGTTGGTAAATTTGTATTAAATTATCTAATGCCTAGAAGACAAAGGCTTTAGCTTTTAGATAACAAATCTGACAGCTGGAGGCCAGATCTACAGGTAACATGAGCATGTGCAGTTTGGGGAACATTGCTCATTCTGTGCTGTTTCATGCCAGTCCCAACACTCATGTGCAAACCCCGTGACATTTCTGCTCACTTAAAAAAGCACAGCAAAGTCAGGTATTAAACCTGTGGCCCCCAAGATGGAATCCTTCACCCCATTCCCACTGTGCACCTTCAAAACCACGTGCAGCCCTGGCTGTCCTGGGCCATGGGCTGGATATTCAGAGATCCATGTGCAGTGGAATTCTGGCTGCCCCTGTGCCTGCAGCCAGCACACAGGGAGGAGTGACAGGCACAATAGCTGCACACTCCTTCCTGCCCTCTTTTAAAAGGATGTGCCCTCCAGATAAATTCAGGCACTGTCAGAGTTGACACATTTCTCAGGAATTAACAGGAGGCAAAGCTCTGAAATGCCAGATTCCCAGTAAATTCTCTCAGCTTTTCATTAGTTCTCTGGTTGTAGATACATACCCCAGGAGACCTTTAAGGGCTATTTTATTGTTCTAAAGAGCTTGCTGGAGTAATTTAAATAGATAGGAACACCATGTTCTCTGGATGGGAGGTGAAGGAACCATGATAGGGCTATTATTTTACTCGAAGTTGGAGTCTGAAAAATAGGGAGTGTTTAAATTTAGAATTTTCCACCACTGAACAACTCTGCCTAAGGGCTGTGGAGAGCAGGGCAGTTTTCAAAGCCTTTTTTCTTTTTTTTTTTTTTTTAAATATCCTCAAATAAACAGGGATCACAAATGGAAAAGGAAACCTCAACAATGCAGTCCAGCCCTTGGGGAAACAAGACTGATAATGGACAATTTTATGGCTCATTTGTAAAAAGGGAAACTCTAGCAGAGTACTCTGTTTATTTTGTCCATTCGATTCATATCAGCATTTCCGTAAAAAAAATAAAAGATGTTTGGATATCTGAATACCTTGAGAAAACAAGCAGATAGCTTATGGACGTTTGCAGTGAAGTACAAACTACTGGAGGATTTATTACAAACACTGCATGTATTAGAAGGGTCAGACTCCAGTAGGCTTTCCTTTAGCCCCATATTCTTCCTATCAATTTATTTCTGAAGGTTAATTCAGAGTTTAGGGAAGCGTTTCCCTCTAAGACAGGCAGTGTTTGCAGACTTACAGCCAGCCAGACCTGTAAACCTGCAACTGGTTTGGGGGGCTTAATGATGCTTGGGAGTCTCTCTGTATCTCTTTGTGTGCTTGAGCTCCCATGGTTGGATTTGCTGCCCTGCTGACCAGTTCCAGAATTAGAACAGCAGCAACAGGCAATTGTGCATTTCTGGACTTCAGTAGTTAGTTTAAGAGGCTCTGTCTTCTTTTTTCTGAAGCTTTGATTCTGAGCTACCTATTTGAAATTCCCTGTCTCCCCACCCCCCCAACAAAAAGGAAAAAAAAAAAAAGAAAACAAATGGGAAGAGCTAGATTAGCCTCTGCCAAATTGTACACAGGCTGCCTGTCTTTGGCACTGAAATGGACAGGACTGGGATTGTTGGATTGTTTTCAGATGTGTTATGACTATCATGAGATGTCAACTGACTGGGAATCACACACTGGGAAGAGCAAAAGGTAAAAGAGAAAAATCAGAAACAAGGAGGTATTATATGAGGAGGGGTGAGCTGGGAGAATATTGGTAGATATGGAGTGTCAAATACCTCCTAGATTTTGCCAACAATAGCAAGCCAGTTATGTAAACCACAGAGAAGAACAAGCTCTTTAAAATACACCGTGATGTGTATGTGAATGAACACAAACATGCATTACATATGTGTGGTGAGGCTCAAGAAAATGCAAGTGCTTTGGAGTGAAAAGCTGTACTGAAGACTTTTGTGTTTAACACCACCACCTCCTGCATCATGTTTTTCATGTAATGTTAGTTCAACGTTCCACTTGTGAGCCATGAGATTTGCTTCTCTTTTTGTACATATATCTGAGTTGTAGTCACTTTGATGAAATGTTGCAGAGAGCCTCAAGGTAAAGGTGAGACCTGCAGTAAATGCATTCTTAGTAGGTGTACACAGAAACTTGACTCTACTGATCCCTCTATTTCTGATAGATTCTAGCTGTGATTGGTGTGTTTTCACTGAATAATTGAGGTTGGAATAGATGTCCAGGGAGTCTCTAATTCAACTGCTTGCACAAAGCAGGATTATCTGCAGCAGGTTGCCCACATGTAATCAGGATTTGGTTATCTCCAGAATGGAGGCTCCACAACCTCTCTGGGCAGCCTGTTGTACTGGTTGCCACCTCCCCTCCCCCCAGAAAAAGTGTTCTCTCATGGAATGGAATTTTCTTCTAGTCAGTCTGGCTCCATCGCCTTCTGTCCTGCCACTTGTTACTGGATATTATCAAGAAGAACCTGGCTCTATCTTCTTAATCTCTCCCATCAGGCATTTTTTTTTATTTGCCCTCACTGTCCCAACCCCCTACTACGCTCCCCCAAACCTTTGTCTTCTCCAGATTGAACCACCACAGTCTTCTCGGACTCTCTTTATCAGTCAGACTCTGCAAGGCCTTATCATCTTTGTGGCCTTTTGCTGGATCTGCTCTTGTGTCTCCCTGGCTCCAGTCCTGGAGGACTCAGCACTGGGCACAGAGCCCCAAATATGTGCTGGCACTGCCTGCCCTGCTCTACAGCCTTTTTTACTGTAGAGGTTCACAGCTGACTTGTGGTCACTTTGGTGTCCAGCAGGAGCCCGAGGCTGTTTTCTAAAAACCTACTTTGCAGCCAGTTCATCCCTAGATGATTCTGGTACAGGAGATTATTGCTCCCTTGGATCAGGACTTTTTTACTCCCTAGTCCTGAACTTCGTGAGACTCCTGTTGGCTCATTTCTCCAGCCTGCCCTTGTGCCTCTTCTCAATGGCAGCACAGCCAGCTGTGGCATCAGCCCCTCCAGCTGTGTATCATCTGCACACAGGAGAAGGTGCCTGCTGTCCCACCACACAGGTCATTAGGAAGGTGTTAAACTCTGCCCTGAGCCATGCAAACACCACCAGTGACAGGCCTCCAGCTGCACTTCGTGTCACTGGGCACAGCTCTGGGACAGGCAGAGCAGTTCACTTTCAGCCAATCTCTGTCCCTTTTTCTAGTTCAAATTTCATGGGTTATCTGCGAGGATATTATGGGAGACTTGAAAAGCTTTCCAAAAGTCAAGGTAAACAATATCCACTGTTCTCCCTTCCTTCTCTGCTCTAGCCATGTGATAATATAATGCTGACAGGGTGGTCAGGAATTATTTCCGTTTCATAAATCCATCTGGTTTTGTTGGGGTCTGTAGCTGCATTTTGGAAAGAAAACCAGGCAAACAAAGGAGGTGAGGTTAAATCAGGAAGCTTCACATGTAATGTCAAATTTTGTCATATTGGATTCTCTATTCTAAGCTCAAAATAGCAGTGTCATACATAGAATCTCCTGTGGTGGTATCCTATCCCAAGAGGGTCTAAGGTATATGTTAGCTCAGATTTCATATCCAACACAACGGAGAGCTTATACCTTTCTGGTGGATTTCCAATCAATGCTTTATTTCAGAGCATTGAATGAACATTATCATTGAGATATCCTAAATGTCTGTCTCTCCAGCCCTTCCACAACCTATGGTCTCCTTTGACTGAGCACTTTTGGGGCTGCCTTACCAAAGAATACCTGTAGTATTTGCTTTCTTGTAAGGCCTCCTTATCTCACCAGACTTCTACACTTTCCATTTAGCCTAATTTTGTATATGTTTAAACAGTGAATTCCTCAGACTCCTGGCAGACAATTTAATTGGTTAATTGAGCTTTGTTACTCTTTCATGCAACAATCACAGTTGCCTTTGAGGGATTGTCCTTGCCTGTTGTACAGTCTTGTACATTGTGGAGATTTTGGCACTGATAAAATGCTTTTGGCCAGAGTGGATGTGTGCTATTTACTCCCATTCCTTCAGAGGCAATTCTAAGGTTGACTATAGTATCAAACAAATATCCAAACCTACAAATGCTTCTGATCAGCTTTTAGCTGCCTGACAATGCTGGGCTTAGTGGCATGTGCATGTTATTGGGAGCAAGCCATTGAGTTCTGGAGGGGATTAAGAGCCAAAAGTCGGCAGCCTAAATGGATTGGCCAGAAAAGAGGAACTGAGCATTTCTCCATTCAGCACTGTGTGCTGTGAGTGCCTGTGAAAAGCTGGCCCTCCATTTTTCCATGGGCATTTTAATGCCTTGGGGTGCCATTTCTCAGAAGAAAATAACAGGAAATCTGTGCTTCTCATCATCTTTCAGTTGCTAGATTTTGGAAGTATCTTGAGGACAACATCTCCTGTTGTTTCTTCCTCACAAGGGAGTTTTTGAGGAAAACACTATCTTGGAAAAACACAGACCCATACACCACTGTGGCTATTGAAATAATTCACATTAAGAGGGTTTCTTGTGGGATGCTCTATGCAAGGCTTGTCGAGCAAGATCCCTTCTGGGTGGCCTTTGTCCATCTCCCAGTGTTTTCGTGACACATCTTTTACTGCAAAGAGTAATTAAAGGCCTTCACCTCAGAGGTCCAGGAAGAGTGGAAGGAGGTATTGACTGAACGATGATATGGCTGACACTTTTGTTCCTATCACTTTCCTGATAAGCTCAAGCTGTTAAACTCCAGCTAACCAATCAGTAGAACAATTTACTACCCCTGTGTCATTTTAAGTGGGCTGTCTGGCTGGAGCAGGATGTATTCAAACGAAAGTTAACAAAGTATGTTTTCTTTTGAGGATTTGTCTACTATAAAGAGCTTGAAGGGAACTTTTGAATGGGCATTCTCATCCCGTTACAGCTGAAATACCCATTGTACCTCCCACAGCTTCAATAACTGCTGTTATTTTCATTTCCAGCACATTTAGAAACAAACTATGTTGAATCTACTTTATTTGATGGGAGAGGTTCATAAAGAAATGGCAAAGGGCTCGCATTTTTAAAATGTTTGGCCTTCAGATATCCTCTTCTTTCCAGATCCTTTAAGCCATGCTCAGGTGACCCTTACAGGCTGAGCAGCAAAACCCTGCTGGGAGAGAGGGGCCCAGAGCTGCTGCAGTCTCCCTTGTGGTCCCTGCCGATCAATGTCTGCTCTTATTCCACAAAGAGCCTGGACTGTCTTGGCAGGGAAAGCTTCATGGGATCAGGTATAATCCCCTGAGGAAAACAATTGTATACAATAAGAACTTGAAAGCATGAAAGGAAAAGATTTTCAACTCCTCTAAGCAGAGCTTTATTGATAAAAACTGCATCTGCCACTTTTCTCTAGTTGGTTTTCTATCATGTGAAAAACTGCAGAAAAGTGAGGCTCATATCACTCATAAGTGAGTTTGCCCTGTAATTGAAAAATAAAATAAAGTTATTTGGCTGCAGACTGGGTATAAGCTTGATGACAGAGTGCAAGGTATTTGTTTTCTTGTGCAGAGTTCTCATATTTTCTCCTCTCCTTACTCCAACCCATCTGTAGAAATGTTTTCTTTTCTTGTTACCTCAAAGCCTGAATGTTGTAGATTCTGGGTGAAAGACTTAATTCAAATACTTTTCTCTCATTCTTCTGTAGGAATTCAAGACTTGTTGGTTCAGAGAATGTTGGTTCTTTTGTCTATTCTCTTCTTTTTTCCTTTCAGGATGATCATGTTGACAAATTTTAAAACTCAGTGTTAGGTAACTGGCATGATGGTGAAATACCTATTTACCTTTTGTGTGACAGCAGCAGCTTGTTTCCTCTGATACAGAATGTAGAAACCAAGCAAGATGCAAGTTTATATTTTTTTCTCTTTGCTAACGAGAGAGCCACTGAGGACATTCTTAAATGCTAGTTTATAGGATTGCCAAACCCTGCAGGTAAATGTTACCCTCAAAAAAGGCACATTGTACATGTGCCTATGTACCTGAAGTGTCTTTCTGTATGACTGGGATGCCAATAGGAATGTGCCAGACACCACTCAGAATTTCGGGTGAGAAAAAAAGGCACTAAACTGATCCTTTATCTGCTCTGACCGCCTTGGAACTAACTTAATTTTCTTTCCCTCGCAGTTCTTAGCCAGCTCTGCACAAGCAGGAGGAAGGCAGCTGCCTGGGCTGCTGTCCACAATGCAGGTGATGGGCAGAACCAAACTGTTGTTCTTGCCCCTTTCAGGGTGAGCCCTTGTACACTGCTTAGAGTTTGGGCAGCACCAAACCTTGGGGGACCTTAAAGTTAGCTCATGTGTCTGCCTGACCTTTATCCCAGCCATAGTTTTTTGACCTCCCGTATAGATTCTCCTGGTTAAATTATTGGGCTTGTCAAATCTCCCTAGAAGGTAGAAAATGAAGCTGCATTTTGTCTCTCTCCAGCTAGCAAAGCTCAAGGTTTACATCTATTCTACATTCTTGTAGTCTTAAAGTCCTACCTGTTTCCAAGGAGTCTAAATGAGTCTGAAGTGCAATTAAGCTATTCTATTTAATCTCAGCTGTGAAGAGAGGGTTCAGAAAGAATGATGTTTTTGACATCTGTCACTTGCACAATCACCTTCCTGTGCCAGCAGAAGAAATGCATTACCCTTTCTGATTAGAGAGTGATTTTAACTAGCAGAGTTATTGGGTGATACCAGCTACAGTGACAGATATACATCCTGGAATGCTTTCCCAATCCTGCTGTGTTTATAAAAGGGATACAATCAAGACAATGTTATTTTTTTATAGCCACATTTCTGAGAGGAATAAAATCCTATTCTTCCCACAAGTAATATTTTGATGTGCACATTTAAATGATGTTGAAATTACACCTATTAACTGCTAAAAGTAATAGATGCACATTAGTATCACAAAAAGAAAATACTACAACAGGTAAGAACTGAAATAGAGCTGGGGAATTCAACATCATCTATCTATGATTTGTCATGTTGGGTTTTTTATTGATTATTTGTGATAAAAGAAGTTCCCAGCTTTTAAAAGGAACAATACAGAACAGGGTTATATCCTGTTATGTTGGTGATACCTCTTCAAAATCAGAGACAAAGGAAACTTACATTTAAGTTAACTATTTAATCTAAATAGTGGTATTTAATTTAAATAAATGAATAAACTAAACTGGTAAATAAACCAATATTTAATTTGAATAAATTAGTAAGACCACATTATTTTAACTATGAACCAGTTCTGAAAACTGGGTGACTGTAAAAACACATGAACCATGGGTCAAGTAACCATGACTTTGTGATCAGTCAAACCAAAGCTGCAAATCCAGCCATTCCTGAACACTGGAACATTTAAAATAGGAATTTGGCTATAGATCTGTGGCTTGGTTCTGTGTCCCAAATTAAGGAGAAACTGCTTTCCCCAAAGCAAAAAACACTTTGGAAAAACAGAAAGGTTATAGAAAAGAAAGAAAAAAGAAGGCAGAGCCGAGGCCATCAGGAGCTGTTTAAGTGTGGTAGTCCCCCACCACGTTAGCTGATAGGACATTTGTGTGCCAGTGTGATTGCCTGAGGGTCTAATGCCCCTCTCGTGCGCAGGTGCACATCTGACATGTGCTTAAGGTGGATGCAGTGGTGTCACCTAACCAGGCTGTCCTCTTTGTCTCACACACCTGTACACACCTGTATGCAGAAGGAAGGTGCTTGGGTTGTTAGTAAACAAGGTAAAAAGAGAGAGACTTTGGTCTGTCGCTGTGGTGTGAAAATTCCTCATCGGTATGGTGACCTAGGAGGAAGAAGTCCTAAGGATGCCTTGGGAAATGGACTTCCAGGTGACTTCTGGTGCATGGGTCATTAATCAGCTGGCTCTGGTTTTAGCTGACCATCACCATCAGATTGGCTGCTATCTGATCAAAAAATGCATCAGGGACTTTTTACTTCCAAAACAATACCTGATAAGTCCATTGGAATACTGACTAATTTAGGCTGTTCTGCAGCTGAATCGTTCCTGAAGCCCTAAGAAGGATGGTAAGTCTTCCTCAAGTGCTCAAATTGCACAAGCACTTAAGACAGCTGATCTTTCATGAAAATACAATGAAAATGTTTGATTATCTTTACATTTTTCAAGTACTATAAGAGTACACAATTGTTCTCCTTGAGTGTCAGCAGCAGTCTCTTAAAGAGGGAAATTCAGTAGGAAAGCTTTTAAACTTAGTGGAGCAAGGAGGCCAAACTCACCTTTTAGTACAGGAATATGCTGTTGTATATTTCCTGACTCTTCCCAGCCTAAACAACATCTAAGATCAAATCTTGAGTGGTCTGCAAAAAATATAATGAAACTTAGGGCCGTAGAAACTGAAGTATTGGTCTCAGGAGGAAAGGGCTGTACAGTACAGCTTGTTCTTTGTGGAGTTCTGCTAAAACTGGCAAAATGTGGGATTTGAAGGATTCCTTGTTAAATAGTAGAAATGTCGTTTTGTAACTGACATTACAAAGCCTTACCTCTGCTCTGAAATGTACTGAGGCCAATGAAAGGATCCCTGTCACCTCAAATGAGTTTGGGATTGTGCCATATCAGCAAAGTGTGGGAAGCAACAGCAGCCTGTGTCTGGTACTCAGGACTGAGGAAGAGACACCTATAATGTGGGTCCTGTTCTGTATTAGTTTTCATATCGTTTTCATACACCTGTTCTTTATTTCCATGCAATTCATTGCCTATCACTAAAGGCAGCTGCAGCCGTGCAGAGGGTGGCAGGGAAACAGGAGGAATTAGTCCCCCACACCGGTAAGTATGGATTAGGGCAGAGCAGAAGCAGAGAAGGCTGGAAGCATTGTTTATACTAAACAGGCCATTTGCTGGTGCAGTTTGTGCTAGGTGTTGTCAGGTGGCAGGGAGCCCAGCGCCAGGCTGGCCCGGCCCCAGCGAAGGCAGCGCTGCACACAAGGTGCATGGGTTCCCTGTGGCACGGAGGGCAGGGCTACCTGCTGCCTACAGCCAGCGTGGAAAGGGCACAACCCCCCAGGGACCACATGCAAGGGGTAACAGACTGGCTGTGTTCAGCTAGGTGAATCTCACTATTCCCTTCACCCTCCTGGTTTGGACGTGCTCTGTGTTAAACCCACTGTGAGCAGGTTTCCCGTTCGCTTGGAAAAACCTGGGCTGTGAGCACTGCCTGGCCAATTAATTTTTGTGATACCTGGGGAGCAACAAAGCCTGAAAAACCGTGTTTTTCTTTCTTCAATTACATTCGTTGTGGTAGCAAGGACGAGGTAGGAATCACTAAAATAATTTGATCCGAAGTTGTTTTGGCAGAGTGGTTCTGTGATGAACTGCACTGTGTTTACTACAGATTTGGGAGGATATGGGGCTGCAAAGAGCTGCAAATAAACGAGGAGTTGGAGCAAATAGGTGAGTCAGGCTTCCTTTATGTGCCATAAGGACAAAGAGGGGTAGTTTCACACTGAGCATCCATCGTGGAGAATCAGCCTCCCAGAACTGCTGTGATTAGAAAGCACTGTTGAATGAAGGATCGTTTAAAACAGCTGGACAAGGCAGGAGGCAGGCTACTCCAGACAGTCAGCAGGTGCAGAGGACAGCAGGAGGGCAACAGAATTTGTTAGAAAGCCTGCCATTAATTATATTTTTTTACTAGTAATTTTATTAGAGGAAGGGCTTTTATTTTATTATTGTTTTTTTCATTAGAAATAACAGTGGTTGTGTGTGAGGCATATTTATACACTTTACCCTTGGACTAGATTTGCTCACAGTGTCTGAAAGACCATATTGTGCAGTATATGTTTAGGGTTTTCAATATATGTTTTGGGTTTTTTTCATGTAGTTGTGATCTCAGTGAAGGGTTTATTATTTGAAAAAACTGATAAATCTTTGTCATTTAACTACATAGTAAATGGCTTGACTTTTCTAGATTCAGAATTAGGGTTTAGAAAGGAAAGAAGAATGTAGAGTGTGGTTTTTTTGTTTGTTTGCTGGTTAGTTTTTGGGGCTTGATTTTGTTGTTTTAGGTCAGTGGGTTTTTTGCCTTTCTTTTTGTGTGTGTGTGTGTTTTTGGTTTTTTGTTTGTGTTGTATTTGTTCTGTTTGTTTTTTGTTTTCTGTTCAAGTGCTGCTTCAGGTGTCATTTTGGCAGAATAGGAGGTGCCAAGTTAAGGAAAAAAAAATTTACGCTGAAGTCCTGTAGAGAATTCCTGCAGGATTAAAACAGTTACAAGATCCTCTTTCCTCTTCTTACATTCATGCATTTTGCCTCACAAACATGCATTCCCCTCTACCAGCAGTAACCAGTTTTTGAACAAATGTACCTTGCTGATGTTTTGCAAATGGCTGCTGCACTCTCTGAAATGGCTGTTCCAAATGCAGGTGTCTGCCATGCAGGACTTCACCAGCTGCCTGCTTAAATGCCCTGCCTTTGCTGCAGCCTGCAAGCTGCTTTACATCTCATCAGAGAAGTCAAAAAGTCAATTAATATGCTGACCAGGACAAAATAGTTCTTTGCACCTATAGTCAATCCCAGTGTGGACTCTCTTATGAGAAAATTATTAATAATAAGTATATTGTAGGCCTCATGTCATCTCTCTAGGAGATACTTAATCCTACAAGTTGGATCAAGAATCTAATTTGCTTTTAATCAGATGGGATATAGCTTTGTGTATGAGGAAATACTGCTTAATCTTTTTCATTCTTTTGGGGAGGCTGGGAGTCCAAAAGCCATTGTGATTTGAGGACTCATTCAGTGCTGGTAGAAGTGAATAAATTCAGTATTCCAGGGACTTAGCGTGACTCCTGTGGTTTCCTTTGCCTGCCCTTTTAGAAAGTGTTTCACTGAGATGCTCAGAAGCAATCCAGGGGGGTGGGCTGTGTGAGAGGGAGCATTACTGGGTCACAAGGCAGCTGCTGTTGCAATGCCTGCGCTGTTTGTGTTGCAGACTGGCAGCTCGGCACTCCTGCAGGTGCAGCTTCAGGTGTGAAGGGCCCTGCACACACAGGGTCTGTGCACAGCCATCCCAGACACACCTGTGCCTTCCCAGACCCAGAGCCTTTGCTGTGCTCAGCTGGGTCTCAGCTGCCATTCAGTGCCCGCTGCACTCGGAGGAGCCACGAGGGCTTCGGGGGGTGTGTGACACTCAGAGTGAGCCAGGACTCCAGGTAGGGGAGGCTGCTGCTCATCAACCTCAGCTCAGGTTTTCCTCCCTGTTTCGGTGTGCACCTCATCAGCTGTGTTTGGTAAAAGGCAGAGTGAAATCAATTTCTCTCTTTCTTCTTCCCTCCAAAGATTAAGATGTGGTTTTGCGCTAAACACTAAAAAGCAAACTGGGAGTGATTCTGAAACCTGACATCTTTGTGTAAAGTAACTTTAGACTAAGCACTATAACTTATTTTTTTCTTTTTGTTCTAAGATCAGTAGGAGAAGAGGATTTGGCCCATTAGACTTCATTTGCAATGTATGGAAATTGATAAAATTCTACTTTAAAGAAGCTAGCTGCAATCTGTCATTTAATTTGAAGAGTCCCTGCAGCACTGAGATTCAGGTAAGAACCAGTTAATGATAACAGTATTAATGAACTTTTCCAAAGGCACATTTCATTTAGCTATAAAAAGATGGTTATCTCTGATACACTGAATATCAAATCAGCTATCAAACTGGAAGTGAGATTAATGAATCAGATAAATAACTAAATATATAATACTTTAACCTTAGTATGAGAGTTTAAAAGTAAAGACTAACTGGACATGCTGGGCAGATTGTGTTTAAATAAACACTACCTACAGAATTAAGTTAAATACCAGTCCAGGGGTTTTTTTATCAGTTGTAGTCTAAAATAACAAAAGAATCATATTTGGTGACTCCTGTAAGGAACATGCCCAGGTGTAGACTGGAGGAAAACGCTGCCTTTACTTCTTTTGTTAACACTGGGCATGCTTGTAAAATAGAGGTTTTTGTCAAGATACATGTGCTGTATCAAAAATGTTCCAACAATATAACAGAAATTACATTGAATGGCTAAAGAATAGCCTGTATATTTCATTATTTCTCTCATAGCCCAATTGGGTGGAAGTGAATCCTCTCTGTCCTGTGAAATTATTTTTAATGAGCTTAATATTATTCCTTCTCTACATACATCCATTTGTTCATAACCCTGGCCAATGAATAAGAGAAAATTATGTATTCTTTGAACCATAACAGGCACAGCTATTTTCTAGCTTTTCAAGGGCATATTTATATTAATCCTAACAGCAGCCAGGTAAAGAGCCTGAGAGACAAAGCATGCTCAAAATGTCCTTTGTGTGTTAGGACTGCTCACCCATACAGGCTGGGTCTGGCCATAGCAAAGCTCATGGAGGACTGGACACTATGGGAAAAGTTGTGTAAGCAAGAAGGCAGAATCATTTCCATGGATAACCTTGGAAGAAGGACAGGAGGAGATATGAACAGAGAAAATAGGGCTCTTTAACCCCCGAGAGGTCAGCCATTACAGCGGAAATGAAAGAAGGGGATGCCATGGAGGGCATGGCATGTATCTCACACAGCAGTCACGCATCCCTGCCTCTCTGCTGAGGTGTCACATATTCAGCTGAGCTCTGGATATACGACAGTCATCAGTAAACGTCTTAGCAGTGCCCAGGAAACACATTCCCACACTGCCTCCTCTGATGGATCAAGGCAAGGAGAACTCTGCTGTGTCCGTGGCAGGCAAAGTGGCAGTGCAAGGTGAGGGGCTCAGGTCTGCCTTTTCCACTCAGCAGCTCAGCCCTCAGAAACCTGTGAACTTCCTCTCCTGCCAAGTGAACTTCCCTCCACAAATAGCAGCACTCCTCATGGCTTTCTGCTGCCAGTCTCCATCTGTGTCTTACTTCTCACTCAGTTTCTAGATCTTTGTGACACCTCAAAGCGCTTAGCCCTGCTCCCCACCCAACCCCAGCTAAGACCTGTGATACTGCTAGCCAGTCATAATTTAGACTTGTAGAGAAAGCAAAACGAACTTGGAAACCTGCAAATAATCTTGTTCCTTGATGTGAGAAAGCCATCATGCAGAGGAGGAAAGCACGACAGCTGAGTAGGTGATTGGCACAAAGCTGTACATTGAAATCAGCTGTTCTGTGGCAGGCAGTGCTTTAAGGGAATTCCCACTCTGCTGCTTCCTGAACAATGCATGAACTTGAGCTGGTATCTAGCTGATGTCTAACCTGCCCTTTCTGGGCCTTGGTTTTCCATACCTAAAATGGGGACAGTAACTCTTTCCTGCATCAGAGAATTGTTGAAAGAAAAGGGTGAATAGCACTTTGGATTCAAAACAAGTAGAATCACAACAGGTAGTAATCAGACTTATAAGGAGTAATCATAGAAGACTTACCAACAGATTTCCTTTTAGAAAAACAGATCAAATAGAGATTTAACAGATATGGTTTAATAAAAGAATATTTCTCTCAGTTGACTGTTCTCCATTACAGGCTAAGCAGGTACAATTCAGAAAAATTCCAGCGACTTGTATGAAGAAAACAGATCATTAGCTGAGAATCCGATTGGTCTTCCAGTATAGATTTTATATGGCTTTTATGGCTTACATGGAAGAAATGAGACAAATAAATAGTTTCCTTTTATGTTAATTTTGAAATATATAAGTTGGTGTAAAGCTTGTTTATAACATGAATTGACAGAGGTGATGAGGAATATTCCTATCTAAATACTTATTGCTGAAAGGCATTAACAAATCACTGCCTTAAATGTGATGCAGTAAGTGGGTCACTAGCCTTTGCAATGGCCTCTGTAAACAAGATCTGCAGGAGGTGTAACCTGCAGGGAAATAGGAAAAGATCTCAGATGTTCAGTTTGTGGCTTATAGGGAAAGCTTGGTCCAAATTTACAGTCTGACATGGCTCCTTATACGGAGACTGGGAAGATACCCCTTTAGCACTATATGAGGATACACAGGAAAAAAGGACAAAGTGGTTTGGAAAGGTCTGCTGTGTGACTTCTAAGGAATGGTAAAAGTGTGCAGAAGGCAGGAACACAGAGGGATCTTGGCTAATCTAAAGCAAACTTGTGCTGGGAACATCTCAAGAAACCTGTATGTAGGGGTTTTGGATCCAAGGCTGGAGAAGGGCTAGTCTGGGTTGTCTTTCCTGCAGTGGTAAGCAGAAGTCCAAAGCACAGGAGAGAGAGAACTGTTCAGGTGCAGGAGAAAGGAAAGAAGGAAGTCAGAAATGCCTGAAAACAAATGTCTTGGTGGGCTCTTAAATCTCTCATTCATTTATGTCCATTCTATTCATACATATTGTTTTCACAAATTCAGACTGAATGTGGGAGGCTCATAGAGTGATCAGGGCTCTGCTTTTCTGTCCTTTTTTGCTTTCTCTCGATTATAAATGACTGAGCCACTTCCATTCTCTGGAATGAAAATTATTTCTTTCAAAATAGACAACAATGTTGCTTTTTATGCCACAGATGAGCTTTCCTCTCTGTATCAATACCAACTCAATAGGGATTCATGCTTTAAGACAAGAAACCCTTGACAGAGTACCTGCAATAAATAGCAAAATACCATCCCATTGTTTTCAGCTAAAACACCATAATTGTTCTGGTTGCAACTTAAGAACAGCTTTCCTTGGAAGAAGATAATTAAATTTCATTAATTGTTATGAACACTGTTGTGCTTTAGTGAGTTTCTGCTCAATAAAATAGCTGGGAACAAGCAAGAGAACACCTGAAGGGGAAGATAGTTAATGGTGGGTTTCAGGTACTGAAAAATGCCTCTCTCACTTGGAAACAAAACCCGAGATAAATGGCTGGTAAACAGCACCCGTGGAGGAGGGCACGAAGCAAAGCAAAGGACTGGCTCAGTGAACTGGCTACTGCTAATTAAATGGTTTCATGCACTGTCTACCTCAGGTAATGAGGTCTGGCTAAACCTTCAGGCCCCGGGCACCTGTTAGAAAAATGTAGCTGGTAGGGAAAAAGAAAATTCCACAGGGACATCTTTGATTTAAACAGAATGAGATGGCATGCTGCCATGTCAGTGGTCTTTCATGGAATGCAAATAGGTCTGTCTAATGGAGAGAAAATGCACATCGTTCATTTTAGACTATAATTAGGTTTTAATTTAATCAAATATTGGTACCAAAGCAGCCCTTGGAGAAAGATTCTGGTATTAAAGCCTTCAAAGCTTCTTTGGAGAACTTTAAATGGTTTGTATGGTATTAAATCAACTTGCAAAGTGGTGACTATACAATGTGCATATCTTAGCTCTATCACAGACTATTATAAAATTAAAACAGGGAACAAGTGGAATGCAGTCTTTTTATGAAAGAAAACACTGAGTCATACTGTGAGTCACTATCTCAGGGAGACAAGGTTTTTGAACATTGGCTTTTAGAAGAGTAATAAAAAGAACTACCAAGGATAGTGTGCAATTAAAGGTAAATTTAATCTCCATTTAGGGGCTAGAGTATATGGTATTGAATTATTAGTAAATAAGGTTTAATTGCAAAGCAAGGGAAGCAAATATGAAATTAATAATGGATCTACCACTTTTCATTATTACAGTCTTGTCTATGTGAGCAGATTTACATAGTCCTGTGTTCCTCTCTGGCTGGGCTTTGGAAAGGGAAGAGACACTTTCAGGTTATGTTGGATAATCTCCAAAATTATTTTCATTCCTGTCAATGTCCTGTCTAGTTCCTTAGATACTCCAACCCTGTCAAGCAGGCTGCAGCTGGAATAATTTCTGTGGAGAACAGTCATCACTTCTAGTTCTCATATCCATTTCTGGAGTGCAGCCTGGGTTTCCTTGCTAGAGTGTCTCCCATCTTTATTAGAAGTTGGTATGTAAAGTACCCAGTGTTTTCTGATAGCTGCTTGATAGTGAAAGCTGGGGATTTGGTCCTGAGGTCATGGAAAGGAAAAAGAAAACACACTGCACTGGATTTTTCAGCATATATTAAGTGTAGAACATGGAGAAAGTCAGTATATTCATTTAATGCCTAATTTTCATTTTAATATCCAAACTGTAACTAGTATTATGTAATCTGTATTTTTTGATTTTGTAGATAGGATTAAAACGCACATATTTGGTTATGCATTTGAAATAATTCAAGTTCCCTTTAAATACAGTAATTTTTCAGGTGGACAGAAAAAGCATTTTTACATTGAGTTTAGGAAAGAAGAGAGGGCAAGAAAAATCTGTGTTCTCTGGAAACTGTGCAGAAAAATATCATTCTTTGATGAGGAGAATAGCAGGTATTGTTTACCTTGACTTATGCAAAGCTTTTGACACAGTCTCCCATAATATTCTCGCAGATAACCCATGGAATTTGAACTAGAAAAAGGGACAGAGAGATGGCTGAAAGTGAACTGCTCTGCCTGGCTCAGAGCTGTGCCCAGTGACACGAAGTGCAGCTGGAGGCCTGTCACTGGTGGTGTTTGCATGGCTCAGGGCAGAGTTTAACACCTTCCTAATGACCTGTGTGTGGGACAGCAGGCACCTTCTCCTGTGTGCAGATGATACACAGCTGGAGGGGCTGGTTTTGGTACTCCCTGTAATCTTTAAATGATTCTGAACTGTGGCAGGGTGTTTCAATACAGAAGAGGTGTTCTTCATAAATAAATGTGTAAAAACTGCAGGAAATGGGGACTAGTGTAAACTTCATAGTGTCTGGACCTCAGTTTAGGAACTGATTTTGTTCTTGCAGTGCCCCCTGATTTCAAGGGAAAGCTTTAGTAGGCTAGGAAGACAGACTCCAAAAGAATTTACATCAGGGTGGATCTGTAAGTAAGAAAAAACAAACTTCACCTACAAAAAGAATAAGTTTATTTTTTGTCACTGAAAAAGGCTTATTGACTGAACCGTCAAAGTATGTTTGCAGCTCCTGCTTGTGCTAAATTGTGACTAAGCAGTTTGCTGTAAGAGGTGTCAATTTAGCATCATCTGGGGTAATGTGCTTACTTAAATACCTTCTGAGTAATTAGGAAATTGCTTATTAGTTTGCCACTGTCCCCAGCAGAATTGTTACAGGATCAGTTTGTTGGACACTGTTAGGAGTTGATTTCCTGCCTGCATTGTTTTCTGCAAATTGTGGCTTATGAGGGCATGGGCTTTTACTGTACTCACAGCAAAAGTAAACATCCTAAATTAAGACAAACAAAGTTTGGTTGTTAGGAAGAGAACCAGTCAAGCAGGAAATGCCAAGTAAAACAACATTCTTTGGGCATCTGATATAAATATGATTCTCCAAGCAGCCTGTTGGGTCCTGCTGGCTGGGGTTTCCCTACACTTGCTCCAGACACCGAGTGAAGGATTAGTGATCCTGGCTGAGGTGTAACAATTCTCATGTTGTATGGAGTACACATCCCAGACTTTATGCTTATTTTACATGGCTGTCACTGTGAGCATGCCCTGAAAGACAAGGCAGTCCTGAGGCTTGCCCACTGCACTGGGGCTCTCTGGGAACTCCCAGCAACTATGATGTGAAAGGGGAGTGTTTCCATTTGAAAAAACTGTGGTGTGCCAGTTCAGATGTGTCCTTCCAGTTTGTTCTGAAAAGTTTGTTCTGCTATTGTCCCCACTGAAGCACATGGGAGGCAAAAAGGATCTTGAACTACTTACCTGCATCCTTGCATAATAAAAATTTTTATATGATTTCCTTTAAATGCATGTTCCTACCGAATTCAATCAATGGAGAGGAGAGGCAGGGGTGTTGCCAATTTTTTGGAATTATGAATTTGCATGTATAGAATCAGGGATATTGTTTCCATTAACAGTAAACCTGTGAGATTGCTACTGATGCTACTGAAAGAGGCATTAAAAGAAGTTATAATCTAGTTTACTGTTCTTGCAAAATTTTAGTCTGATGCCATGTTGATTTCCTTGCTGCTAATGTGATTAAAATGACCTTCCCCCTGCTGGTCATCATATTACTGATGGTGATCTCTCCATATATTGGATGAGAGGAGTAACAAGAAGAATGCTCATGCAGAGCCCCCCACTCAATAGAAGCATGGTCTGTACAGAAATCTTGAAGCTTCACCTAAAGGCCATCACTGAGGCTCCTCAGAGCCTTTACTGCATAGGTATAACCTTGAGGCTGCCAAAAATGCCATGTGAAGGTTCACTTGGGATCTGGCCCCATGAGGTTATCAATGTCTCATGGTCCAAGCCCATCTGGGGGCCTAGGCTTTCAGATGGGCAGGGATGAGGTTTGGCATCTTGTGTGAAATAGTTTTTATTTTTACGTGGTTTTTGTTTCTGTAGGCTCCACTTCTTCAATGATTAGCTACCATGGGAACTGACTTCACAAAATCCCTGACTGGGGTGTAGCTGGGGTCACTCCTGTCCTTCCATTTCCTCACCCTTGCCTTCCCCTACCTTCCCCACTTGACCAAATACAGATACATTTATAGTGGAAGACCTTAAATTTCATGTTAAATTCCCAGGGCTTAACTAGAAAAGTTTCTTGTTCTCCTTTCTTGTATTTTACATATATTTTAATTCCTGAAGTTTCAGATCAGCATATTTTTTTTCTTTAATAAACACTTAAGTTTATAGCCTTTAATCTTTTTTTTATTTAAAACCACAAAGAAATGTATAACCTTTTATGAATTAAAATTAAAAATGAAGTGTGATGGAAATGATTTACAGTCACCATAGCTTAACAGGGGAAATATACAACTCCTTTGCAGTACTCTCCTGCTCCTTTAATTTATAAGCAAGCTGTAATGTAACATATTAATCATATGAAGAAAACCTAGTTTCAGTTTGAAATATTTGTCGTAGCAGAGCTTCACTCACCTGCAAATTATTTATTCTTAAAAAAGAAAACATGTGCAGCACACACTATTACATCCACAAGAAAAATTGATATATTTAGAAAAATCCTGCAGTAAATTACCTTTGTATTTTTTACCTTTTTCCTTCAACCACTTTCATCTTTCCTGAGCTCAGTTTCCTGTGCTCTTCCAGTCAGATGTTCTGTCCAGTGTGGAAGTTAAAGGTGGCTGGACAAAAGAGAGAAGGATGCAGCTCAACCTTGTGTCACAGTTTCCTGTTAAAAGTGGAAGATCCTGTTAGCCTACAGAGGAGAAAATGAGGTCTGAAATATTAAAATATTTTTCAGTGATTGTAGAGAGGAGTTGCTGTATTCAGAAATTGGTTCCTTCAACCAGGGAGACAGGCAAAAAGACTTGCAAGGTGAAAAACTGTGCAGAAGAAATAAATCAGCAAATGTAATGAAGTTTCCTGTGAGTCTATCTAATATCTGACTGACAGTAGTAGAAAAGAGGCTTTCTTCTTGGTGCAACTGCACACTTGCCAACAGCTACAAACACTGGGCAAAAGCAGCCTCTTCTGCTTTTAAGCATTTGAATCTTGCAAGCAAATGTAGGAGAATTGCAGGCAGGAAGCATTTGAAGCCTGATTTGATTAAATTACAGACTTATTCACAGGGAAGGGGAGATCCAGGTGGGTTATAGTCAGCATTTCAGAGGGTGCTGTGGATCTCTGCTGTTGGCTTGGGCTGTGGTTTCTTTCTCTCTGCTTTCTGAATGAACCTGTCTGGCTCGAGATACCTGAGTGTCTTCACATTATGGTGGTGTTTCTCTTGTCAAGAGCAAAATTATTTTGAAATGAGACTGTGGAGGAGGAGGGAGAAATCATGATATAAATTTTGCCTTTTGCCTCCTTTCCCAACCTGAATGGGAGAGGTAGTTGGAAGACGATAAACAAGGAAGGGAGGAATGGAGAGCGAGAGGGCAGCGGCGAAACTCCCAGAGGGAATGGTGAGTCTTGTTCTCACAAGTCAAAAGGCCTGCAATAATGAACCACTAGGGATAAGTAAAAAGGAAAAACATAAGTTACAGGAAGCCAAATGCAGTGCCTTTGGGCATGTAAGTTTGTGTAGAATGTGTGCAGGAACTTCTTTTAACTCTTTCCTTCTGCACCATTGAAAGGGTGATCTCATGTGTCCCCTTGTACAGCCAGTGTTCTATTTCCTTTACTGAAATCTGAGAAACTTGGCTGATTCTTCAGCATGCCAGCTGGCAGGAGGTGTGGCAGAAACCAGTTGCTGTTGAAGATTTCCATTAGGCTTGGGTGTTATCCTTTCTGTGGGGACGTCTCTGTCCACCAGGCTTTGTGCTCTGCCTAATTCTGATTGTCTTAAAGAAGAGGGTAGCTGATATCACATAATTGAGTTGCTAAGAAATAGGTTTGTGTTGCTTGACTGAATTTAATGCAGATCTGCTATTTGTCCCCATCAAATTTGACCATTCCTTTTTCATACAAGCAATATGCCTGGGAGAGCAGAGGATTTGTGACTGGAGCCTTGAGGATTAACACTGCCAGATGAAGATCCAGGGAAGTGGAATGGCTTCCTCTGTTCCCTGTAGCTAGATTTATTCCCTTAGATCTTGGAAAAAAGTTAACATGTTAAAAGAAATAGAGTACTGAGGAAGGGAACCATACAACCACTGTCCAAGACTCATAATTAAACAAAAGTAGTGCAAGCTCGATTGCAATGGAAGAGTAATTGCTTGGTGCAGTGTGCTGCAGACAGAGGGGATGTGCCTGCTTTGGCACAGGGTGCTGCTGACACTGCCATGCAGGTGTCAGGCCTGCCTCGGTCAGGGGAAGCTCCCTGTCCCCTCTCACCTGTGTGGGTGGTGACTGTGGAGAGGCTCCCTCCAGCAGCAGCAGCAGCACATGTGTGCTCTGCTCTCCGGGGCCTCGCACAGTTTGGCTTTGGTCTGCACCCTGCAATCCAGCCCCACCCTGCTGCAGGACTGTGCCTTGAAAGCATGAGCCTGAAGCTGGCTGGAGCCCAGCAGCTCCTGCCAAGTCTGGGAGGCTTCACTGCGAGGATGGGGAAGCAGGAAGAGAAAATGAAAGAGGAGGAGAGAAGGGGAAGAGCACGAAACGTCTGGGTACGTTTGCACGAGCTTAATTGAAGGATTCAGAGCCCTGAAGTCTGAACGGTTAATCTAAGACATGGAATAAAACAAAGCCTAAACTCAAACCACCGCTGCCACCAGACAGCCCAAATTCCCTCACTGCTTTGGGGTGAGTAGTGTCTGGATCTGAACAGTTCACAGTGGTTTTGCCTCTTCCCCTCTGTTTTCTCCTGTTGCACAACATCCTCCATTGAATCCACCAATGCTGAAAATTTTTGATCCACAGCAATTTTTTTCAAGATCTGGAGAAGTGTGCAAATTCACAGTGTTTTTTCTCCAAGGAAAACAGAATGAAATTGTGAAATCCTCTACAAAAGCAACTTCCATCCTCCACATAAAAGGAGGATAAAAGGCCCAAGATATAAGTGATAACTTTGTTGTAGTGTAAGACACAAAACTCTATTATTAAAACAGTTTATTTATTAGCAAGCTTTTGTAATGAACCAAGCACATCAGATGTGGGCAAAACTCCACTCAGCAGGTACAAACTGAAATAATAATGAAGTTAGGCAAATGGCTTGACATTCAAATTACTGGCTAGACCAGATTTTCATATTACTTTGGCTCAATCTCTAAATAGATCAAGGTAGGTTTGAACTTTTTCTTCACCTTTTCTCAAGGAAAGTTGGAGATACCTATCTGAAATGGCTGATAAAATGAATTCTGACTCAGTTCAAATTTCTTGTTGCTGAAATCACCGTTTTAGCAAAATACGGCCTTTTAAGTAAAAAGAAAAAACTCAGAAAAAATTAATTCTGGATCTTCTCTCTCAGCCCTCCCATATCCTCTTTACAGGTGCACATGCAGGTTACAGATGCCCACTGGCACCGGCTGCCCTGGACCCAAGCAGTGTCCTTTGTGCCATCTCTGCTGGTCAGTCCTTACCCCATGGCTTCACTTCAGGTCTGTGCTGTCACTCTTGTTGGGGTACAGAGGGCTTTGGTCAGCTCATGGTGCTGCTCTCTCCTTTACAGCACTTGTCTTAATAAAGAATATTGCTTGTTGACTTTGTCTAATTTGTTGGGGAGTGTTGGTGTGTTGTTAATTGGCAAACAAACCACCACGAGTTAGCATATGTTTGTAGTTTTTTCTCTTAGTGCTCTTACCACAATAGCAATTTAGGTCCCTCCTAAAGACCTCCAGAAATGATGACAGAACAGCTCATAATTTTCCTTGGTGGTTCTAAAAGCTAATCATGTGCAGTCCTTTCTTATTTTTTATTTGCTGTATAATAGTTTAAACTTTATTTTAACCTACCAATATTTATCTAAATTTAAAAACAGTCTTGAATATTGGTTGTTTTGTGGGTTTTTGTGTTTCCTTTTTTTTTTTTTTTTTAACAAGGGTGGTTGTACTTTGATACCGTAGAGGCTCTGGCAAAAGAGGTATTTCCCTCCTCTCCTTCCTGGGCCTGAGTTGTTGAACTTCAGATCCTTCTCAGCATTTCATCTCCGGATTGATCCTATGCTGGTGGACTGAGCAAGTAAAAAGGTATTTATTGCTGCTCCCTAGCAATACTGTGTAAAACAGGTACATATTTGAAAAGCAAGAAGTAAAACTCCCTCGGAGCACAAATTGTAAATAAGGGCAGATTCTGACTAATTTTCTAATGTTGAAAAGTTTTTACTCTTTGGACTTCAATAGGACTCCTTCCTTGAGTAAGCATTACTCATGGTGATTAAAGGCTCAATTTTCCTGCCCTGTGTTATGTAATTAAACTATGCAAATAATTCAGCTATCCAAGACAATGCAGATTGTGAATGGAATAGTCAATCGTACATTTCACAACTTCGGTACCTTCAGAATACACAGCTTATTTGCTGAAGAAATAAATGGAGCAATTTAAAATAATGAATACATTTAGGACTCTGACAATTTCTTTGTGAACTGTAATGGACAATTGGTTATGAATAAATTATTTTCCCATTTCCAGGATGGCCCTTCATCCCTCCTTCAGTCTTTGTAGCTTGTGGGCTTTGTATAAAGGCATTATCAGCTATTTGCTGCAGAGTCCTTCCCACTCAGTAAATCAAAGCCTTGCTCTTCCCTGCTCCCTTTTCATAGACAGATGATTCCAGCCTCTTTCACTTCCCAGCAGCAGAGATTACTTAAATACTTGTCCATAGCACCTTGCCAGGTTTGAGCACACTTTACACAATCCTGAAGAGCTGCTTTCCTTCAGTCAGTGACATTCCCGTGTGCCTGTTGGGCACTGGGAATCCTCTCCATTGCTAACCAGCCAGGACTAGAAGAGAAATGTTAAAATTTACTGAATCAGTTCTTGTTTCTTTCAATATTGTCTGCAAACAAATGATTGTCTCATAGCAGCTTAGTAAACTGAGTTATATAAGTTTTTGTGTTAATCTTATATAGTTACTAGGGTGGGATATTGAAAGCATAATGGTACAAATACACTTTTCCTTTAAATACTGCTTTGAGAAAAGTTGTGTGGTCAGTGGAGTTTTGAAATGACTCAGAAAGTGCAGGGAAGTTGATGGAAGGATTCATATTGACTTTACTGGGATTTGGATCAGACCTGCCAATGTGAATCAAGAATTTATGGAAGCCTGAGAAGCAGTGTGCAGGAATTTAGTGCAGATCCTTTCAGATTTCTGGGTTAATTAACTGGGCAGATCATTGTCTTGAGTAATGTTCAGAGCTGGACAGAAGTATGTTTTCCTTGGCTGCCAGGCAAAGTTCCACCCTGTCCTCAATTCCTTTTCCCATGGGCAGCACCAGATTCCCTGCGGGCCAGGCAGCCCCACAGCCCTGCTGCCAGCTACCTGCCACCCACTCCCAGGGCAACTTTAACATGTGGAAAGAGATGGTAAGGATTAGGATGGTGACTGTTTTCACCATGGAAATAAAGACTTGATTTGAACCATTAAGAAGATAGGGCATAAAGAATCCTTCTGGGGAGCAAAGACCTGCTTCTGAAAATAGCTGTGGGTTAGGAAGGGTCCTGTGAGGAGCAGGACACATGCTCCTCATGCTCACGGCAGGGGCACACATGGAGGTGTTTGACAGCAGGAAATGCTTGGTAGCAGAAATGGGAGGTGCAGAGAGACCATGAAGGAGGCTTGTTCTCTGCAGGGCAGCAGCCTGATGCTGCTTTTCTGGCTGCAGAGATGTCCCTGGGCTGTGCCAGGCAGCTCCCTGTGCCCACCCTGCTGCCTCAGGGGGCTGGGCACCCATGGCAGGGCTTGTTCATCTTTGTTCGCTGTGTAATTCTTGGGTTTGTCTTATGTTCATTAACTTCCCTGATCAAAAACTGCCATTGTTTTTCAGAAGAGTATGATCCATGGAGAACTCCCAAGGAGTGTGGAAAATCTGCAACAAACACAAAAAAGGCAGGACTTTAACCCAAACCAATATTGTCTTCCCTTCCCAGGAGAAGGAGGGGCTCATCTTACAGTGACATTAAGAATTCATTCCCCTAAATGAGGTATGTCACCGTGCCATTTTAACTTGATTCATTAAAATAGTGACTCATTAGTTATTCCCTTGTGCAGTATAGAATTTGCACATTAAAGGCTATGCATTTCATGTGCTTACTACATTTGGGGATAAATTTCTAGCCATCCTGTTTGCAAGAAAAAAAGTGTGGGTTTTGAAAGAAAAAAAGGTAGAAATTCTAGTAATTTGATCATTCTTTCCCCATAAGTCTTTTCTAATCTGTTCAGGCCCCTAATATTTCCTTTTAGAAAATGAAGCTACTGTGACACACTGAAAGATCCTGATCACTGAGCACCACTGATCTCTTTCCAGATGTGTTTGATGTGCATTCTCTTTTGTGCTTTGGAGTGTTGAGATTTTCCCATTGTTTCTTTAGCCTTGCCATGAAAATGATCATCTCTGATCTGAGAAAATACCTAAAATCCTGGACAGGGAGGAACTCTGCCATTGCCTATGCGAGACCACACCTCCTGCAGAGTGGGGATTTGTGATTACCTTGTGTCAGCCTGGTTGGAGAAAGGTGTCACCAGCCACATTCCAAACATAAACCTCTTCCCTAAATTGACAGATTCCATTCTCCAATGGCACATTTTCAAGTGAAAGCCCTGTGGTGTGAAATTCAGAGTGGAAAGGACAGGTTTTCCCATTACCCGTGCTGTGGGAAAGCTCCTCAGCCAGAGGAGAGTAGGGATGGGATGGGAAAAGTGTAGTGAGCCCTCTGTGCTGAGCTGGGGAGGAAAGGACAGTGCTGTGCAGCCTCCCCACTCCCACATGCCCTCCCCTCCGGGCACACACAGATCCCCAGGGCCTTGGGAGGTTCACTGAAGTACTGGAAGGGCCACAGCTCCCACAGGTCTGAGTGCTGGGTAGGTTCTTGAACCTTGCTAGGTGAAATAAAAGAATTTTAACATGGGGAGGGGGAAATTTTGACTAGGAATAGCCAGGAAGAAAAAGAATATGAAAGTACTAAATTTCTTCAAAGAGTGGAATGGAACAGACTGGAAAGTTATTAGATTCTTTTATGTAATATTTAGGCTTGTTTCAGACCCTAGTTGATGAACTGCTTCCATATTGCCGGAATTTGAGGGCAGAGCTGTTGTTCATTTAGTGATAAATGCTAGGGCTGGATGGGAGAAATGTCATTCCTAACTAAAGTCGAAGTCTAATCCTTTGGTTTCACTGGTGGCTCAGGTTACAATAATTCAATACGGAGACGGTTCCTTCTCCCTCCTCCCTTCTCTTACTGCATTACAAATGGCCAGTAAAAGAAATCTAGTAAAATGCTGATCCTGCTTGAAATGCAATTAAATATATCCACATTCCATCCCCTGTCTTTGTGATTTTCTTGCAAGCAAGAGACTCAGCTCTTTTCTTCTTGCCTTCTCAGTCTCTCTACAGCAGCATCTTCAGTGCCTTTCAAGACCCCTGTACTGTAAGTTAGTTTTCCAAATTCCAAACAAGAAACTCTTTCCCATACAATAAAGTTCCATACAAATATAGCTAATGTCAATAAAGCTAAAAAGATATGTCAGCAAAGACCCAAACAGTCAATTTATTACAGTTAAACATCCTGCACCGACATTTTATTTACAATCCAAGCTTGTTATATAAGACAATCCCTCTTCCCTTGATATCTTTTTTTATCTCACAGTTTACAAATTACTGTCTTTGTATCCCATATGAAATACTGCATTTACTTCTGCATGCTCTTTGAATACAGACTTTCTATTTCTTTTTAAAAACATTATTGAACGATCACTTGAAAGTGTGTATAAAAAAAAATAAATCTGTGATTTGGCCTTTTTAACCAAAAGAACTTGTATCACAATAAATTTAAACAAACATGAGACATTACTGAGCACTCTCTTGTTAACAAAGTCCCCCAAAAGACTTTGTTAAAACACGGTTTACAGAAACATATATTTTCCTCACTGTCTTACATTTCACTTTACCCTTTTCCCACTGTAAATATACATAAGAGGAAATGTGCATAACTCTTTCTATAGGTTTTCAGAATATGGCAGCTTGGGGACAGAAGAAAACCACAGGGCATTCTGATAGAAAAAGAAAAGAAGCCAAGCTTGTAAATATTGAGATACAAGCCCAGAAACTCATATTTCCTATAAAATGGCTACTTTTGACTTGTTATACAGTCAAATTAAGTCTCTTTCAGGCTCCCAAAATAGCCTTTGTGTAACTTCACAACTCTATGCTCCACACCTTCTAAACTGGCCCTCAAATATTGTTATGGGAACACTAGGAAAGGACCTCATATTAAATTACTCTTTCAATCAGTCATCTACATCTGCTTGTGTTTGTCAGGGAAAACCTGGGACGGGGGTGCAGCTTCTATCTGATGGAGTCTGCATCTGTGAGCAGGTTCCAGGACACTTTATCTGGCACAGGAGAACAGTAAAGGCTTCCCTTCTTCACCAGATCTGCTCCAGAGATACTAAATTCCTTCATGATAATGAGGTGTCCAGAATAGTAACAAGAGGCCAGGAGTGTGCTTTTGGTTTAGACTGTGCTGGAGTATCTGCTGACTGTGGGCAAATACCCAGCAGTGTACCTGAGTGAGCCTGAGCCCAGAGCGAGCAGTGAAACCTTATCAGGTGCCAGATCTCCTGGGGCAGGTGTAGGATTGCTGTGTGTCTGCCACAGCTGTGACAGGAGGTGCAGACAAGACTGTACAACAAATAAGTAAAGCTATTGCCCATCATGGTAGTGCAGTTCCTGCTTATAAGACTTTTACCTGGGCTGGAATGCTGGCGGTGAGAAATGGTTCTGTCTCTGCCGCATTTTACATGCAAAATACCTAAAAAAGCAACACTTCTTTGCAGGTGCAGTTAATATGGGTACTGAGGAGTACAAATAATTACCTGCCTGGCAAAGTGGATGGAGAAATACTTCCTATTCAAGTCTGTGAAAGGTGGAGAGTGGAACCGTGGAAATTCCCCGGACTGTGTCATTTTAAGTTTTGCAGATGTTCTCCCCATGGCATTTTCCTCCCATCTCCGGTTTAGCCACAGCACAAAAATATTTTGACCACCACTGCAGATTCAGGAAAGGTCATACGTGTACCTTCTTGTGACATGTTTTTCTAACCTCTCTACCTGCTGTGGGTAGTCTGCAACCTCCTGTGCTGACAAGTCTGCCATGGCTGTGGCTGTGATTAATGGGATTTCATTAGCGTTTGTGCAACCAGCCCTGAGAACCCTCAGAGGTGCTCTGGCCTCCTCCTCTCACTGTGAACTTTGTA
The DNA here is from genome assembly GCA_013400515.1 of Erpornis zantholeuca. NCBI lineage: Eukaryota > Metazoa > Chordata > Aves > Passeriformes > Timaliidae > Erpornis > Erpornis zantholeuca. Next base: position 556,816 of record VZTN01010717.1, read on the forward strand.
ATGGCAATAAGTACAGGCAGATATGTTGGAGATTCTCTATCCAAAACTTTTCCCCTGGGCAACATTGGTGAGTAGTGATTTGTATCGGAAAAGGTAATGTATAATAATTATGGCTACAAGGTCCTGACTAGAAGGAAGAGTAAAACATCCTGTTATTGCCATCACAGAATTCCACCTTTGACTAGAGGTTGCTTCATGCATGACCATGTTGTAGGGTTAGCCAAGACTCCTCCTGGCTCTGAGCAAGGATGGGAAGGAAGACACGGAGCAATACAGAGGTTGCACAGCAGGTGTTTCTTCCTCAGTGTGAGAAAATGGAGTGGTTTGTCTGCAAAGGAAACTGAAGGATTGAGTGCAGCTTTTAAGATACATGTACAGTGCTGGGGATAGACACATGTACCTTCAGTGTGCCCTGGTTCTGAGCAGACAGATGGGATTTATCCAAAAGTTACCGAGTTTTGTTAGCTGTGCCCAAATGAGTTAACCTCTCCCCGTCTTCCTTCCCTGGTTTCCTCCTGTGCATATTTTATATTGTCTCATGTGGCAGAGGTCTAGTCTTGGGGTTTCCTTGAAATAATTAGGGTCAAATTGCTATTGCTATATTTTCCTGGTGTCTCTCTAAGTGTAGAACAGCATTTCATTAAAAGAGATTATTACTGGTAGAATATATTCAACAACTGCAATAGATTGGAGGTGTATTGGAGAAGGATTAATTGGTGTCTCCTGTCTCCTTGTTACCTTCCACTGAGCATCCACAGTCTGATACAGCTTAAGCTTTCTTATGCTCCAGTCTGTTGTTATCTATACATCATGTTGCCAGCTATTTTTTGTTTAAATTAGTTCAGTTTGAAATGCCAGGCTTTTGTTTTAATTTTGCACTATTGTACTGTGGAAACATAATATGTCAGTATACCTAAATTTCTTGAGCCATGTTGCCTCACAGCAGGAGCTCTGGGAGGGCAAGGTGTGAATGACAGTGGGAGGCATGGAAGTCTGACTAACATGTGTTATTCATCTAAAACCGATAGAAATAAAAGAAGAGCTCCAGCAGACTGTCACGGGTTCCAGAGGACAAGGTGCATTTTTATTGCTTGGTTGCATTTATGCAGATTAAGGACTGAAGGTAGCTAAGGCAAAATAAACTGCTATCGTACATCTTGTGTTGCATAGCTTTGGGAGAGACAGGAAAAACACCTGCCTTTTATCTCACCTGTAGGGTGAGAAAACTGAAAAGAAGAGTCAAAAATGGCTGTGACAACAGTAATACATACAGCAGTCAAATTATCCACAGCTCAAGGATTTCTGCAACTTCCCTGAGCAGAGAGTGCAAAATGCAGCTTTGTGCCCTCCCTGGGGGAGGGGAAGCTGGTTGGAAATGCCTATTACAAACTCATATGTATCCTGGTTAGGGATAGTAAAAAAAGTCCAATACCTGTCAGGTCCAACAGTTTGATTACAAGATGAAGAGCTGATGCCAGAGTACACAGCCAGCAGGTAGGTCAGGGCTCATCCTAGAGGGAAATATGGGGCATCCCTCAAAAAACCATGTTCCCAGATTCTAGAAGTTGTGAGAAACTTTCAAGCCCTTTACACTTTTCTAGCCAAGGTCCCATTGAAATTAGGTAATTCTGAAAAGTGGAGTTTATTACTCTTCAGCTTTTAAGCATATTTTGGTATACTTCTGAACTAATACTGATTATTCTCATGAAAAAAATATTTTAGGAATTCATCTGAGGTTTGTCTGATCCTTTCCATAACCCATTTGTTTACATAAAAAATATTTTCTTCTCCAGGCTTTCTGATGCCTTCAGAATGAGGGGTAGCTGCCGTCATTGATCTTGAAGTTGTGTTATGAAATCCCCCTCACAACATACTGCCTGTATCTTTAGCATCAGGTTATGTCAAGCACTGCTTAAAAACACCAACACATTCACCCAGAGTCATTGTTTCTTTTCTGAGCACATTCTTCTTGGTGTTATTTCTCTTTTCAAAAAAAATATCCTTGCACAGGGAGAACCAATACATTTTATATTACCACAGCCTGCTGCAGGCTAATATTCCTAAGCTGGGGATAAAGAAAACGAAATCAACAAAAAGGGCAAGACAAATAATTGATTCCTCCAGCTTTCATCTGGGGACTTAAAACATTAAATATAACCTTGAATATTCTTCAGAAAAGCTAATTGTTATTGTAAAAGTGAATTCTACCTTAATTGCCTTTTCTGACATACGCCAGTATGGAAATGGCATCCTGCTAAGGCCAGAAGGGAGGCAGAAGACTTATAGGCTCACTGTCCACATCCAAGTGCAGCAGCAGTGACTGGTTCCTCCCTACCTGATTCACCCTACAGTTTTGATGCTCTCCTGCACCTTTCATAGGGTAGGAAATATCTTGTGACAGACACACAAGTAAAAACTTCAAGCTAGAAGAGTTAAAGACTCAATTTCTTTGTCTAGCCTCAGCCCTTCAGCAATAGGTGTCTTCACTCACCAAGCACTGACACCTGAGCTTTCAGGTTGCCAGAAAGTAATTCACTGAAAAGTGCTATCGAGGTGCACTTGTGTGCTCTGGTGTTTCAGAACTAGGGTTAGTTGGACATTTCTCAAGAATAATGAAAACAGCAGACGTATGTGGGGCTTAAGGGTTGGATGGGTGTCTTTTTTGATTAGAAAATGTGTATTTCTTGATCAAAAATTTTGTTCAAATATTTTCATTAAAACTCTGCTTTCTTTTCTCCAGAAGTAAATTTGTGAGCGTGCTCATACTTTGTTCCTCCTTAACCTCAAGTAAAATATTTGTCTTAGTTGTCATGTACCTGTATATTCAGATCCTTCTTCCAGACTCAAATCAGTCACTTTACAGCACCTCACATCGAACAGCTTATTTTCTTTTCTGGTTGAACTCTTCCATTACTTGATGAGAGTAAGAGAGAAAATTTCCTATAACTTTCAGTCTATCCTGGTGTAAAAGGGAAGTTATAATTTTCATTTTGTCCCATTCTTATGAACATTTCAGGGGAATTGTTTTAAACTTTAGCCCTGATGGTAAAATCTCTGATTTGTTTTTAATCCCAGAAGAGCTAGCCTTCTTTAGGCCATACTGATTTATCTTATGATGCTTTGAGATGACCATTTCAAGATAGTCTGGGTCTCATGCAGAATTATTAGCCAACCATCTTTATGTGTGCTCTTGTTTTTCCAGATGACTCACTGTTTTGCTTAGCAGAGTTCTGTGTTGCTCCTCCACTTCCTGCTGAAGAGCAAGTACAGAGGAATTTTCTCATAGGTAATTGTGTCATGGGGGTGGCTGAGACTTGCCATTAAAACTCAGACTTGTTTGGAAAGGCTTGGCAGCCCTGCCCTGGAGAGCCCTCATTTGATGTGAGACCAATGGACAGAGGGAACTGAGGTCGTGGTCACTCTGGTCAGTGTAGGGCTTTGAGCTGAGGACTGGAATCATGACCCAACACCCACGACACAGACTCAGATGTCCTGCATGAGGGCAACCCCACATCTTTAGATGAGTCACACAGGATGAAACCAGGAACCAGGATGAAACTGGGAACCAGGATGAAACTGACTGTTTAGGAGTTTTGCTAAAATGCAATGGCATTGACAGTCCTCCAAAGGGTTTATCTACTCTATATTTTAATATATTGCCTCAGTTGTGAGACTGTCATATGATGACTTTTCACTTAAATTGCAGATTGGTCTGATACTCAAAGTGTAGAGGTGTACAAATCAAAACCAGTGATTTTGGAGCTTGATAGTTGAAGCAATGTGTAATGCCCTGTTCACTCTTTGGTTACAGATTTGAAGGGTTGAAACTGAGGTTCACCTTCTTGTGTGTGTTCATATTAAATATAGAAAATAACCAACCCCCCCCCCCCAAAAAAAAAACTGGGGTCAAAACTATGTAGCCATGAATGGAAGTGGAAATGAATGTGAAAAGTTGTTTTTTTCACATTAACTTACATTCACTGACATTCACCCACCTGCATTTTCACTTGACCCTGCAGGTACTTCTAAACAGCAGAATGTATGGATTAAAATCTATAGCCAAGATTAATAAATTGCAATGCCAGGATCTTAAGGTCTTCAGTAACTGTAAATCAGTAAAAGTGCAGAAATCAACAGAGCTGTAATAATTTACACAAGCTAAGTGTCTGACCTTTAGCGTTCATTAGCATCATTAACATTTCTTAAATGGTGGCAACCAGAATTCAAGAACAGCACCAAAAGTAAGATAAAAAATACCCTCACAGCTGCCCTAGGTGAAACACAAAATAATTTGACAGGTAATTAAAACTCTTATAGAAATTATGACTAAGTAGTTTGTTCTCTGCAGAAAATTAGCATGAAATCTTCTGATATCAAACAACAGCTTCCAACATATGCTAAAAGGACTCCTTGTTTAGGTGAAAACCCCAGAAATTTGAAATGGTTTCCAAAACTGTGTCTTAAAAATGCATAATGGTGCAGCTCTTTTATTCTCCTTTCCTTTAGACTGCATTCAAACACAAACAGTTTGCAAGCCAGAAGAGCTTAATACCTGAGGAATTCTCATCTGCATATTCCCACTTCGAGTCAGGTACTGATTTCTGCATTTTATAAGAGACTTCAAAGCACTCGATGGTTTCCCTCCAGCCAAGAGTTTGGGGGGGCCACATGCTACTTATTTATGTGTCTTCTTGAGCCAAGTCTGCAGGCTTGGTGTCTGAACACAGCTTTCCAACAAACCCACACAAACTCGTGTAAACGCACGGCAGGCCGATACTGCTGCGGTTAAACCAGCGCTACTTTATTTGGGGTTGTTCTGATTCAGGTGTCAGGAAAAGAGGAGATAATGAAAGCAGCACTCTGTTCAACAGGTTTATAGTGATGGTGTTTAATTGTCAAATTCCTAAACAAACTAGAACATGCTTTGAACCAAATGCACTTTCCCTTAAGTTTGCCTGTGCAGAAGAGGGTTTTTGGGAGTGGGCAAATAGCAATGGCAGCTTTCTGAGTCACTGTGGAACAGCTGTTCAATAGCTTGCAAAGTGTTACCTGAATGCATTTTTAATTGAACTATTATTATAGGGCTTTTTTTTCTTTTTTTTTTTTTTTTTCTTCCATCCTGGAAGCTTGCTTTAAAGAAAAACATTTTACAAAGCTTTGTATGTTAGTTATCTCTTGTACAGCTTCTGTCTGGCAGAGAGAGCATCAGTAAATCAAACTTGCCCTCATTTGAGGCTGAGCATTGCTGTAGCTCTCAGAAGAGCAGAGCTTCTTGGACTCTGGTTGGCTTGTTCAGAAGTGCCTTTGGCACATTTAAAGTAGTAGCAATATAAAAAGCAAGCTATCTTGTTGGGACAGATGACTTTACCATGACTGGATGTCTTTAGTGCACTATTGTGTTTCCAAGGTGAACAATCTCTGTCCTAAATCAAATATTTTCTTGTTATTCTGGAAATGATCCCAGTTTCCCAAAATGCTAATGAAAAGAACCACAGTTCATTTATTTAAAAACACACTTTCAGGTTATAGAAATGTGTCCACAGACCAGATACAGCTCTGTACAAAATTTGAAAAATGTTAATCAATTTTTGGAGAGGAAAAGCAATTTTTGTACAGAAAGTAATGATATGCTGATCAATTACCTTAGGGATTTGTTTTTTAATGAGTTCCTTCCTCTTACTTCTTTCTTTGGGTTTAATGGTTTGGCATTTCTAAGTAGTGGAATACGTCATTTTATGTAAGCAGGATGATGGTGATGAGTATGATAACAATTATAATTACAATAATAAAAAATAATGTTTTCAGATGCATTTCTTTTTCATTCTATACAGATGGGTTTGATTTAGAGTGCATAGGATTCCAATCCTGCCCATAACAATGCACCAGCTGATAAGGAATCCCTTTTAAATAACAAACTATGGAAATAATGAACTGATAACTGGTGTGATTAGTGGGGAAGAATTTGAGCCCTAATATATGATTATGACCTCTGCATTTCAGACTGAGGAAATATTTTGGAGCTAAAGGCTGCTTTTGGTTGCCATTAAAGCAATAGAGGAAGATCTTAAGAGCTAGACTGAAGCTGTCACCTCTTTACTAACTCTTGAATCAGCCCTAGGGTGTGAAATATACCTTCTAAACAGATGGTCTGCAATATTTTTCTGTATTCCCTGATTCAATCTGTGAAGCTGTTATTAAGAATGAAAGCAGTGACAAATCACAGCCACAAATGGAGGGGCAGTCTCAGAGGTGGCTCATCCTGGTGTGCAATAAAGCCACTGATGTGGTGATGATTCTGAAGAAATGCACAAGAACCATCCCAGATTCTTCCTGTGCTCTTGAGGCATGAGGAACTCAACTCACTGGACAATCATTTTTATGAATCTTTCAGATTTGCTACTTTAAGTTCTGCTTGTGTTTAGGTGACCTTCTAACCAGTGTGGTGGGGTGGGCACAGGAAGGGACATGGCCCAGCAGTTGCACCTGACCTGTGATATTCAGAGATAGCGAATGCCTTCTGCAAGAGGAGGTGGTGGTGTGTGTGCAGCACCTGCAGCCTGCTTCCTGTGTGTCTGGTTGGTCCTGTTAAGCAATGGGTCCATGTGTCTAAAGAGGACTTGCACAAACTGGATCAGCCCCTGTCCTCCATGTCCTGGAATTGTAATGTAGTTTACCTTGTGCAATGTACTGAGCTGGCTCTGGAAAACCTCTTCCACTGAGTTCAAACAGAAAAAAAACCCCAACTGGTTTAACTGTAGCTCCTCAGAACTGATCCCTTCTAGCCCTTTTCAGTGACAGAGGTAACTGTCCACTTGTCTCTTGTGCTTCTTTTGGCCACTTAATTTTGCCTGACCTTTTCTCTGTTGCACTATGTCAGACGTGCTCTGCCCATGCTATAACACCTGTCTTTTTACCTAACACCTGCTTGCTGTGACAAATCTCTGTGCAGAGCACAAAGGAGCCTCCAGCTTGCTCTGCTTTAGCTTTACTCCCCTGTTCACCCTTTTGGTGGTTCAGTATTTGTCTCTGGTACAAGGTGAGGAGTGGGCACAATCTGTGAATGTCTAATGTGGGGGAGAGACCAAGTGCATAAATCAGCTCTCCTCTGTCACTTCTGCCCCAGGGATCCCAGATGTTCCAGAGACATCACATATGACATACAGACAGTCAGCAGAGGCTAAAACTAGAGATGATGACTGAGGTCCCTCTTTTATCTAAGAGTCACAAGGACAGCTCTAGTCACCTGTAGAATAACAATTATTTTTGCTGGACTCTGTCTGCTGACTCCTCTCAATTAATTAGTTGCTTCATTTGAATGGGAATGAATCCCAGATTGCAGCCATTAATACCTCTAATACGTCTTCATTGCATGTTGCTTTAAATATCAGTACTCTGTGAGTTCATTAATTTTAATTTCATGAAAATAATTGCTCTACATCCAGAAACAAGTAAGAGGGGCTAAACTGTATCAGCCTTGTTTTTTTTTGAATGATAAGAAGGAGAAGCAAAAGCAAATTTAATGGTGCTGCCTTTGTGTAGGGCACATAGAAAAGCCTTTCCTTTGCCTAGAGCTGGGGTTTGCTGTGTGTTTATAACCAGCATGTCTGCAGATCAGATGTAGGTGCCCTCCCATATTTTGAAATATCGTTTCATGGCACCACTTTTTCCCCCCTTGTTTTGATCCATGCTATAATCCAGTGCAGAGTGTGCCAAAGGTTTAGTCAACAGTCCAAAACAAATAACAAGGCTATCTGGTCAGATTCTATCATCATCTGAGTCAGATTTGTGCAACTTGATTAAATCAGGGCATATACAACACGTTTAATACATGGCCTGGTAGAGGGAGAGGTACCAGGAGGTCACAATTAATTTCCAACAAATGAAAATGTTCAGACCCATGAATAAAAGATAGACTTGATTAATGCAGAGATTAAGTTAGTCAATGCAATGCAATGCTACATAGCCTGCATCAAAAGAAATTCCTGGGAAGGAGTTTACCTCAAGTGGCACCTGAATCTCTCTCATGTCCCATTAATTATCTCTCTCTTTAGCACTGGTGGAATAGTGCATGAAGAACTTGCCATGTAAGGCACAGATCCTGCAAACCATAATGCAGTCTCAGATTTGCTTGTATGACAAATCACATGTACAAAACTTATAGGATCCAGATCTAAACTGACAATACTGAAATGAAGGAAAGAAGAAAACACATCATTAATCTTTCTGAACTAATTCTAAAATATGGCAATAAAATGTTTAAATTTTTCTGTAGCTTGCACATTAACACTTGTGGTTTAACTCCTGCTTTGAGGAGTGATGTAAAAGTGCCAGAAAATGTTTCTCTATTGGATTTCTACTGCAGCTCTCACACAATTGAATCAGAGGGTTGTTTAACTATAACATATGCCTTTTCACTGTGGAAAAACTGTTAGCAAAATTTATCTCCTTGAGACAGTCTCTCTCCATCTTGTACCCATCATTCTGTAAGACATTATTTTAACTTAAACTTTCACACTTATTTTGGATAATTCACTTTGTCTCTAAGGACATTCTCCCTCCACTCCTTTGTTGCTGGAAACAGATTTAGTACTGACAGGCAGAGTCCTGTGTAGGTGTGGGAAGAAGGACACACCTCATATAGATAAAAACCAGAAGCTTTTATAGGAAAGGTTATGGGGTACTAACAGATCAGCTTAGGGAAAGCTTAGCTTTCTACTTGCTTTGGAAAAAATACAGAGAACCCCTCAATGGTTTAATGTAAGGTAGTATTGTCATAACTCCTCTGCAAAGGGATTTGCACAGCACTTGCATCTCAGAAGTGCATGCTTTCCACCCTAAATTGCTGTGATGGTCATCAGCTTTTATTCCAGGAAAGATCTTGGGAATGATTTCAGGAAAGTTTTAGGAAATGCCCACTTCAAACTGTAACATTTTAAGAAGTTTTTCACTTCAATGTCACCAGAAGGGAAATGTTTGTATGAGAACAAACTTAATTCAATGAACTTGGTAAGGAACACTGCATAAAAAAATAATTATACTTTTTCTTTGTTTTTGATATTAAGGTATCTTGACTTTCTGCTATATTTAAATATTTTGTGTATATGTTGGCTTTTGTATTTACTATACTAAAACTAAACATGAGAATTTTTACCATAAACAAAAAAAAATTTCGTTCTGAATTAGACCAGAAGTAAATGCTCAAATTTTAGAGTTTCAAGAGAAATGGAAATTCAGTTGTGCTGAAAAGAGGAGGCTGGGCTTAGAAAGATAGATTTTCTTAGAAAGATAGAAAGATAGATTTGGCTTTCCAAATAAATACAATTACAGTGTGCCTAATTTGCATATGCCATTACCTTGTGTAGGAGAACAGCCTCATTCCTGGAGTTTCATCATGTGGCAGGCAGAAGTAATCCCATGGACTTGCTTCAGGATTGCAGGATGACTTTTTAGCTTTGGTTGGGAAAAAAAGTGGGTTGTTGTCTCCACCACCAGTTTTTATGGTAATACAAGGCAATTTAATGGACTTTTTTCTGACTGATGTGAGGGTAATGGTCAACAAAGTAAGGCATTGCTGCCTTAAAAGTATTTTTCCTTCTAATTGTTCTTTAATGACAGGGAGCAAATTTAATTTTAAGTTTCTGATCTTTTAATTTATTCTGTAGCCATGAAACAAATATCTGACAAAAAAGTGGACAGCTGTACTACTGTTTTGTGTGTGGGTTTGCATCTCAGGGAGATTCTGTACTTTGAACATTTAAGGACACCTTGAAAAGGCAAGAAAAGTCACTGCTCCTTTATTGTGCTCTTTGCTCCCCAACATTTGAGAGAGCAATTTTCAGTCACCATGTTCTTCAGTTCATCCATCTGCAGTCTGCTCCTTCTGCTTCATGTTGCTGATGAATTATACTCTGCTTCCTCCATCTAATCCTTTTCATTTATTTATATTTTATGAAGGAAACATAAAAGACTCCTCATAAAAATCCAACTGTTTTTGATAAACCTTGTCATGTGCAAATAATGGAGCCTTGTCAAGTACAAGCCTTGCTGGAAATTTATGCCTTCTAATAATAATAACAAGAGAGAATCAGGAACAAATAAGAAATATATTGAATTGGATTCAAAGCATGTTTATGGTTTTAAATTGGTGGCAATAAAGTATTTTTTATCCAGAAATGTTTTTACATGTTAGTTTAATTCAAATACCATGTTGTGCTTGAACTCTGGAGTATTTAGCCTAGCAGAGCTATGAAAGGCATCTTGTACTAAAACATAGTAGAGCAGCCAGTCCTCTCTTTCCAAGGTTTGGTGGTGGAGAGAGGAAAGGATCGACCTCACCTATTAATACAAGGGGAAGCAGAACTTTGGGCATAGAAGCAAACTGGTGATCAGCTGAGGCTTCTCTGTGAGTTAGCAAGAAATGGTAGGGACACCGAGGTTAAAGAAAAAATTCATCTATTTTATTGGAATATTAATATTTTTCTTCAGCAGAAAACTTTGCTGTCCAGATTCAACTTGTCAGAAGCATTTATTATTTTTGGCTGGTAAGGCTGTGGATATCTGGAAGGGCAGGAGGACACCTGGTCATGTGAAGGTAAACCTGACAACTAAAGATACGATTGCCTCCTGTTGTAGTCTTCAGCTATCCCTTTGCTCTATGACATTTTATTTCCTATTATAATTTTTACACCGAGAATAAAACTGAACAGAATGTTAATTGTTTGCTGATGAGACCAATTAGCATTTTATAGCACTTTACAAATGTCAGGGAATGAAGGGGATTTCTCAGGAAGAAGGCTTTGTGTTCAACTGGCAGAGTCTAATCCAAACAAATGTGTCCCTTTAATGAAGAGGTTTCTTAGTAACACAGCAAGTTTCCTGAATATATTGTCTGTGCATCTTCACAGAACTGATATTTATGCCCCCATGAGTGTTACTCTTTACATGAAATACTTGTTTTACATCTTTACAAGAGTGAGAATATCTGTAATTCCCTTTCAGTTTACATACCCAATCTGTCATGTTGAACTACTGCTAGAAATAATATTAGAATATGAAGAAACAAAGACAAAAAAATGTTTTTCAATTTAGAAAACTAATCATCTCATGCAAGGCCTGTGTTCCAAGTTGTGCTTCACAAATATTGAATGTTTCTATGAGAAAGGCATGAAAAGAAAATTTACTTTCAGGGGATACTAATGTTTTAATTTAATTTAATTTTGGTGTAGGACAAAGGCCCTTTCTGCCCATTCTCCCACCGTCTTATTCAAACCTTTCTTGGCAAGCTCAGCCCTTAGGTTTTGACTTTGCACGATAACACAACCACTGCTGAACTGGGCAGTTGCCAATCAGCCAAAGAAAAAAGTTAATGAGAAATCAGACAGAACTGAGGGAACCGATTCTTTTACACTTCATCAATTATGGTCCCTGGAAAACAGTGGGACTTTAACAGAATTTGACAAAGATATTCTGCCCTGGTCCCTGTGACATCAGTTGTAATGCATTTTAAGGGACCAGACGAACCAATCGATTTTGCAGCCTTGTCACAAAATGATGACCTTTATAAGAAAAATGTCCCAAAAGGTCACAATTTAAGCTTCCTAGCATACTTTACCAAGGAAAGTTCAAGCTTTGCAGATATCAGCCTTTATCATGAGGGTAGTGACAACCTTCCACCAATGTGCTAGATCTGGGATATTTCTTTTTTTAAGGATTCAGCACAGATATGTGCATTATATTGTTGCAAAGCCTTTTCAGTGGCATGGATATAACTTTTAAATTCCCTTCGTACCTGATGACACCCTCCCCATTACTTTTCCCACCATGAATCCCTGAAATAGCACTCTGATTGTTAAATAGAGCTTGGTGCACGTGGGTGTTTCACAGTAGTGTCATCTTCATACTACTCAGAACACATTTGGATTTCTCCTTGTCTGAATTACAACAACGAAACTGAAAATGGAATAGAGGCCTGGCAGAGTTTTCTGAAGACTTTTACTCCAGGTGCTTGCAGTGTGACCCTTAAAGTCAAGAAGTGAATTGCCAATTGGGTGTTTGACAAGCATCGTTTATCACTTGTGCATGATGGTACATGAGACGTTACTTAAGAAAAAGAATTGTAAATCTGAATGACCTGTGGGACTTGGCCAATGTATACAAGCTGTAGGTTTCTTGCTGCAGAAGGAAATTAATCAAAACCAATAATTTGGACATGATTTTTGTATCTTGACAGGTCATATATTCACATTCTTGAGACAGACTGGTGGGGTTTTTTTTGTAGATTGGGAGGAAGCAACAAGGGCTGCTGGATTTATTTCTGCTTTTGCTATTATAATAATTTCTGAAGGATTATTATCTAGGATATTAGTGCTAAGTCTAATGATGCTTGGATTCACCAGCTCTTTCCCAGTGCCTAATGAACAGAATGTATGACATCCTGCATGAATAATATGACTAAACTTAAAAATTTTTGATTCTATAACTTGTTAGTTTTCTTTTCCCCCTGACTAGTGATGAGATCAAGAATATACATATATATTCTGCAGTCTGTGGCCTAAAAATTCTTTATTATGTAGTTCTGAAATCTGAGAGAAGTTTGTTCCCACACACAGAGGAAAAGACCACTTGTATCAAACAGCAAGAAAGAGCAGCTGCATTTATTTTTAAAGATTTAATGTGAAACATCCTAACACCTTAGTAGTATGATACAGTCTATATGTAGTAATGCTACTTATGAGTCACAAGAGCCTGTAAAGGTGTAATAATTAAAATTCCACAGGGAAGACAGTTAAATGTGTTAATTGTGAATCTGTGGGAACTTCATATACTTTACTGAAATAGCAATTTTGGAGCACTTTCCTCCTCCACCCCAGCCCCCACTGTCTTTCATGGGTCTGGCAGTGTTTGGTTAGCAAAGATTGGCTTTGTGCTTGTGCCCCCAGCCAGCCCAGCTTGGGCAGCACTGCCCTGGGCAGGGCTTTGGAGCTCCCACCTCTGTTCGGGTGTTTGTGATCAACAACTGCAGTGCAAACGTGGGCTCTGCAAACCAAAGGAAAGACCAGATGTTTTAAATAATCCCTTAAATGCTAAAGTTTATTCTTATGATATATACAGATTCAGGATCTTAAATATGTTGATAATCTCATTCCAAAAAATCCCTTTGCTCATCTCTAGGGATTTGACCAGTATGTCAGATGCCAAGTTTGGAAGATAGATATCTTGCTTTTTTGTACAGCTGCAAATAAGACATACTGCGTTACAGTCTCCAAAATTAAATCTGAACAAGGTCTCTCAGCCTTAGCCCTGCTTTTTTTTCCTCCTGCAATATGTGGCTGTAATAACTCATGGGGTTTATTCAGTCAGCGTTTTAAATACTGTGTGTGTCCTTTTCCATCATTCATAACACGAGATGATGAAAAGCACTGCAACTAATTTTATGCAACACAATGAAATTAAAAGCTTTTGGTATTACTGTGCTGCAGGTATAAATCTAACTAAATGTGGTGTTGGAGAGAGATGGACTATATAGGTAAGTGTTGGAATAATTTAAGGTTATTTGGCATTTTCTATGGATGTCTCTTCTCATTTCTTCACAAATACTATAAGTAATTGTGTGGTTAATAAAGTCTTAAAGTGTCTGAGCTTGCAGTTTTCTAGTGCCTTTATTCATTTGGTAAGAAAAAGTAAAGCTAATGGAAAACAATCCATTTCAGTGAAACTGTAGATTTGCTTACCCATCATAGCAAAATATTAATTTGTGTAATATTTTAGTGTCACATTAATTTATGTTAGGTACAGTATTTCAACTTATGTGCTGATAAATTTCAGAGAGCTGGTCAAATTATTAGATTTATATTCTTATATTTCACTTTTATCCATCCAATTCTTCACGTCTTTTGTAATCTGGATATTATCAAAAATGTCCCTTGAGGTCTGAAGGTCTGCTTTGTGCTTATATAGACACATTTACACGAGTTAGGACACATAAGTAGCTTTTCCCACCTCCCTTATGCATTATCATTTATGTACTCCACTATTTATTTCTCCCAGATACATACCTTTCCCTTTAACAGCCTTGTTATTTCTACAGTTCATAATAACAGAAATTATGTTCTCTCTGTTATTTCTTATTGCACTTCAAATGAATCTTCACTCATTTTTATAGAATGGGACTTACTCCCCTGAGTCTATTTTTGCATGCATCTTTTGTTCAGCTTATGCTATATGAGGTTTTTTCTGCTACAAGCAGCACGTGGAAGGAATGAAGAAGATTTTTCATGAACAGGCTAAGGGCCTTTCTGTGCTTAGTGTTTTGCAACAGAGGATGATGTTGAGTTTCTTTTCTTGTTGTCTCATTACATTGATGCTTTCATCTTGGAACTGCAGTTACTTAAATTTGTGTGCTCCTAATCTGCTCAAGTTGCCCTGAACTTTATTGCTCTCACTTTGTATTTACAACTATTTTCCCTCCCCTTAACCAGCATTTAGTGTTATCATCAGCTAAGCTGGCATCGTGTTTCTTCAAGGTTGTTTAGCATTAAAGGAAAATCTTTTCCTCAATTAGCTGTGTGATTTTCCCTTCACAGCCTGCCCTCCTTCTTCCCCCGCCTTGTCTGCTCTTATTAAAAGCAAGCCTGAGATATAGAGCATCAACTCATCTCCCAGCACCTGCTTTGGTGTTTTCTGCCTGTATGGGAAATCCAGGCACTGAGGTGTTCCCAGGGCTCCTGGGCCAGCATCAAGGGCCCTGTGGAGGAGTAATGTGTGTGCTCTGCACACAGCAACAGCTCAGGAACCATCTGCAGCAGCCCTGAAATCCCTGCCTGTGCCAGAGAGAAAACTCTCTCTCTCTGCTCTACCCATTTCTATACAGAACTTTAAACTCAGCTGAGAATAAAGTTCTGTTTCTTTTTTATGTCCAAGATGATCTTTTCTCTTTGCTTTGGATGTTAAAAAGTTTGGAATCAAGGGGGATAGTTCTGGCTAAGCCTGGGCTCCAGTGGACAGGCAGAGTCTTTCCTCCACACTTCTGCAGGTGCAGGGGTTGGTTATGCTGCTGCCAGCATTGCAGGGGTTGGCCCTGCAGCCCTCTGGGCAGCAAGCAGACATTTTTAACTCTTGTTTACCTTCCAGCATCTTCCTTTTCCCCTCTGTTGCTGTATCTCATTCAATTTCACCCAACATTTCCCCCTTTCATTATTGCTGACAAGAAATTCATGTAGTTATGAATCTTTGCAATGATGAAACTTTCTGAGCAATCTCTTCTCTGCAACAGAAAACTCTAAAAACTTTCCTGATATTAAATGCTCAGTCAAGTGCACAGTTATCTCTAACAAAAAAAAAGAACATTTTTTTGGGCAGAGAGTGCAGAAAATTTTCTTTTTAGTTTACTGGTTATTCCAGGACATCATTTATGAAAAACAAACTAAATATCATTTTACTGAAATAATGAATTTTAATTACAATTGTCATTTTAAGTTAGTGTTCTGAAAAGTGCCATATTTCAAGATGCAGAACCACTGAGTACTACAAGAAAAGAAGAGTAAAACCGCTTGACAGAAAGCTGTAGAAAATTCTTTATCCTGCTCTTCACCTTTATTCTCTGTTTCTGATTTTATTTTTATGCATATGATATATATTTCTTTTAGACATTATTCAGTTAAGAAAGAAAACACGTGAAGTGTTGCTAGCAGTTGTCTTCCTTCTAAATATTTTGAGAGGTTGGTTGTCCAGTCAGCTTCTGAAAAAACTCTCTAGACAGCATCACATTTCTTAGTCAGCTCTGGTACTCTGAACTAAAAAATCAAGGCAGTCCTTAGTATCTCATCACTAACAGATCAAGGACTTTATGGGAAAATACCAGGACAACTGAACTGCATAAATTTTCTGCATTAATGAGCTCTCTCAAGCTGTTAAGTTTTTTTATAATATGCCTTAGTCTACTTATTTTCAGAAAAGGAGCACCAGAGTTTTCACACTAGTACTGGTATCTCAGCTCTAAACTGACTTTTGCAAGGTGAATTTTGATGGGTCTCAAAAGAGATATCAATGATTAGTTTGGGGGAAAAGGCTACATCTGGTATGTTCTGAAAATCAGAGTCTAAAATGAACCCGATATGTCAGATCAGGCAGTTGAGGATTACGTAAAACTTTGTTCAAGCTAATATAATTTCACTGTTTCTTGTGATTGTGTTCTTCATATCACAAGCCATTGTAAGACTGCCAGTAGTATATGTTGCCTAGAGTGGATGAACAATTTTATTCCCAAAGCATTGTTAGGATCAGGCAAAGCTACCTGGCTGCATGATATTTCCTCGTGCTTCTGCAGGAAAGAGACAGGATCCATGACTAGCCCAGGAGAAAGACAATAGGAGAGTGCCAGACTTATTTGGGACTGACTGGGAAGCAAAAAGTGAATCCAGAGCAGTGCTCTGCCTGTTGGCTCCCCTGTGGGGAAGCTGATCTTTGAGTATATAAAGCAGCTTTGGTTGAAAACTGTGATATAGTAGGTCCAACGTTATCTTTTACCTTCCTACAGTCATGAGTTTACCTCTGAGTGCCAGTGATGTTATTTTAGGGCCCTGGCCCAGCCAAAAGCAAGAATGACTTTATCAGCACATCAGCACTGCAGGAACTGCCTGACTGCCAATGTTCCTGATGCTGAGTCTGATGTTGAATAACAACATTGTTCAGTAAGAACTGTTTCCTTGAGGCTTAGTTACAGAAGTGTTTGGAACATGGTGGTTTCTCTATTAGCATTTTTGGAGTGAATACTCTTCATTGTATCTTGTGCAATATATCACTGGAGTTGGCTTTTCCTTCTGCAATTCACTGTAGCATGAGCCAGAAGGAGAATTAAGCATGTAAAGCTTAAAACAAATATATGTAAAAATACTTATCTGCATAAATCCTGCCATGCCCTTCATCGTTGATCAGTTCTGAATACAAAAGAACAAAGCATGACCCCTTTTATCTTTAAATATACTTCAGAACGTTTACAGCATTTTTATTTTATTTAGCTTGCTACTTTATTTCCTACATCTGGATAATGGGCTGCCTGAGGAGGGGCTGTGTCTTCTCTCTATTGAGAAACTTCCTCCATTCAGGGTAGAAAGATCCTTGTCCAAGGCTTAACCAATGGAAGATCCATAAGTGACCTTAA
The DNA here is from genome assembly GCA_013400515.1 of Erpornis zantholeuca. Taxonomy (NCBI): domain Eukaryota; kingdom Metazoa; phylum Chordata; class Aves; order Passeriformes; family Timaliidae; genus Erpornis; species Erpornis zantholeuca. Next base: position 573,974 of record VZTN01010717.1, read on the forward strand.
TAATTGTGGCAACGCATCAAAAAAAAGCAGAACTACAAAAAAGTCTTTCTTTTTGGCATCAAGACAAAACAATAAAATTAAAAGTTGAATATTTGATGGCATAAAGCCATGACTTTTGACTTTTGTAGTCAGAAGTGTAAGAACTTAGACTTGTCATAAAGAAAGTTAGTCTGATATTTGGTGCTTACATATCTTTTTTTAGGTCCCAAGTCCCCCAGGACCCTTTCACTCCAAGTGGAGTCAGGTACCTGTACATCAGTGCCCTGACTTTTCTCTGGTTTTCTTTCAGATTATAAAAAAACATCCAAGCTCCTGCTATGCCCTTTGGTTCCCTGGTAGGCTGAGTGTGTATCCCCGGGACTGGAAAAGCTCTGAAGTGTGTGCCCTGCAAGGTAAGAACATCAATAACATGTGATGCATATTTTTTAGTTCATGAATTACATTTTGATTGAAATATGTAGTATGAAATTTATATTTCAATAATTATGTAGGTTTTTTCCAATAGGTAAATAATGAGGACACATGGGAACTTTGTGGTTTTACATGGATAACAAAATACTAAAACAACCCTGAACTCTAAACTTGTCAGTCAATGGAATTCATGCATAAAGATTGGGATCACAGACTGATATTTCAATTTATATCACTGATTGCTTTAACGCTCGTGCAGTATATACACTGACGTGCTTGTAGGTGGTCCTGGGCTGTTTCATGTGAAGATGATGAGAATAAAGTGTAAATAAAGCAAATCACTGATACTGCTCCTAACACACCAGGCTAGTCAGTGAGGCTCTTGTTGAACTTTAAAATAGCAAGGTATCACCCAGAAGTCCTTGATCAGTGAACAGAGACCAGTTCCAAGTATAAGCTCTTTTTTTTTTTTTTTCTGATGTTCCTGGAGTGTCTTGAACTTAGCACAGGATCAAAATTCCTTGGTCACAGCCCAGTTCATGTTAGTTTCAGCAACGTCTGTTTTTCTGATCAGATCTTGAGCTAACTGAATACTTCAACATGATAAACCTGTTCGTGATGCTCATTTCCTTTATGGGGGAATGAAGTCTATGGGACCAGGAAGGATATCTTCTTTAACAAAAGGATATTATTGAAATCTGTGAGGTACCTTCAACAACTAAGCTGTCACTTTTTATCCATAATAAAACTGTCTTTGCTTCAGAAGCAATGGCTATTTTTGAATGACTAAAAATTACAGCTTGCTAAAAAACTCTTTCTTGATAGTCAATGGAAATGAATGATTTTGATTTTAGTTTGGTCTATAAAACATTGTACAAATACAAATTGACAGCTTGCCAATGTGCTATGCTTTACCCACACAATGCCTATGATTTTGTTTATATATCTTTCTGTAGCATTCATTCAGCTGAGGAAAATCCTCTGTCCTTATGTATTTTTATGGAGCTAGTGATGTCTGCTAACTCCTGTAGGACAGATTTCCAGTTTAGCCAAAATGTTCTTTTTAAAAGAACAAACACTTCTTTGGCAAATTGGGACACAAGCAAAAGAATCCTTGATGGTAGAAGTAGGAGTTTGGGTCTTCCCAATGGTTAGGTGGGGATCAAAAGCCCACAAAGCACCATAAGACCCAATCCATTCTTTTAGAAAATTATGATGCTCTCTCACTGGATGGTGCATGATTGTGATTGATTTCTGTACTAACAAGGAAAATGGGCCTTCATTTAGTTTAGTGGAATTCAGCAAAAAATGGCATCAAAGACAACATTGAGCAAGATGAACCAACTGCCATCAACAAGTGTGTGGGGAATTTAAACAGTATTTTACAACAAGGGATAATTAGTTATGAATTAATTAGGAACTGCACATGTCTTTAAATGTGCATATATATAGCACAAAATAATTCTGAAAACATTGATTGAAATTCCTCTTTAAATTACCTGAATTTTGTACCAAGAGACTTAAGAACTTCAAGACTGCTTCTCCAGATGTGTAGGATTTTCAGGCAAACATTATTCTAACTCCTTTAAAAGAAACATTTCATATCTCTTACTGCTCACTGAATAAAAAAACAAATTGCTCTTGCTTTTGAAAGCATTTATGTAAGAGTTTTGTAGGCATACAGGTAAGATACATTGTACACAAGGACTGTCTATCTCAGACCTTGAAAAATGGTGTATGCTAATTCTGGAGTAATTTATTTCATCCCAGGTTTGCTATCTCTTTAAAGTTTAATTTTCTCTTTCAAGTCTGCTTTGGAGAAACATGTAACTGCTGTTGCTTCACTGAGCATCAGATTGAAAAGAGAAGGAACACAGATCTGAGAACATTAAACTAATGTTTGACACTTCCAATAGATGTGTGTAAAATCTAAAGAATGTACAGCAAAAGACCACTATCATGTTAAAGTAGGAACATAAAAATATACAAGTCTATCAGAGCTGTGTTGATAACCCAGCTAGAGGAATGTGCATTATGTCCTGAGCTCTGACAGCTTTAACTAGACAGGAAAACACAAGCACCTTTTCTCTGATAACAGTTGGTGCATTGATAGTCTTTACTGACTTTATCTGAAGAATAATAAATGCTTCAGCTCCTCAGTTTGTCCTTATTGTGTTTCTTGGTTGATTTTTTATTTCCTTTGCCTTTTTAGTGTCAGATTCCTCAGATAATCAGGAAAAAAACAATCCAACCTTTCGACCTGCACTGAAGGGATGCCTGAGGAAAGCGGCAGCAAGACACAGACTAAGTGCTCTGTGGATTAAGGATGGCCAGACATTTTATAGAGCCCTGTGAAGTGGTGGCTGTGTTAAAACCAATGTCAAAGGGATGCAGAGCAGTTACCCCTGTCAAGGTAAGACCCTGCTGTGCAAAGATGCCAAAGAAGTGGATACATACAAACCCCAGGGCTATAAGTCTGGGCAGGTGAATGCTCTTCCCTAATACCCCTCCAGCACACAGCCCAGGTGCTGCCCAGCCAGAACACACTATTTTGTGCACTTGCAAGCAGCAGGGGAGTTATATGGGAAACAAACTTCCTAGAAATCCCAAGATAACCTGGGAAACATAATGAACTAAATAAATGTGAGTGGTTGTCCTACATATAGCACCTTCAAGTTGGCTGGACTGTTCAATTATTGATCAGGAAGAAAATCTCACAAAAAATATCAGACCAAAAGCCTTTTGCTTTCTCTAGTCTTAACATGTTGAGGCTTTTAGGTCAAATTCCAAAGGACACTGTGACAATCACGCTGTCTTCAAGACAAACATTTACTAGTAATTTCCCTACCTTTACTGCATATAAAACTGCTTAGGGACTACGCAGTTTGTACTTCTAATTTTTATTTTTTTTAAAAAATGTATCTTCTCCGGAAAATAAAAATACTTTCATGTAATTTAAAAAATATTACTTATTATTTAACACCATCCTTTGAATCAATTGCATAAAAGGCCACAACAAATAGGCGTAAAACAAATATAGATATTAAAACACATCATGGGCCCATCCTGTGTTAGCCTAATTCAGTTTCTTTGTTTACAAAATAAACATCAACATAAATATTTAATGCAGTAGCTGCAGTAAGAAAAAGGACAAACTATAATTATTGTGAGAATGCTGAGCACAGTGGAAACTATCTTTTAAATTACAACTTTCTCGTAGCTTGAGCTAGAGCCTTTTTTCATAAAGGAAAAAGTCATAGTACATTAATGGCAAATATCCATCAGGAAATAAGTCTAAAAGCAACTCAGGAAGTATATTGCTCTGAGAAAGATGGCTTTGCATTTGTGCCATGTTTATAATAAGCTCAAATCCAATATCTTGAAAATAACAGTAAATATTTAACACAAGGAATATTTCATAAGCTTGCAATAAATGTTTAATACAATGTAACTTTGCAGTACTTCAAAAGCATATTGCTACAAATATTTATCTAGAAATTTAATTAAATACATGTATAATCCATGAAATAAACCACCTCAGCTTTGATTCAGCAAGCTGCTGTGCAGGATTGCAGAGGTATGATTTGCTCTCTGTGCCAGAGCCCCAGACTGCATGTTTGAGCTCCCAACCCCTGCCCTACCTGTGGATTCATCAGTGTCAGGACTATCCCTCTCTTCTAACTGCTGCTACACAAATTCACTGGCTTACAAAATCAGTGTCTGACTGAGCCAGTGTTGTACAGACTTAGGACTGTAACCTTTGCCTGGTATTCCTCAGAGCTGGATCATCCCCTCTCACACCGCCAGCCAAAGCGGAATTGTAATTGCATTAGCCTCAGGAGAGGTCCTCCTTCTGGATTGCTTCCAGGATCCTGAATACCCAGCCTTCCTTTCCAAGGCTTTGCTTCTTGTGAAAGAAAATACACATCCTTTCATGTGCTGGCACAGGGGTAAGTTTGATTTAGTTCCTGTACCAGAAAAAATAGAGGGTACATTGAATCCAGGGAAGGGCAAGTACAGACACTGGCAGGGCAAGGTGGGGAGGAGTTCCTGGCTCAAAATCATTCTGTGGCTTTGCCTGGAACCTGTGGCAACAGCAGGTAGACCCCAGTAATGTAAAATGTCTGACTGTCCTGTGCACCTCTTCAGCACACCCTTGCACCCACAGGTCGCCTGAGCTCACCTGTTTTCCCCAGACTGTCCAGGTTCCTAGAAGTCATCAGTCAGCCTTATATTTACTCATTTTGTCTGAAATGCCATTGTCTTTAAAAACACAGGCAGGGGTTATTTTTTGCACAATTAGATTTCTCGTGGTCTAAAACACTTATAAAACCTTTCTGGAATACTTTCTAGTAGTGCAGTGCTGCTGCACGTCCGGAGTGAGATGCCAGCAGGGCACCACTGCAGATTTCATCAAAAGGAGTTATTGGCCACTTAAACCTCTCCAGACCTGAGCATCAGGACAATAAGAAAACAATTCTGGTAATTCTTGATTTAATGCTGTAGTGGAAATGTGTTTCTGGCAATAGCATGTTAACAAAGCAATGAACATTTCCTTCTTTTTGTAAGTCATAGTGCAGTAGTCTGCGATCTCTTTGACCTATATTGGAATGATTTCCAGTTAAAAAAAAAAATTGGCTGTCTAGGAGAGGGGAAGAGAGGAAAAATTATGCAGGGAAGAAATTATCTGTAGCTTGAGTCTATTTGCTACTTTCTCTTTTGGAATCCATAACTTCATTTCCTGATTCTGTTTTTGTGGAACTGGTTATAAAAACAAGTAAAGAAGCAAAATACTGGTGTTTTATGTTTTGATAAACTATAACTAAACCCATTTTCTTTAAGTCTGCTTTATCTTATATTAGTATTTGCAAAGTTTTTTACTCCTTTTGCTCTATTTAATGCTGAAAAGGTACTGTGATTGAACAGCTAAATATATAGAACATCATTTGGCACTTAGTGCTGTGACTCTATACATTTTTCTACCAAAATTCTGCTAGTCAGAGCAGAAAGAGGCCCTGAGATGAAATAGAATTGACTGATTTCAGTGAGATTTGGATAAACCTTCAGAACTGCATAGAGAGAAAGTGAGCATGGCATGAGAAAAAGAATGGAGATATCACAAGGAAGAACATCTGCATGTTTTGTGGTTACTTAGTAGTGGGGACCATTGTTTCCTTTTTCTTCAGCTAAACACAGCTGAACACATTAGGAGTGTGGTACCAGAGCCAAGTGTGGAGTTCTAGTATTTGACCTACTATCCATATGGTCTGAAAATATGGATAAAATAAACTTAAGCACAAAAAATAAACTTAAGCACAAAATCAAGGAAGAGTTTTTTGTCTTTGAGGCTTTACACGACAAAATTACACAATGTTCCTACTGAAATAAGTTGAATTTGCAGAGCTGATTCTGGCAGGACAACTTCAGATGATAGGGACCTTCATGGTCCCTGGACAAAACATGACCTCTCCCAGCAATTTCTTGCATGAAGAGCCTCCCACTATTACTCAGGCTCCTGCTTGCTGTCCTTTATAATCCACACTGAAAGATACCTACCCCTTCAAGTTCCCTTCAAACTGATGACTATTTTCAAGCAGACCATCCTGAAAGGACCATCCTCTATAATTGCTTTTCAATCTGCACCCTTTATTGGCAGCCCATTTGAACAATCATCAGCAAATACTTACTACAGATAAAGGCATTTCTGAAGCCATATTTTGATGGTGCTGAATGGGGAGCTCTTAAAAAAAACCTCACCTCTGCATTGGTATGTGAAAAATAAAGTATTAAGTCAGACAGAGGAACACTGTTTGCATAGAAAAGATTTGGATCACAGCTTAATAAACCTGAATGCTTCTCAGGTTGAAGAACTTTAAAAAAATGCTATTGCTTTAGTTTGGGCCATTAGTTATTCCATGCTGGGCTCTGTATCCTTTGTGTGTGGAATACTTTGATAGAAACATTCCTTTCTTTTGAACTGTACACTGTTTGTCATAACAGCATGGGATGTTGTGAAAGTTAAACATGACACTGTCAGATTAATCATTTTAAAAAGGTTCCTTTTACTCATTGTAAAAATGGATAACCTTTAAAAATGCAAAAATGAAGGCAAGTAAATGGCTTTCTAGAAGACAATATTGGTTCAGATTTTTTCAGATGACTCTGCAGATGATCTGGTTTTGTTTATGCCGTGCAGTTTAGCATTCCCGCTCCTCAGCAGACTTTGTGTCCTGCAGGCTGGCTCAGTTATTGTAGTGGGATGTTACAACAGATTTACCTGCATATCCACCCTTTCCTGGTCCACTTTTCAGAGTGGAGCCATGCATTCTCTCTGTTTCATATGAGTTAGACTGGCATTTTCCAAACCACGGTGCATGGTGAAAACCATGAGAACAAATCATCACTATACCTGCAGGATCAAAACCATGTTAGCTGCAGTTTGAAGGGAATGAGGTTTATTTTTGCGAATATTATGAGAGACACATTTGTAAGGAAAATATTTTCTCTGAACAATAATGTAGAGGCCTATGCCCATTCCACCTATGATGAGTAAGGAATTTGATTTTACTTCCTTGTGCTTCTGTTTAGGTAGGTGGAAATCTCACTCCTAACAAATACAGGGAAAATGTTTACAGAACAGGAATATTTCCATCCAGATTAATTTCTGGAGAAGCTGTCTTTATCTGAGCAATCTTCAGAAATCTGGGGAGAGAGGGTCCTGTGTGCTACATCCCTGGTACAAGCTTGTGGAAAATCTGCATGGGGCATTGGAAAGAGAAGATAAATGTGGACAATTTGTTGTGAACCTCCCTAGAAACAGAGCAACCATTTTCAAAATGCCATCAAGTCTTCCTATAAAGAACAAAGGTGATGCCTTAAATGGCTCCCTAGAAACAGAGACTAGACAGGAATAAAGGAAAAAAAAGGTGGTATTTATTTGAAAGACCTTCAGATGCACACTTTGGGCTCCAGAGGTTCCTGCCTCCGTGGATTGCAAAATGGTCACCTAAGGCATCAAAGGTGCAACTGGTTAGAGGCAGTCGGTGTTTAGCTGGTGCTGTCTCTGCTGTTTACAGACCCACAGGGATGTGTGAAACGCTGAGCCTGTGATTCACAGGTAAGAATTCAACCTTGCATTCTTTCCCCTCTCCTGTCCTGAGCCCTGGCTCACCCATTTCAGAGCACTGGGAGGAGAGTGCTGGAACCTTCCACCCATAGCACTAGGGCTCTGTGAGGCGTCCATGGGATGCTCTGCAGCTGGGGCTGTGCCAGCTGCTGGCAGAACCCCAGCAAGGCAGAGCAGAGCCCACCAGCTGCTGGGACTGTGATTGCTCCCCTGCGTGGGACCTCACACCCTGAAGCTGTGCCTGACAATGGCACAGGTCGTTGTGCTGACACAGGCACCAGGAAAGGAGCTGCTCAAAGGACCTGCAGAAGAGGTGACAGCTGTAGATAAGCACACAGACACGCTTCGTGTCAACAGGAACTGCTCATGGCCAAGCACTTCTGAAAATGTTGGTATGCTGCAGTGTGATGGCTGATTAGGTGCCAGAGCCTCTGGAAAATCAGGACTCCATTGTGAGGGCTGAGCACTTGTGCAAAGGCAGCCTGCAGAACTGCTGCAGATGGCCTGGCCCCCTCTCAACAGGCACAGAGCACAGCTCCAAGGGCAGCAAGAGCGATTGGGCTTGGAGGTTGTGGGGAGGAGAGGCAGACAGGAGCTGGCACAGGACAGGCTGTCAGGTGCAGCAGCTGTCCCAACAGGCACATTTGCCCTGTCAGGATGCTGCTCTCTCTCTGATCCAAGCACTGAACTCTAATTATTTTTGCAGTGTGTTGATTATCATGGTCAATCTTGTATTTTTGTTTGAGAGTTGTGTATTTCTGTTGTTTGAAATTGTGCCAGCTGCTGGCTGAGGAGATGACCTAAAAATTCAGAATTAACCACAGGCACCCGAGAATATTAGAAATTCTTTAAGAGGGAACCCAACTGTAATCTTGACTCTCTTATCCACTAAAAAACAATCTAACTGATCCCAAAATTCCCTAGATTAATGGAGCCATATTCGTCCCTTCCTTTTTTCTTTTGAGGCAATTTATTGATTGCCTCAGCCTTTTCTACCCCTGTATGAATCCTTAGAGAAATGCTGTAGTATTTCAAATCCTATAAAAACAAACTTGAGTACTGTTTTAGGAAGATGCCCCCAAAATAATTAAGCTTATAACATGGTAAAAAATATGGTTATTGTCACTCGAGTTACCTTGACTCTGAACCTAACTGGGAAATGGAAACAAAAACTGGGTGGCTTCAGCTTCCTGCTCCCTCAAGAGCAAATCACTCCAGCAGGTAGGGAGAACACACATGGAAGAGAGATCAATGTCTTATCCCAAAGGTTTGCTAATAGAGATGCAGGTGAGCTGTTGGAACGAGGCCATTGCACCCTGTGAGTACCCATTTGTGGAGAGTAAAAAAACACATTGTGGGAAAAAATTTCATAGTAAAGACAACAAATAATATTTATTATTGCTGTAGAAAGGCATGCAAGTGCACTGCCTTGCCACAGAGCTTACTAGGGACAGGGGGAGGGCTGGCTAGAAGAGCAGTGAAGCTGGAGTGGTTTAGCAGCCCATCACCCAGGGCACACTCTGTGGAGAGGAGACCTCTGCCCTGCTTCTGGCATGCAGGGAAAACAGCCCCCAAACACACACACACCTGAACCTTGACACTACTGAGCCAACACAGTCTGAGGTTTGGGTTAAAATCACCCCTATTCCAAATGATTACACACAGGATTTTGAATAATTTAATGTACAAGAATTTAAGTTCAGAAAGGACACTAAAAGGGTTGAAGTGGTGGAACTTGGAAGAGAAGATTGGCACAAACTAAGTAAAGTTCTTTATTAGGACAGCTGTGCTCTGATCTTTTCAATAGGCAAAAGAAAAGAATATTTGAAGGTTCAAAGAATGATACATTTCAAGGAATCTCAAGGTTTTACTATATGAATTAATTTAGGAGAACATGTTAAACTTCCACAAGATCATGCTGCTGACCCAATGCCACCTGACACTTTCTTTGCTGTAGTGGACACACTCCATGGCAGGCAAGGGTTTCAGAGGGAAGGCTTTGAGGAGAAGGTTCCAGTCCCAGGAAAGAAGGACAGAGCTCAGCACAGGGAATTATCCACTGCAGGGTGTTGTGTTGAAATATTTATTTATGGGGTGTCCTAAGGAAATGGACCTCTGCACTTTATACAGTGGCATCTACATAAGAGGAGATTCTGGTCTCTGGAGCTTGCAGAAGATTATGGGAAGGAATCACAAAAGAAAGGATTAATTTTGCCAAACTGTATGTGCCATTTTTGATCAGTGATCTCTACTAACAGCAGGGAGTGAGCTCTAGAATTTGGTAATCTACATAGTTGAAGTAGGGGTGATATATTTAGTTATATCAAATTAAAAGCATTGAAAAGCCTGAAATAATTTTGCCAGAAAATACCTACTGACCTTTCTGGTTGGTTTTCCCTCAAAGCAGGTATTAAAAACAGATCATATCTGTCATTTTTTTTCAGGTAACATTTTGCTTGACTTTCACATGGCAGTCTCTTCTAATATAAAAAGATACTTTTTTAAACCTTGATGTAAATAATATGCTCCTTCTTAGAATGGCTCCTAAGATTAACTCCTCAAACCCCAAATGTCAGAGTGTTTTTTATAGCTGATAGGTGAGATTACCTTGTACTACAGTTTTGCTTACAGTTTTACTTACTTTTTTTCAAGACAGGACCCTTGATGTGATAAGTTGTGTTGTTGAAGAGTCATGTATTCCATTGCCTCAGTTTTTTCAAGAACTGTTCAAGCCTTACCTTGTGTTACCCTTCAGCAGCAGCTAATCACTGGAGAGGGATCATTAAAGCAGGATCATCGCTCCGTGGGAGCAGAAAAGAGGCATTGTTCCTGATTGCAGCCCTAATGATTCTAAGGGTGCAATCTAATAATTAGGTATGTCTTTAAAAGTTGTTTACTTTACTTGACTTCACAGAATTCAAGGAAGTGCAGTTAATTGTGGGTAAGTTCTTGCATGTGCTGATGGCATGCTTTAGAATTCTACCCAACCTGTCCCTGTGTCATGTCCTTGTGACTTGGGCATAATTAAACTTTGGAAAAATTTGGGTTCCCTTCTGAACCAACATCTGATGGTTATCACCCAGGCATAACCTTCCTTTTCAGCAAGAGACCTGGGCTGAACAAACACAGAGCACTCACATATTTTACAAACCCACAGTTTATACAGAGATTATTTTATGTTTAGATATCACTCTCGAGCAACTGGGACAAAGCCAGCTGCAGATCTGTATAAACAACAGATTTTGCACATTAGATAGTTCTAAAGGATCTGTTATAGTATGAAGTACAGTGAAAATCTAGCAGTGGAAATCTAGCTCCACCCAACAGAAATTTTAAAATTTTTTTTAGCCAAGAAAAACAATGGGGTGGCATTTAGACCAAGAAAATATTGAAAGCAAATCAGATATGTGTACTGTTCTGAATGAGGAGCTGCTAGTGCTTTAAATGACTGCCAGATGTCAAATAGCAAAAAGTGTCTCCTTCCACAAAAGAATAGTTGACTAATAATTCACTTTAGAAGGCTGAGAGACCAGATCTCTGTCATAGATGTATTTAAACTGTAACATTTGATACGGGCTAGGGGACAAGATGCAAATATGGATGTAATAGACTTTACCCTATAATCAAAGGGGGAAGAAGAAAAGTCTCTGCGTTTTTGGATACTGGACCTCCATAAAACAAGAATTAAGAACAAATGCCAAGAGCAACTTTCCTTTCTTCTACCAGAGAAGAAGCAGTAATTTATGACATTGGTTAAAGATTGATGGTCAGTACAAGAGCATATATTTCCCTGTAATAAATGCTCATATTGCAGGAGGAACCATGTCTGAATAAAATGTGATACTCTTCTACATGCAGATACCTATATCCCTATGAGTGACACTAAGTGGAAATTCCATCCATTTAGGAGGTTTTAATTTCTATGTTTTAATGAACTTTCTATCATATACAGAATTTAAACCCAGTTGAGTGCATGTGTCCTATATAATCAAAACCTACCTTGCTTATGAATTGAGATTTTTCAAGATCATGTCCTTATCTTGATGTGTTACCCCAGGTTCAGCTAAAGAATGTCATGCTGCACTCGTATTAGTGTAGGTGGAAGGAATCCATGCAGCAGTGGACAAGGAAGGCATTCTGACTCTATAACTTGTTTACATTTCAAAAGGCTTTTGAGAGATATAATCAGAAGAAACTGGAGAAAAAGAGAAGTGAGAAAGTTAAAGTACAGTAATACATCAAAACACCACGTGAGGAAAAAAGTACAAGTAGTAAGAATGGAAGGTGAACTTCTATATTGGAAATCACAAAGTTTTGTGCTGGGACTAGAGCTGATCTGGAAGAAGAGGACAGACAGAAAAGTGGCAAAATCTGTTGCTTTTGTGAAAGACAAGGGGAAAGTTTTGGAGAGAGTTACACAGAAGAGTGGTATTATGTTAATGCCAGATCCCATTTCTTCAACTGGAGTGAGTTTACATGCAAATGAAGATAATGTTTTAAATCTATCCAATGGTTCTGTGACAAGTTTTATAATTTTTGCTATTAAGCTATGGTTTCTGCTGAAGGAAAGAGTAAGAGGTTTTAATAAATGTCTCAACACTGCTTCTAAAAATTAAGGACCATTATCAGCCTGCATAAGGCTTTGATTAAAGTATGCTGTATGCATTCTTTAGCACTGTATGCTGGGATTAGGAATTTTAGTTAATTGTGAAAATGTGTAGGATATATGAGGATATTTTATATGTGTTAATTGGCAAATATCTATATGTATTTTCTGTCTGCTTTTGAACAAGAGAGAAGGTTGAGGTAAGTTTATTTTTTTTTAATTTTAGATACCACTTTTCTTAACTCTGTTGGTTTAATTATTTGCTGAGCTTGAAGAGCAAACCAGATATTCTTCTTTTCTTGCTCATTGTAAGGCCTTGGTGGCCCATCAGCTCCTTTTCCAGAATTGTGTCTTGCAATGGTTTATGGATACTACTTCTGGACTCCTCAGAAACACATCTGGCTTGGTGATGAGTTCTGCTCAAATTGCCCAAAATTATTTCACAAACAAATCATTCAGTCAAGCACTAAAAGCAGGGGACAACATTAAACCTATCCCCACTGCAAGCCCCTCTCATTTGTAAGACAGGAGGCTTTGCTGAGGCAGTTAATAAGCCAAGAAATTCTTAAAATAACTGCTAAAATATTTCCCAACATACAGGTTTTAAGATGTTACTCAGATTAATTCATTGTTATAAGATGATGCTTCATGCTCTCTACAAGCAGCAATTTGTGGGCAACTTGCAGGACTGTGACTCCTGTGTGAGAAAATGGGAGTAAACAGGAGTTGAAAGCCCTTCAACCCCTGAATTAAAGGCTGGGGAAAACATGGTTCTTTAAGATTACATTGTTTGTGCGGTGTCAGACAGACAAACACATGCTACAAACCCTAAAAACCAGCAGGTCTTTAGTGTTGCTCTGTTCCAAGATGTCTGTAAATTAAACTGAGCATAAAATAACTGGGAGTGGAAGATGCATGTAGAAGGAGTCGATCTCTGTTGTGCTATGCTGTGAAAGAAGTTATTTTGGCTGAAAAGTGCTACAACCTGGAGGAATGAGATATGTATAAAACCAAGATTACTGTGATTTTTGTAGGCAACAATCATATTACACTGACCTGGTGAGACACGTGAGGCTTGAGGCTGTGGAGGATAACTGTATGGAGCCACAAATTATACTCTTACTTGTACCTTTTTTCAGCATGTGGTTTCTATTCCTCCTTCTGCAACTTGTCTATTGTGTAGTTTTGGGAGCTTTTTTCATACTCTCAGCACTGTACTCTCAAGGCACAGCAATGCATTCTACCAGAACAGTAATTAAACCAAAGAAAAGATTATTTTAAGTTTGGTTACACCCAGCCTTTTAATGCTTCCTGTAATATTTTTCTTTCCCTTTCATGCTAATAAAATTTTCTTTTGGTTTTGGAGTCCATAGAGGGGAATTCATGGTGTATACAGACAAAGCCAGGGGAAACCTGAGGAGCAAAGTGGCTGATCTGTCAGGAGAAAGCTGGACAGGGACTTTGCTCAGAGGTGGCTTGGCTCTAGCCCGTGTGTAGAGAAGCCACATGGTTTAACAGCCACAGGGAGCTCACCTGCAGCAGGGAGCTTTGTTTTGGGTTTCGTGTGTTTATGTGGCAGAGAAGAGGGGGAAGTAGCTGGTTCTCTTTACTTATCTTCTTATTTTAGAACAACTCATCGCTGTTTGTAGCGATGCTTTTTGCCTGAACTAATCTGTAAGGTGTCCATGAGACATGACTCAGTTTGGAGCAGCATTTTGGCAGTGTGGGTCAAATGTAACATACCCGAGGATTAGCCAGGAAATGTTTTAACAGCTGCATTTAATTTGCAGTGTTAGTCACAACAGTGTCTATCTCTGTTTTAGCCCACAGTGTGGTAGAACTGACAGCTGTGGGGTACTCCCTCCTTCCAGAATCCTCCTCTTTTATTTTTATTTGATCTTCTCCAGAGTCAAATCTCTTTCAAATTGCTAAGAGGCAGTCTTGTTTCCTGCAGTACTCAGTCTTCGAGCAAATTATTTTTTCATCCATCCAGATTCTATTTTGTTCTCCCTCTCATAGAAAACTGTTCAACTATAACACGTCAGCACTAAGTTACCTTCAGGAAGGTCAGTGGGAAAAAAATAAACCATGTGATTTGAAAATATGTCTCTGAAATAAACTCTCATACTCTTTTTTTTGGCATGGTCACCCACTCCCTGAAGAGTTCTGCTATGCTCAGGAGTTCAGGAGGCAGATATGCAAAATAAACTCCATTATTATATTAGCAACTCTTCATGTTAATTCATAACATAGTTTCCTACTAAACTTTGGATATTTTACAGACATTTTTGGCCATGTGGTTAGAGCAAAAAACTGCATTTTAAGAGCTCTGGTTAGATTCTTATTTCTGTGAGTGTGGTGCAGAAAATCTTTTACTCCTCCAGCACTTCAGATCATAAAGTGTTCATAATAAGGCTTTCGTTTCTTACTATTCCTTGTCTTTATTTTTTATTTATACTGTAAGGTCTTACTGGGAGACAGCATTTTTACAACTGGGTGTTGGTACTTTTCCAGTCTCAAAGGTGGGTCCCAACAAAAATACGTTCATGTAGAGATTTATATACTATAGCATGTATTTATTCATTATGATAGAATAGAAACACAATTGTTTCTATATTATACATGAAAAGTAAATATAAACACATAGAGGTTTTTGAGTGATGCTTACTTTCACAATAACTAATATGAATAATTCAAAATTTTCAAGTGTCACAATTTTGATTACATCTTGCATTATTAAATACTGAGAGTAAGATATTTTTACACACATATCAATAAAAGTGAGCTATAATGTGCAGAGGGACATTTAAATTCACATAAATCAATTTATGCTTATGGTTCTGTGTCCCTGGTACTTTTAAATTAACTTCTTAATGTATATTTGCCTCCTGTCAGTGTATGGATTCAACTGGAGAGCTATTTTCAATAATTACAGTTCATTTCCCAGGAATCAGATGTTAGTGTACATGAAAGATCATTCCTGACTGGTTTTCAGCTGCCTTGAGAGTTTTAGTTATTACATGTTAATTGAACCAGAAAAGTTGAGGATAAAAGTTGGCTGATCAGATTGAATTCTGTTAGAGTGACTGATTGCTGCATAAGGAAAGGCAACAATAGGTGGGACTGTGCTATCATCACCTGTTTATTTTTAAGGACTAGATCAAAGAGGCAAAGAGGATGTTTGGTTCCTCATGGATGCCTGAAGTCAAAGCCTGGATCTGCAATCTTTGGGCAAATAATTGCACCTTGGATTTGTTACCTGAACTGTGTTGGTGCAGCCCTGGGCAGATTCATGCTGTAAATTGTTACAGAAGAGCTCTATTCTCCTTCCCATTTAAAAAAAACACCCAAAACCTTGGTGGGACTATTTTTGCAATGTACTTGTCTTGGGTTAAGCAGGTGGGGCTCATGTGAAGCTGTGAGGTTTCTTCTTCCTCGGTGCTGCTTCATGAGCCCAGAAATTTTGTGAGATAGGTGCAGAATCAGCCAGAAAACTACATTTCCAACCTGCAACTAAGTCCCCCTTCCTCTTCCCAATTAAATGAGACACAAGGAAAAATCAAAATAATTATTTAATTTCAGAATTATTTTTGTTATATTTCTTTGCCATTTTCCTTTTATTAGCAAGATAGTAAAAGGAGGGCAGATGCAAAATACTGAAGTGTTATTAGGTGAATGGGGAAGATATGGCTTTTAAAAAAATATCCTTGAGGAAAGAATGTTTCTCTCAAAAACCTTCTGTTAAATATACATTTCTATGTGAGAATTTCCATTTTAAGGTAGTGAAGGCAACAACTGTTTTCCAATATTAAAATCATGTTGACACTATTTCTTTTCTCAACTGAATCTTTAGGCTGATGTCATCATCCTTGCTGCCCAGGGGATTTGGCCACTCAGATCCCATTTGAAAAATCTCAATCTTCATCCCACTATTGACTGGAGAAACCATTATATTAAATTCTATTATAGGTTGTTATCTAACATGCTCAGTGTTGAGTGACAAGAAGAAAATAATAATGTGTTCACCTAGGGACTGTAAGACAAATGTCTCATGTGTTCTGTGGACTTCTTTTAGATAACATTGTGGTCATGTTATATTAAATAAGCACATCCTGCTGCTTATATTGGAAAAAGAATTTGACTTATTGGCACGGGCAGATTCTTAAAAGCCAGATCATGGTTTTTCAGCTTGATTTTTGAGATGAGTGCATTTTCTTGACACATTTCTAGAACTGCTAAATTCTGCAGAACTCACATTTAACATTATATGAAGTAAATATTCTCCGTGTGAGTTACAAAATGGAAACCACAAATACCACTGTATATTACACAGATTACAAAAAGGCCTATCCCTGTTTTTCAAATGGCTGCCTGTTCTTCAAGTGACACCAAGAACGTGTTTGAAAGGTACAGAAATGCGATTTCAAAGAATGCTGTTCCTTTAACACAGATGTTTTTAACTATATTCCTTACTTGTCACAACAGGGTTCCATTTAAGCCTCCAAATTATCCCTAGTGATAACCAGGCTGGTGGTACTTGGCCAGGGGAGGACAGAGACTGTCACCTACAGTCTGTTCCACTCCCACTTCTCATGGCCCATGGGCTCAGCTCTCTGTGCTGGACTGCAAGGTGTCCTCAGCCTGGGGCAGCAGCTTTCCTCTGCTCAGTGCAGTGCTGAACAACATTCCCTACCTTCAACACTGCAGGCAGGCCAAGGATGGAAATGCTGCTTGATTTCTTGTTTTTATAGCTGACCTTTTTCTGGGTGTCTTTAATAACAGTATATGTCCTATAATTTCTTTGGGTGTCACTTGCTTATCTCAAAGAGGTTCAGAGGGTTTCTTCTGAAACAGGGAAACAACTGATTGCTCTCAAAAAGAATTTATATGAGGACATATCAAGACAATCAGTGAGATCTCAAACTGTAAAAAGTAATGCAATATTCTACTGAAACCTGTGAAGCTGGGCAGACTTGGAATGATTTGTCTCTTTTTCTACTTTGATGCTAAAAGAGAATAGAAATGTGTTACAAAAAGCCTCACAAGTGGTCAAGCTTTCTGAACTGTCAGATTTCTATAAGGAGATGCAACTCAAGATGAAGATTTTCAGTACTACTGTCATTTTCAAATACCAATACATTCTCTGTGGATATGTTTCTCAGACCTGTATTTCATCTCTTGTAAGTACAGATCCTTCCCATCAACTAACAAGGTGACTCCAGTGAAAATATTTTAAGTGCACTTCCACCTCCTCCCCTTAATTAAATGATTCAAACTGAAAATAAAGAGGGCTTTCAAAGGCTTATTTTTTAATAAATAGTCACAAAGGAACAAAGAACCACGAACTTACTCATAAGGTACAGTATCTTCAGGGCTGAGAGCAGAAGAGCACAAAGATTCACATTCCCTTGTTGCTTCAGTAGCTCTTTTCAAGATGTTTCCCATTTGACCTTTGCCACAAAGATGAGGTCTGTCCAGAATCTTTGAAAAAAGTAAAGGAAGGTCATGCAGAGATGTCTTAATATGAGCTTTGCACAAAGCTCTATTCACATCTACCTAAAAGCAGTGGACTATAGCAAATAAGTTGTGGACAGGACTGCTCAAGCCCCCATGGCCTGAAGGGACATCTTTTAGAGTGACCTTTTAACATCCTTTGTCTGCAATCTGCATAGATGAAGTCAATTGTCTGAAAGCTCTGTCCTTGTCTGGCAAATAAAGGATAGTGAATACCTCAGTAGTCGCATTCCTCTGCAGAAATGATGCAGACCAATTGCTCTCAATTTTTATCTCATATTTTCTGGGATTATAGGGGCTCTTTTAGAGAAGTTGCTAATCTTTAACAGTTCCAAAAAAATTCAATCAAAATTATTTCATACTGACAACCAACAAGAAAAGCTAAACCTGGCTACTAAATTGTGCTGATCTCTTTAACAGTTTTTCCTCTGATGTGTGATTCTGGTTGAAACTGTCTTTCTCTAAAAGGAAGTACATGGAAATAAGAAGTCTCACATTCAAATTATAGAGAATATATATATTCCTCTTTGAGGAGGCTTGATTAAAGCCTAAGAATAATAAATTGAAATGGTGTCTGAACTGAAAATGTGTTCAGAACAAGAATTTTCTTGCTTGTTTCTTAAATATTTTCCTTCCTTTTGCCTTTAAATTAAATGAAAATCTCACCCATTCTAAAAAGTCTTTCAAATACTGGTATTTTTTGGACAAAATAACCTGTGGAGAGATTTTATTTCCTCCCTGCAGAGTAAATGTATCTTGACTATGTGATCAAATTATCAAATTTAGCTGAAAGGAAGGTAAGAAGCTGCCCAGCCTGATGTCAGCTTAGTTGGAATGGAGGGTGTGGGGGAGCATTCAAGTGGGCAAAGCTGATTAGGGTTAACAAACGACAGGGTAGAGGAGACTATAAAAGGTAAATCTCTAATTAGCTGTTTGAGCCAGAGCTTCAAACCTTAGAGGTGGACTTGTGAACTGCATAAGAAAGAGTCTCAATAGGGGTTTTATTTTGGATTACAAAACTGGTGAGGAAACAAAGCAGGGAGAACAAGGAAGAATGACAGTTTTGGGGCACCTCCATCCTTCTCCTGTCATGTGCCATGCAGTCAGGTAAGAGAAAATTCTGGATTACAGTAGTTGACTTTATTTGCAGTCTGTCCAAGAAAAACACCCAGAATCCAGTCTTCAAAGCACCGGAATAGCAATAGGAAAGTTCTAAAAGTTGTTACCAGTTTCAGAGAAAAAGGGAATTAAATCCAGTAATAAGCACTGGTGAAGCTGCACCTCGAATACTTTGTTCAGTTTTTGGCATTTCACTGCAAGAAAGCCATTGAGGAGCTGGAGTAAGTCCAGAGAAGGGAACAGAGCTGGGGAAGGCTCTCTAGTACAAGGGAGCTGAGGGAGCTGGGGGTGTTTAGTCTGGAGAAAAGGAAACTTGGTGGGGAGCTAATCATTCTCTTAGCTAACCATTAACTGTGCCCTGAAAGTAGTTGACAGTCAGGTGGGGATCATTCTCTTCTCCCAGGTAACAAGTGACAGCACAAGAGGAAATGGCCTCAAGTTGCTCCAGAGGAAGTTTAGTTTGGATATTAATAAAAATTTCCTCACAGGAAGGATTATCAAACATTGGAACAGATTGACCAGGGAAACAGTGAAGTCACCATTTCTGGAAGTGCTTAAAACACCTATAGATAAGGTGCTTAGGGATATGATTGAGTGGTGGACTCGGCAGGGTTGGGTCAATGGTTGGACTTTGTGATCTTAAAAGAATCTTCCAACCTAAATGATTCTGTGATATATCATTCCACGATTATATTTTCCTGTGGAAGATTTATTTACAGGCTTTATCACATTCATTCCATAAGGAACCTTGTGATTGATTTGGCCCAAACCAAAGACAGCCTGAATTCTGAGTACTTAGCCAATGCTACAGACACATTTCTTTCCATGTACCAGTGCGTGTTTGAATAATTCACAGTCTCCTAGTGAAAATTCCATGAGCATTACCTCCTGAATTAAGTTCTATGCTAGTGATTCATTCATCATCATTATTGATTACTGTGGCTTTGGAATGGCAATATTTAGGCTCATGCCTACCACTGCTAAGAAATTAATGCTATACATTATATAAATGTATGTGTACAAAGCTCCTAATGATTCTAAAGACATCTGTGTGTTGTATTCCTTGGTAACCAGCAGTGTCCATCATGGACAGTTGTGCCATGAATTTGGTGGCAGCACAGCTGGGTCCTCCTCTTAAAATCTAAGGTAGACTGATGAATGAGTTTAGCAGTAGACTCATGATTATTCAATATCATAGAACAACGAGAAATATAATTTTCTGGGAGTAGAAGAAAGTTTAAACACTCGGAAGTAGCTGATTCTAGATATGTTGTATAAAATCTGAGCTTCATAGGAAAAGAAGAAACTGTGGCCAACCTTTTCCCAGTCAGTGGTTTTGAAAGAGGTAAATTAGACACTGTCTAGGAAGGCAGTCCAGATGAAACCAACACCAACACCTGCATTCCTAGGTTCTACTCCTGTTAAACCCATGTGTGTGCTTTCTATTGCCACAGTTAACAGAATCTGCCTGGGATGGCAGCATTTCTGTGTTCTGAGGGAGGCACGCCCCAATCTGTTGTGTGCCTCTTGGACATCTCCCTAATTTGAAACAGAACCACTACCACCCCACAAAGCTTTTGAAAATAATTGAGGTCTGACCAAAAACATTCGGTGGTTTTACAAGAAATTCATTTATTTCCTCTTTTTACTGTGGAAAAGTTCTGGCTCCCTGGTTTATGGAAAGGAAAATATGTGGAGAGCAAGCGATTTTCTTGGTGCTGCCCAATGATAACTGTTTAATATCAAACTTTCCATTGAGACATAGTAAATTCCCAGCTCTTAAACCTTGCCACCAGAATAGTGGAACATCCCAGAATTAACAGTAATATTTATAGTCTTTCAAGTCCACTTTGCATGATTCATTTTTATTTTTGCAATATTGAACAGAATACTACTGCAAAGAACCCCTAATTATATGTTTTTAAAGATGCTAACTGAATACATTATTAATGGTTTTGAAAAGAACAAAAAAATTGCACACTTGCAACATCCTGCTTTATTTTGAGTATTTTCTATGAAACATTTGGAAAGCTTTTCTTGTTTTGTAAGACATGAGGGAGAACTCTAAACCTTGGTTGTGGTTGTAATCAATGCCAACTGAATCTCCCATTAACATCATCATGTTTTTGTTTTCTGTCCTTTATCTACATAAAAATAAACCAATAGCCACTTACAAAGCTCAAAGTTTTGGTCACCAACTCATTTAAAATCTGGAGGGAATTAAAAAAATTGCTACATGAAAAACATCCCTCATGAAAACCTCATATATGAGTCTCTAGAGATGAGAATTCCTGTCAGCAATATCAACTAACTGATCTGGTTTCATACTTTCTGTGTTGTTGATTTAGGCAAAGAAGCTGCCATTATAAGGACACCATGCTTTAATGAGTCTATCTGAAGGAAAAGATGCAGCAGTGGTGGCATTGGTGATAGAAATTATGTCACAGAAGGATGAAGAGTAAAATAGAAGTTTAAAATACCTTGCTATTTTAGTAAGCATAAATATAAAAAATCTCCCCGAAGTATAAGAATTTGGTAAGTTAAATGTGATTAGTTAATACAATTGAGAATTACTTTAAAGGCCCATGAAACACTTGAAGGCAACAAGCCACCATCTGACCAAAGGAAGGTTGTCATCTGGCAGTCCTGCTGCCCTTTCTTCAAAACAGAAAGTATTCCTGACTTCAGTGGGTCTGTTTTTCTAGCAGACAAAACAATTATTTTTGGGTGCTACACTGTTCACACAAGTCATCTCTGGCTGACCTCCAGCTAAGCTTTTCAGTCAGGAGACTGATCATACCAAACTTGGCTCCTTCTGGCTAATTCAAGTGAATTTAGCATTGGGCTAACCTTTTAAAAGAGTATTCCCCTGCCAGCTCATCCACATGAATTTGCTTTTGTGCTGGTTATGTTGGGTATTATGAGCAGAAAGTGACACATGTGTTTGTGTGCTCTAAATAAAAGCCTTTTGTGGATGGTTCATTGCATAAATGATCTTTGTGTTTGATTAGGGGCTGGCGGAGCAGAGCTCAAGTTTGAAAGATCAGGAACATTTTCACAGGTCACTGACTCTGTGTGTTTGCAAGTGAGCAAGCCTGGTGCAGTGTGTGTATCCAAGAGAGGGAGGGCACACCATGACAAAGGTAGTCCTGCTGGGGTTTTCCATGGTTTGAATGTAGGTTTGGTTCTATGCAGACGTTTTCAGTTGGGTTATGTGTGCGGCTGTAATAATGACATGTGCATGTTCCCTGCACAGTCACAGGCAAGCTGCAAGTGTGGTACAGCCCTTCCTCTCAAAAAGGATCTGGCCCAGTATGAACCCTGAGTATTGCAACAAAACACCCACTGAAAGAAGAGAGAGAAGAGAGAATCCGTGCCAAGTAGGTATTTCCAAGTACGGGAGGCTCCTTTTGCAGAGCCTAATGAGGGCTGAGAAAACTTGCTTCTGGGATCTGTCCAGATTCCATGAAAGAGCCACAGAGAGACTGATGAAAGCTAATAATAGTCTCAAATTCCTCACTTAAATTTGTGTTCGTCATAGCCTTACAGTTGTTAGGAGAGCAGCAGCATCTGCTCTGCAGCAGTGTCCCAGCCTCAGCCACTGTTGCTGTTGGCCACCATGTGCCATTAAAAATGTTTTTTTTTTTTTTACAGACATGGCCCTTTAAAATACTTTTTCTCTGACATTTTTTATGAAGGCATGTTTGAAAAATCATGGAAAAATCTCCCTTACTCTGCAAAGCCTTTCTAATGGACAGTTTGCTGAATTAGCCCCACCTTAATTTATGAAAAGCAATTTGGAAAGAACTGGATATTGGTATTGCATGGGATAGCTGAGGGAAGATGCAAATGTGCCTGGGAGTCTGTTGCTTTGAACTAAAAGTCACAGTGACTGTAGTTGATATATATCAGAGGTTTTATCAGAAAACCCCTCTCTGAAGTCATAACTCTTATTCATGTCAGGTGAACCCCTATATCCAGGGAATTAAGTGTTGCTGTCACATGTCCTGGCTATTATCTTCTGACAGTTTTTTGGCATATGCTTTAGCCTTGTGGGATTGATCCTGCACAGCATAAATGAATGGGGACCTTGTGACTTGAAAGGGAGGGAGGATCATTTCAGAGAGACTGTAATATGGACTATGAGGGTGCTAAGTCCTTGTGAACCAGTTGTGGTTGCTTTAGATTTTTCAAAATTACTTGGATACCTTGAAGAGCCTTCAATATCCCTGGCCTTTAATATCCCTATCACTCATTTCCTCCCACCTGAGCACAGACTATCAGCAATCACTTCTAAAAGTGCAAATACACACAAGTTGCAACACTGAAAATTATTTTCCCAAAGACTTAGCTCTTGGAAGTAGATCAAGAGAGAGAAACAATATAGAAAGAAGAGTAACTGGGAGGAAAAATTGTAAATTAGTAAGGTATTTTCTCCTGTGTGCTATAGGCACATATCATTTATGAATTTTCCTAGAGAATAGCTCTGTCCTGACTTGATAATGACTCCAGTTCAGGTGGAATCCATACTTGGTTCATGGCAGGTTATTGCAAATTATTCCTTTTGACTGGAAATTGCTTAAGTCTGCTGTGTGGAAAAAGAGGCCAGTGATGAGTGCAAAACATGATTTTTGTAAGAGGGTTTTCTTGCAAACATCCCAACCAAGATGTTTATTAACAGGGAAATAATAGCAATTTTTGCTAAAGTTTTGAAACTGAAGAGACCATCACTTTACCATGTTCAGCTCCATTTTATGATTACACAGGATGATAAATTTCTCACCATTACAAAAAAATATGTCAGGAAAAAGTGCCATCAAAGGGATAACAGCACACCTCTTGCTCTAGGGCTTGTGGCAGTAATTCATATGTATATCAGCACTGGCATGACATTAGGATGCTCTCTTAGATTTTTCCTTTTATATTGAAAAACTAATTCAAGATTATAAGAACCCTTTTGGGCTCATAATTTGAAGATTTGTATTCTTAGTAAGATCTTCTTTCAAAGCTAAGCTTCCCAAAGCTGTTCTTGACAGGTTGGGCTGGAGGGCTGTTTTTCCCTTATCTGTCTTTATTCCTAAATTTTTACATTCTTGCTCTTTACCCTTTTCCATCTTCATGCTTTTATTTCACTGTCACCTCTTCATTCCTTGGGCTCTTATTCCCAGAGTGCCCAGGCATGGACAGGGCTGTTCCTTGCAGCTCAGCTGGTGTGCTCTGGGAGGTCTCCCAAGGTTTGGTAAGAGAGCTGCAGAAGGTTTGGCTGGGATTTACTGAGCCTGTGCAGAAGCTGCAGCCCTCGGTCACAGCTTTAGGGCAGGCAGGAAAACAGAAAGAAGCTGGGCAGAGTTCATTCCCATTTCATCTGTAAGTATTGGAAAATTAATGTGGGTGGCCTGTGGTTTGGGTGGATTTGAGGTCAGGTTTCCTCACCTTTCCTGCTACTCCTGTCTGTTCTGTGCTTCTCAAACCTGTCTGACAATTGTCTTCCCCAGCCGTTTCCTCAAATTGGGAAACACTATTTGCCAACAAACACCCTGCTGTTTTTCTTCCTGCAATACCCTTATCAGTAAGTGAGCACTGTGTTGTGATAGAGGATGTTAGTCCCAA
This sequence comes from Erpornis zantholeuca, assembly GCA_013400515.1. Taxonomy (NCBI): domain Eukaryota; kingdom Metazoa; phylum Chordata; class Aves; order Passeriformes; family Timaliidae; genus Erpornis; species Erpornis zantholeuca. The sequence goes on from VZTN01010717.1 coordinate 598,360, forward strand.
AGATGTACTTTTGTGAGAACAGGAGGCTGTCCCTGGTGTTGCGCAGCTGGACTGACGTAAATGGCCCTGCTCAATTTTCAGAAGGAGAGCTTGGGCAACGCTGAGTGAAGCAATGTTTAATCCACTGAAATGCTTGGGCCTCTCTCTTTATGATGCCCTTTAACACCTTGGAGGGAGGCCTTATCCGTGTAAACTGCTGGACACAGGGGAAGCTGCTCCTGTAGCTGCCCCACCACCAAAACAGCCTTGCCATGCAACCCCAATACACCATGGCATTTAAACACGGGCCACCATCAATTCTCATTATAAAATAGCCTATTTCCCCCTGTTTCAGTCCTACAGAGCAGATATTTGCTGCAGTTCGACCAGGCTTAATTTTAAGTGAAAATCACTGGAATAGAAGATGGGGAATTACCTTTCTTTTTCTCTTTTTTCTCCAGTTCCATTAGCACAGATGTGCTTTGGGAAGAAAGGCAAGAAATTTGCTTGTGGCTTTCTTACCTGAACTATCTGCAAGAATCTGAGGGTCACAGCTGACTCGAGTTACAGAAATGGTCCTGGTTCCTTGCTGGTATGTATCTAAGAGCAAACCATGTGGCAAGGATTTAGTTCCCTCTGGAGCTCTGATGATCCCCTTTTGTGTCCAGCTGCATGCTAGGACTTCACATGCAGAACCACATTTGGTAGTAGATTGTGCCATAAAAAGGATGAAGGATGCATTGCAGCCCAAATCTGACACAGAGTTTGACTTTCAAGTGGGGAGGTTGTGAATGAAGGGCACCACCTTGGAATGTACTTTTACCTGCACTCTCCTCCTTGTGGAAGAAATGTTCCCACAGAATCTGCAGTCTTCTGTGTTCCAGTAACCCCACAGTTTAGGCCATTTTAATTAATGGCTTTGGAAACATCTCTGGGCTGCATAAAGAGCTGATTCCTACACAGGAAGGAAAACTTTGATGGCTGTAGTTATTTTTTCACTGTTTCAATAGGAAACTTTCCTGTCTCTCATTTAATAGATTCACATTGAATTTACTTCCTGCCCTTTAATGATGGCCTATCCACTTCCCTGGACTTATTATTTCAGAAGCTTTCACTTAAGAAAGTCCTTTCTGTAAATTAATTAATCTGTAGTGCAGATTTATTCTTCAGCATGTCCACATTTGATATATACAGTATTTAAGTTTGTATTCACTTAGCAAAGCATTTACTCCATTATCATGTAATAATTTCCAGTCCAAACACAGAATCTAAAGATTAATGTACTATAAATTTCTCCTTGCAGACATTTTATTGCTATATTAGTTATTAAGTTATGTTTGCATTGATCTTCCAAAATAAGACATATAGATAAGAGATTTGTTTATGTTTTAAATTGAAGTGAGTTTTTACAGTCAGTTCAGTCTGAAAGGCTAAGGATAATGGCACACACACTATCTTTACAGCTGGTCAAATGTTACCAATCAAATTCGAAAAATTCAGGAAGAATTTTGACATGGTTTTGTGAACTGCCATGCTTTTCTTTTTTCTTTCATTGGCTGGCAAAGTGATAGATTCTTTTTTGAAGGCCACTAAATGCATGATTCGGAAAAAGTGGAAAAAATATTGTATCTATCTTCAACTTTTTTTACTTCCCCAGAAGAAAATGTCTCACACTTCCAATGCTTTTTCTGTTCAAAGTGTCCTAAACTCCTTCATGTCAAGGAGACTAAGCAAAAAATAAATAGCTAAGGCAACCCTTAGCTCCTAGAGAAGCTTGATCACCTCCATGTGGAGCTGGTCAGTAGCTCAAGATGGAACATAAATACTTAACAGCAGCTTAAGACAGGGCACAAGGATATTTTAGGATTCAGTAAGTCATAAATTCATCATAACTGAAAAATCCATGGGGTCACTATTTTTCCTATGAGGCAGAATGTTCTTAACTGAGAGTCCCACTGGTATCTGCTCCATTTAATGTTGTGATGTATTTGCTCTACTGTTGTGAGGAAAGTTGCTGAAATCTCAGTCTGATCTGTATGGAAGGCTCAGAGATTTTAGAGAAGGAAAGAAATTATTTTCTGGATTATTTTCTCCTGATATTGAAAACTTCTTTCCAGTTTCAGGAATATGATCTAAGACTGTGAGAAGAAATGTGTGATATATTAGCTCTCTATATGCCATATAATCACAAATGATTATATGATACACATTATATGATGCCTAGTTATTTGTTGGACAAAACCCACACTGTGCATATCAGATTTTAGAACATATCTGTAGTTCCAGAGGTTATATGCTTACATCTGCTTGCCCATACAGACACTGGCAGTGCCTGTGTGGGTAATCCTGAAAAGTGCTTTACTTGGTTGCACTTTTCCTTTCTCTGCATTCTGTAATCTTTGACAAGTTATTACTCTGTATCACTAATCCCCATTAAAAAGAAGACAAAACAATAGCAACAAGAAAGCCCTAAGCAAAGCTCTTGAAGCACACTGGCATATTTTATATGGTAAAATGTGTATCATCTATATTAAGATCTGTTATACAAATCACATTGAGGTATCATATAAATATTTTATGAGAGATGCATGCAGTTTTCATTGCCCCAGCTAAATTTCTAGCACTCTAAAACACAACTCGAGCCACAAGCCTATTGGGTTAGTCAGGAAGAGAAAATTTACATTCTCTGTTTCACTTCCTGGATGTCATTCCCATCCCTTTTTTTCATCAGTTATTAAAATGCACAAAGCTGCTCCTGCCAGCCCACTTATCCCCTGCCACACTGAATCAGCTATCCACAAAGAGTGCTTCCTCTGCACTTGGAGCTGTCACAGATGGACTGGAAGAGCTGCTTTCTGGAGATTCAGTGCAGCAGGGGACACATGCTCCAGTGACAGCAGTGGTGCACAATTAACATTGGCTAAAGGAGCACAAATTGTAGTGCAGAAAGGAAAGCTGCAGAACCCTTAGCTGTAACTCACTCAGGGCTTTCCAGCTCTCTTTGCAATAAGGCAAAAAAGCAAGTTAATAAAGCACAAAGTTTAATATTGAATATTTTTGTAAGGCAAACTAGTGGCCTATTTTTATACAGATTTATGAAATATCAATGGACTAAGGCTGACTTCCACATGAAAAAATGTTCTTAGAGAGAATTTGTGGAACTCAAATGAAGAATTGTCTTGGGTTTGTCATTCTTTAGTAAAGATTTACAAAACCCAACCTCAGTTTCCTGGATCATTTTAATACCTTAAAAAAGAAAAATGTTCCCAAGGGATCTTTACTGAGAAGGAGGTTTCACTGTGAGTCCCCGTGTACTGCCACGTTAATCAATAGTTATGAGTGATTGCTATAACTAATCCATAAGATATAGGACTGAGGCATGGAGAGTTTTTCTAAACTTTGTTCTGCATCTCCCAGGAGGGGAGCAGCCCTTCCACTTGGATATGGTGGGCTTATTCCAAGCTTTGTTCAGAGCAGTGCCTCCATAATTCTATCTGGGCATGAAAACCACCACATTATCACAAAACCTCTCCTCCTCAGCTCTGCAACATCACTGTAACAGCCACGTGCCTGCCTGGCAAAATAAATAGCTCTAATGTCTCCCCAGCAGCCCCTGCAGACTCTGGAACCCTTCTCCATTTTCAAGGTCACAGCTCTGCTTGAGGTTGATAAATTCATGAATTAATAATACTAAGCACTTTTCATCCAGGAGTGTCAAAAGTGAGAAACCATTGTTAGTCCCATTTTTATCAAGGAGGAAATTGAGTTGTAGAAGTGACATGTACGAAATTATTTTGGAAGCCAATGGGTAGATCCAGGAAAAGAACATAATTTCGTGCACTCAGCTTGCATTGTAGCCACTGCATCACAGTGCTTCGTGGTGCCCTTTGTGCAACAGCACAGGCTTATTAAAGTTGAGATTTAAGTTCCACAAGAGTCAGGAAATTAAACTCTGCCATACAGTGTGTTCATTGTATATTTTTATTGGACATGGACTATAAATTTCCTAGTGATCATCCTTCTGACAAAGGATAGCTTTCAGAGAACCTTGCATTAGTGAGTGATGCATAATTCTTTGTTTTCTGTGTCTTATTTGTGTAATATTGTAACTGCAAGCAAAACAACAAGCATCTTATTATTCTAATTTTCAGGACTGTACTAATCAGGGCCACTCTATTACTTTGCCTTTTTAAAAACTACTTTATCAAACGCTTAGAATAAAAATAAGTGTCTTAAACGCTTTTCTGGGATAGTCCAAAAATGATTCAGATACTTTGGATCTCCCATGGAACATGAGAAAAGTAATGGGAAAGTATCTGGGATGAAGACCATCCCCTTCTGGAAGAGACCTCTTGTTATGCTTAGTTTTGACATTCCTTGAAAAAATGTTTTATTCAGCAAGGATGTTCTGTCTGTTCCTACCAAACCCATTTCCCCAAAGGATCTCTTGACTGTCTATTATAATTCTTGTTTCACTCAAAAAACACTTTCTTGAAATGAGTACTTCTAACAAGCACCTCTATTGATGTAAGCACTCCAGAAAATCCTCTAGATGGTTGAGAGGAGGTGTTGAAGAAACACTCAGAACTGTCAAAGTTTTTATCTGCCAGAAAATTCTGGGAGAGTTACTCTTGAGAAACCCTGAATGCTCTGCCAGGCACGTCAGCTAATATTTAGCCATTTAGCAAGTGAAATAGCTTCAGGTACAGTCCTGTGCAGAATATACAGATATCCATTAACCCAGGGGCTGAGACAGGCAGGCTGGTTATTTGACATGCTCTGGACAGGTCAGTTTTATTGTTAAAATCCTGAAATTGCTTCTAGAAACAAATTGTATTGTTGTCTTGCATTTATAAAAACTGGTTTAAGTTTAAATTAAGAATTGATTTTTTAAACAGTTTCTTTTTTGCAAAAGGCAGCCACTATGTAATACATGTTACAATAGCAGTGGTCCTACCTATACTGACTTAATGACATGATTTTTTTTTTTCCTAATCTTAAGCTTTTTTTTTCCTAATTTCAGCAATGTTTTCTCTGAAATGCTTCTGTGTTGTCCCTGCTGCCTTGGACTGTACCATTTGTAAATTTGTTTTGAAAGAGAATGTAACAGAGGAAGGAAAGTCTGAGAAACAGGCTGTAATGGCAGTACAGCCTGGAGGAATGAAAGGTGCTACCTGCATAGGCAGTGCAGCTCATTCTCTGGGAGCTCCTCCACAGCCACCAGAGTGCTCAGACCCCGAGTTCCAGATGTTCTGACCCTGTCTGTGGGAGAGCTGGGTCAGCTTTGACTTTGCAGAAGCATTTTCAGTGCACTCCACCTGTCAGCCCCTTCAGGATAGGCCTTGCCTTTTGCTTAGGGTGGCACTTTCTGCCTTTTCTGTTTACGTGATTTGGCATTTAGGATTTCTACTACTCCCTACATTTAACTCACATTTATTTCTGCATAGAAATACTTACCTTTCTACAAACAATATCTTTTTTTCTTCTCCCTGCTTCTAAGGGCAGATGCTTCTAATTTCTTGTTAAAGGTTCCAAATAATATATTTTAGCAATGTGGCAATTTCCCATGTTAACAAACAGGACAACTACCACTAGAGGGCTTGAATAAGGACCCAAATCTTACCTCTGATACACCTTTTACAATCTGGAGTAATTTAGTGGAAAATGTTGTTGCCCATTTTCCTTTAAATTTGAAAGACAGGATGACAGTTGGTTTTTTCTAATTTTAAATTAAATCAAAGTTCAGCTTAATAAAACATGTAAGTCCTTTGCTCCTTTAAACTTCTGTTGAACAGGGGGCAGAAATTTTCTGAGATAGCACTTGGAAAATTAAAGCTTCTCTTAATTGTGGAGACCAGCCGTTACTTTTTGAAGTCAGTTTGCAGCCTGGTACTTTAAATGCCTTTAAGGTGGCTGTGTTTAAGGGCAGGAACTCCTGTGTGGCACTCGGCAGTGCTGAGCTGAGGGGACTTGGGGGCAGGGGTGCTCCTGTGCACCAGACTTCACCATGGCTCAAACACTAATCCAGAGCAGCAAAATTTCTCCAGGGCCTAATGACTAAAATTCATTTAATAATACTTAGCACTTACCACTTTGGGTACATCTTCAAAGAGCTGAACTAATAGCAGCTAATTTAATCTTCAAACAAGCTGAGTGAGGAGCATTATCATCGCTGCTTAACTGGGGGCAGAGCACAGCAATGGCACTGCAGACAAACACAAACCAACGCCTCCACCCAGCTGCTTTGTGCCTCACTAAAGAGGAGAGGTTTTTAGTGGATTTAATCCTTATAGATATTTCAGGGTGGCTGCTGACTCTTCCCAAATCCTAAGGAGCTATTATTTTAAAATCTAAAGGTAAAATCAAGGTGACAAGAGGGAGGTGGGGAGAGGCAGGGAAAGAAAAAAATAATAAAAAAAGGAAAAAAAAATGTTTCTATGGGCCTAGAAACACATTCCCTGTTATAGGAGATATATAAACTGTCAAGGAGGAGAGAAGTCTCCGTTCCCTCTCCCCCAAGCTGTGGTTCTCAAGGGCCCCATTTACCCCCATCTATGTTATTTTAAAAGGGGAACTGAGCACGTTGAGCTGGGCACCTTCAGCAGCCTGCTCTGCCATGAGACTCCTTCTGTGGGAATACCCTGAGGTGGCTGAGGGAGGTAAAACACAGTACTGTAAAATGGGAAAAATGCCAGAAACAGAGGTGTAAACAGAGACGTGGAAGGACAACCTAGAAAGGAACAGTCCAGTTGTTTCTAAATAAAATAAGAGTTCTGACTGGAGGCTTATTTGATTTAATGAAGCCATTGACAGGTCTTTATGTAAAAACCATCAAAAATCTAGAGCTATGGGCTCACAGAAAGAGGGGTTTGATAAATTTCTGAAGTTTGCATTCAGCCTTCTCTGAAGTCTGCAACAGGTATGAATTAATATCCAGATTCCAAATTAGCAAACTCAAGGCTTATGTTCAGGTGCTCTGGTTTAAGTACACATCCAATAGCATCATCTTCATAAAAAGACACAGTGCATAATTGGTTTTCTGCCACTGCAAATCCAAAACCAAGCATGGAAGCACAGACTTTAAGTACTTATGTGTGTGTGTGTCACACAGATATATGTATAAAATTAGCACTAGTTTTAAGCAAACAATCCAGTTACAATCCAGTTTAAAGGTATTTTCACCTGTTTTTTTCAGAAACACACTTCTACATATTAATATGTCTAAGTGTTGGTTGCTGCAGGAATTGCAAGAATGCTTAGGTCAACTGAGATGGTTTGTTTAAGGATTCTAGTATTTTTAGGTATTTTACTTTTTAGCAACTGACCTGGGTGCTGAAAAGAAAAGATATTTTGAATTAAGAATTAGAACTTTGTGCTTTAGGAATGGAAAATAACTCTTTTATTTTTTAGTAATTTTATTATTAATATTATCATTCAAATATGGGGGTGGGATTTTTTTAAATGAGTAGCTTATTGCTTAGATTTCTATACGGAAGAGAGCAATGATATTTCTTTACAATGCTGGGCAGTTTGCCATGCTTTTCATACTCCAACACCTTGGCTCCAGCCCTCAGTCTTCCCTGGCAGTGACTGGTCCAGTGGAGCAGCAATTCCTCCTGTCAGCCCAGTCAGTATTTCTGCAAGGTGTGTTGGTAGTTTCCTCTGTGCACCTCCTGCCACTGTTTCCTCTCACTTCAGAGCTTCGGGAGATTGAGATCCAGAACATTTATAGGATTCCTCAGCTTAGGGCACATGATGGTGAAAAACACAAATCTCCTTCAACTCTTCCTTTTGCATATCACTTTTATGATGATTCCACTGCATGAACCCTTCCAGCAATCCTCGAAATGCTGCACACCACTGCAGCAGTATATTTTTATTTAAGTTGGCTCATTTTCCTGGCCTTGCTCTTGTCATGGATCCAATTCAGGTGAAAATGAAAAATGATAAAATGCAGCATTAGACATTGCTTTGGAAGACAAGTACAGGGCAGAAATTCTGGGTGCCTTAGGCAGGTAAGTGGTAATAGGTTACCTGCCTAAGGCATTCACTCAAAGAGCAGTGATAGTCCCTTCTATGTCTGCAACAAAAACATCTTGGGAAAAGGAGAGGTGTAACGTGATCACAGAGGGCTCAGAAACATATTCATTGCTCTGCTTTGTCTTTGTAAATCTTTCCAATGTTCAGCAGGACAGCTGTGCTGTAGCTGCTAGCTATTAGGGCTGCACACTGCTTTTCAGATTTACAGCTGTGTGCTTGTCATTTCCAGATGCAGTTTTACTAAGACAGTCGCTCAGGAAACATTGTGAGAAGCAGCAGGTTTCCAGTAAAACATGCCCATAAACACCACGGTTGCTGGCAAAATAAGACTTACACCCAGATGCTTGAGGAGAAAAACAGTCTATTCTTTGTTCACTTTTACCCCGAGGGTTCAGCTCAGCTCCATAAATATGTACAATGGAGCAGCCCATCCAGCTCGGCTGGTGGACAGGACATGCAATTCTCCATCTCAGACACTTCTGCTAGTTCTGTTGCGTGGATCTGTACAAGGATTCTATCTGAGGCAAATAAATCAGAAAGTTGTTTCAATCAAAACCCAAATCGTAGGCTATGTGGTTATTTTTGTTCTCAGCTCAGCTGTGGCTAGTTGAAAACTGGACTTCAGCTGAGAAATTCAAGAATCCAGAGAGTGAAATGCACAAAACTCCTGCTGTTTCTGAGTGATCCCAGCAATACCCATTCCCAGTTCCATCAGACTCTGGAAACAGCAGAGCAGCACAAAGATTGCACAGATTTAATTGGCACCTGACAAAGGATAAGCAAAGTGAGGACCACAGACTGCTCAGGTACTGCTGTTCTGCTGCTGTTGGATGAAAGCACTAACTAGAATCTGGGACTTTTTTGTATGCTGCATTCTACAAATTAAGGTTTTAATTGTGACTGCTAACAATGGATCATGGGAGTTTTTTCTCATTTGTTTCTCCCATCCTTTCTTCTCGAGGAAAAGAACTTCCTCAGTCAGTTTCCAGTTAGGTGGCAAGCAGCATCACATGAAGATTAGGAGCTGTATGTATCTGTGTTGATATTTGCCCCCTGGTACTGAGGGGAAGGGTTTGTAGTCTGCTTCAACTCAGATGGGAGCCAGGTGCCCACCAAGCTGCCCTATCTTCAGGGCAGCTTGAAGAGCTGCTCCTCTTCAGCTGGACAGGGAAGAGAAAATATAACAAAATTGTCCTGGGATGAAATATGGACTGGGAGAGATCCTTCACCAGCTACCACCATGGGCAAAACAGAATTAACTGAGGGAAAATTAATTGAATTTATTACCAATCAAATCAGAGTAGGGTAACAGAAAAAAACCAAATCTTATAAGACCTTCCCTCCAAACCTCACAGCTTAACTTTACTCCCCATTTTCTCTGCCTTCTCCCCTTCAGTGATGCAGGAGGATGGGAATGGAGGTTTTGGTCAGTTCATCACACGTTTTTCTTCTGCTGCTTCCTCCTCTGGGGGAAGACTCCTCACACTCTTCCCCTGCTCCAGCATGGTATCTTCCCCATGGGAGAGAGTTCTCCACGGGACTTCAACAAAAGTCCATCCTACAGGCTGCAGTTCCTCATGAACTGCTCTGGTGTGTGTCCCTTCCATGGGGTGCAGTCCTTTAGGAGGAGACTGCTCCACAATGGGTCTCCCACAGGGTCACAAGTCCTGCAAGGAAAACTGATCCAGAGTGGTCACCCCCTGGGTCACAGCCTATTAGGGCATCACCCTGCTCCAGTGTGGGCTCCTCCACAGGCTGCAGGTGGATCTCTGTTCCCCATGGACCTCCATGGGCTGCAGGGGCACAGCTGCTTTACCATGGGCTGCACCAGGGGCTGCAGGGGAGTCTGGACAACCTCCTGCCCCTCCTTCTTCACTGACCTGGGGGTCTGCAGGACTTTTGCTCTCCCACATCCTCATTCCTCTCCCCAGGAGAGGTAGCCTGCTGTGCAGGTTTTTTTCCTCTTGCTTGATACTTTATCCCAGCAGTGCTGCTGCTGTTCCGAGGGGCTCAGCCTTGGGCAGCAGTGGATCTGTCTTATGTTCTTTTGGGCACAGGGGAAGCTTCTGGCATCTCCTCAGAGAAGTCACCCCTGTGGCTCCCCTGCTCCCCAAACCTTGCCAAGCAAACCCAATACAATGGTGTAGCTCAAACAGAGCTCTTTATCTTCCTCATCTCTCCGATGGAGCAGGGCATTTATTTTTCTGGCAAGTGTTGTGTTTTCTTTTTACCCTGTGTACCCCCTCTGTAGCATAGAAATCATTTCCTTATAGCTGTTTTTACAGTGCAGGGTAAAAGTTGATGTATTCATTACCGAGGCTCCCCAGGCATTTTTTTGTGCAATTTATTGAGATGTACTGAATGAAAGATATCCACTGCCAGCTTGTCAGCCCGAGCATGGGACTGTGCAGTCCTGCTCAGCAAGTGCATCCTCTCCTGACTCCTGCCTGCTCTCCAGCGGCTTTGGAAAAAAGCAGAGGGGCCTGGAGAGCCAAAGCAGCAGTGACAAATTGAAATGTAGAAGCAGTACTTCAGAGCATGTCCTGCCCCTGCACACATGGTGCAGAGCCATCCCTACCCCTCGAGATCCTCGCTCGTTCTGTAGAATGCTTCATTTCAGAAGACACGAGGCAAAGCTCCTTCTCTTTGCTGTGCAGCTAATTAAAATGTGGGAGATAGTACCAGCAACGTGTCAATAACGCTGTAATGTAGGAATTTTGCACCTACTACACGTTGGCCAGAGCTGACACTTCTTGTAGGAGAAAAACATGCATTACCCTGAGGATTAAAAGAAAAAATTGTTGACATATACTGCTTAAAATTGTGAACTGAGAAAGTTATTCCCAGCCATTGTCACATTCTTTTCCTAAAGGAGGATGAGCCTCACTGCAAATGGAAATCTCTCTTGCTTTAGTAGCTTTGTTTGTGATCTGGCTTCTTTCACTCTTTCTGCATGGAAATGCTCCCCCTACAAATGTTTTTACTTCTTTCCCACTTTATTTTTTCAGGTGTGCCTTGAGAATGGCAAGGCAGTGCATAAAATACCAAACTCTGGAAATTTCAAAAATATGATTTTTTGGCAGTCTATAATAGAAAAATATTTATTTATGCATTTTAATAAAAATTTTGCAGGGTTTTAGGATTCTCTTCCCCAATTGATTTCTTTCTGTGTCTTTCATTTTTTTTTTCATTTTTCACTGGGCACTGAGTTTTGGACTACTAAGGCTTTACTGCATTTCAATCTCGATTTTAGATTTCAATTTTACTTTTTATTCCGCTTTCCTTTTCTTTTTCTTTTTTTCTTGTTAGTAAAGTTAAGTCTGAACCTGTGATTTCTTTAGAATATTTTTTTTTTTGGAAGTTTTCGTTCCTTTATACATCTTCAGCAGCTATATATATATATCAAGAGATTTGAGTCTATTCTCACACTGTTCTTTGTCTCATCTCTTGTCCAGTGAGTATCCCATCAAGAGCATTCCTTGACCTGATAACACCTTTTGTACCAACTCCTCCTTTTCTCCAGGGTGGTGTGGTCAGTGAGCTCCTCCACAGTTGGCCACAGGAGCAGATTGTGAGTTGGGCTCAGGATTTTCCTGGGTGTTGACACAGCTTCAGGCTCCCTCAGTTTCTCTGAGCTGGCTTGCACAGCTTCAGTGCAAGCAAACCACACCCTGAGACACATGCGGTGGAGAAAAAGGTAAGGAAATGGAATTGATTGGAAAAGGTAATTAATGCAAACAAGAAGAAAGAATTGCAGGAACTGCCTGCTTGCACTGAGTGAGAAGTTTCGTTCTATCAGCAGAGAGTGCATCCAGGTCAAAGTTAAAAATAGTAAGATAAATGTTTACTTTGAGTGAGTGCAAACAGCGAGGAAAAGGTGTTAGGGAAGATTCTCTGGAACTGCCTTTCAAGGCAGACCAAGTTCTGAACCTCTGTGTGTACTCTAGAGCCAGATGATACAGGGTCAACAGGATGTCTTTGGAATCATTAATTGAGGTATATGCTTAAACTTGATTAGGCAGTTAAAGCTCAGTGAGAGAAAGGTGATTCTTTACCTCTTCTTTGCTGTGTTCAGGGATTGTGTTGATTACATCATGCAGGCAGGGAAGGGTTGAAGCACAGTGGTTAGGTCACCTTAATGAGGGCAAATAAAATGAGTTCCAAAGAGGTGGAGAACATTTTTAATTAGACATTTGTGGAACACTATTATTTTTTTATACGTTATTTTTATTGTGGTTGTTTTCCCAGGAATCTCCATTTAACAGAGGGATGTTTTATGTGGTGTGTTCTGGTTTTGTGCATGGAGGCAGACTTGGTTTTTACTTTGCTTCTCAGGAGCAAGGAGTATATATAACATATAAAGTTATATGTTATAGTTATACCTGTTCTTTTAGATACAACATTTTTGTCACTCAAAAATAACAGAAATAACAGCTTTTCATATACACTGTTTCCCATAAATTACATGAAAAATGACTTCTGGGGGGGATCTGGTTGTGCTTTGTGGTTTCATATGTCCACACTCTGCAGTAAAAAGGTCTATAAAAATTCTTTCATTGTTAATAGATGAACCTTTCTCATAGAAAAAAGTCTAAACCAAAAAAGCCTCCAAGTGGCAGCTATTATCTCCAGGTATCCACTCTATTTTGAAGGTAAATCAGAAAATTTGGGAATTTTGTAAAAGTTTTGAAAATCTTCCGTGTCCTTGAATTTTGGGAGTCAAATAATCTAGATTAGAGTTAGAGAGGGGTTGAAAGGGGTTGAAACCTGAAGACTAAATGCTTGATCACTACAGATACCTGTCCATCTTCTGGAAGGAGCAGCTTCCCAAAGAGCCTCCCTGGGGGATGTATGTGAATTTTTGAAAAACTAGCAAGCAGGCAGTTACCTCTGCATTTGACAATTTAATAAGAACAAATTGTGTGTTAAATGTTATGTTTCATCAGGACTTCGTGTTCAGATGCTAGGAGGATGTCTTGATGAGACAGTTGGAGTTTCCATTCCACCTTCTGGAGTTGGATTTCTAAATCTTTTCTTTCAAAATAGAACTGCCATGGAGGAGCTAATGCCCTTATTTAATATAATAACGCTGTGATTAATATATCCTGTCAGTGTGTGGGAAACCTGAATTCAATTTCCTTGTCTGCCTGAGGGATTTGAACTCCAGACCACACAAAGTGACCTGATCAACAAGCTAGGCTATTTCGTGGGTGAAGAAGACTCTCTTCATACTTTCTAAGTCATCCAAACAACATGCAAAGCCATCTGAAGGAGGCTGATTGCTCTGTTATCTGGTAGCTGGTGTTCAGAAAACACAGGGCACTGAACACATCTATTCTGAGCAGTGCCCCTCTCAGGAGCTGGCTCTCCAAGGTGCCTGTTCCAGCCCTGTGCTTGTGGACTGGGGGCCAGTGGGTATTTTCTGAGGATTTGTACCTGGGCTCTGCAGATCCAGCATGTGAATGTGTTCCCAGTCACTAATCCCATACAACCAAGTGTGTCAGGCTCCTCCCTGCTGTCTGAGAACATCCAGAAGCTTTGGGGAGCAGGACATCCCAAACGTCCAAAAGGATGAGACAACCATGATTTACAAATTTGGTGTGGGTATAGGAATCCACCCACAGATTTTGTAGGCTCCAGGCCTCCAGACCTCTCTCAGCTGAAGGAAAGGCTGAAATTTCTCGATCAGGTTAGAGAGTTTTCAGGGCAATACCATGCTTGGCTGATTGCATTGGGTATGGTTGCCTACTATTCCAACTCCCAGTTATAACTGTTACATTTTACTGGCCCCTTAGTTATTTTCATTCCCAGTGCCACTACAGCTCTGAAACCAATTGTGGACGTGTGTAGGTCAAGGGGAAGGAAAATTAAGGGTCATCTTAAGTTTATACAGTGGTGCTTTTTCATTTTCTATAAAACTAACTACATTTAGGCTCCCTGTCGGGTAAGCCTTTTTTCCCTTGTCTGTTATTTTCAAAGAAGAGAGTGCATATGACAGTCTGAGAATAGCACCAGCCTGAACACAGATGGTAGGGATTACACCACACTGAGCCTTGACCTTCAAAAGCTCGCCATTCCTTTACAGGGTTTCTCTTCTTTGACAGGTGTACTGGCTTTTGTCAATTACTTTCATTAATGCGTTTTTTTCATTATGATCAATTACCTGTGGTTTAAATCGTGTCTCAAAATTACAGCAAGGCAGGTTCCAAACTGAAAAGCTGAAGCTGTTTTCCATATTTTTCCCCCTTTCTCTTGTCCCAAAGTACTCTGAAGCACACAAAGATTTAACTGATAATGGAGAAATATCACCCAGTTTCTGCTCATTTCCATTAAGCGCTCGGTCTGTGAGATTCTGGCTGTGAGACTAAGCCTCACAGATCAGGTGTGAAGGGGACTGTATTTAAAAGATACTATTTTCTATGATGTTGAAAATTATTAAAAAATTAAATATGGGAACAGAAGTTACCATATTTATGCTTAATCCCATATTTTAATGCTTAAAAAGAAGTTAAACATTGACTTTATAATGTGGAAAGAAACTTTTCACAGGCCAGATTGAGCCATTCTTGTAACGTGTTGCTACCTTAGTGTACATATCAAATGGAAATTGGCTATTTCAGGCCAGAGTAATTGAAGTAAATGCTATGCACTGGTACAGACAAAAACAGGATTCAGCCTTTTCTTCCTCAGAGATACTGGCAAGCAGGTCAGAAATCCAAATGCTTATTGCCAACCTCATGCCTTGGAGAGCCAGAGTCATGGCAGTCTTCAGGCCTGGGCTGCTGGTCTGAGAACAGATTTTCTTGGGAGTTTGGTTTTCCTCTGCTCTTTTGGGGCTAGCTGAAAACGCCAAAAATGTTTTTTAACATCACAGAGTGATGTCTGTGACCATGAGAGTGATGGGAATCAATGACCAGTCACTAGGATAGTGCAAGTTTCTCCCACTGCTTAGCATCTCACCTAAAAAGTGTAGTTTGAATTAATTTCCGTCAGATGTTCAAATTTCTCTGGTAACAATCTATTTGTTCCAAACCAAAGCTGTTTTTCCAGGATGTATATAATGAGGAATCAGACCATACTGGCCAGTTTATGACATCAAAGCAAAATGAGACTGTGCATCCCCTCGGGTCTCTCATGTGGCCTCCTGACTCTCCTCAGCTGGAGCGAGGGGCAGAAAGGCTGGGCTGGGTTTGACCTGCCTGTGCATTTTTGCCCTTTATTCACTCAGGAGAGCATCAGAGCTGCAAAAACCTGGGCATGGTGTGGCTGCCAGTGGATGTGCTCTCAAGGACGAGGGAGAGGCAGGGAAGGAAGATTGAAATGTTTCTCTGGCTCAGTGCCTCCTTTTACACAGTGCTGAAACTGGAGGGACGCTCTAGTCCCAAACCAAACCTTAAAAGGTGCTAACACACAGGACAGCCAGAGGGATAGAAACTCCTCATGGTACACAAGGGAGATAAGCAATTAATGCTTATTAATGTTAATAAGAGTTACTGTGTAAATCCTCTGTTTCCTGAACCAAGTAAAAGAAAATCTAAAACCATAATAAATCTGTCTCAAATTTAGTAATATTTATTCCAACTGCAGTATAATTGCTAAAATAACATTGTGGTGCTGTAAAACATGTTGAAATATAGTGTTACATCATCACTGCTATTTGTTACTATAATTTCATCCAATAAATTATGGTGCAATCCATGGTTTGGGATTAAAACAGCAGATTTAATATGACATTTTTAGTCTGCATAATGCTCGTGGTTCAGGACAATAAGAGTTTTTATCTAAAGTAAACAGGTTATAAAAAAAGCCACATGAGATTGACTTTCATTTTAAAACTTCATTAAAAAGTGATTTGTCATTATCACTAAATATGAGAGGAAAAAAAATCAAAATCTGAAATGCTCCATAAATTGACTCCATTTTTACCCCATGACTTGGAATTTGAAAGTTACTTAACAAACAAATGGTACTAATTTCCTGTAAAAATCTCAATCACATTCAAAATGAGCTATTCACTTTGAAAGCCAAGAGCTACCTAAAAGCTAAAGACAATTACAGAGTAAGGGTTTTTTTTGTTTTAACACTGGAATGAAAATGATTTTCAGACTCCTCAGATTCCAGTAAATGTAACTTAGATGTCTCATGAGTACCTGCAGTGAGTAATGGAGGAACTAAGCCAAATATGTGCATGATTCTGGGTTTTTTTGGTCAGTTGGTTGATTTTTTGTGGTTTTTTTTGACAAATAACATGAGAGTAGTAACATATAATACTGATAATCTGAGTTATCTAGAAATAATATACTCATTATAAATAATTATAATTTAATATTTAATTTATTTATAATATTTAATAATTTAATATTTATTTATAATAAATAATTTAATATTGGATGCAGTACCTACACTGTGTCTTATCTGAAAGTTTCGCAGATGTTTTAGCAGTAACAGGAAGTATTTATCTTAAAAAAAAAGGTTTTGGAAAGGAGGGGATTACATGAATTTCTTCTGTGTGTACCAGCCCTTTTAAAAGGTGCTGGAACAATTTACACATGAAAACCCTGGAAATAATTTCATCACTGAGGTGATGCATCTGAGGCTGCACAAGCCCTGATTTTCACCCTTCCTTTACAGGGCAATGACTCCAGAAAGAGTCAGCCTTTATTTGTGTGAGGTGCCTGCAGACACTCAGGAAAACCCCAGCAGTGGCTGCTTGGGTCAGAGAATCCAACAAAACACTCTCATCCACAGGGTCTCTGAAGAATGGGCTGGGAAGAGCAAGTGAGAGTTCCAGACATGGATTCCAGGTATTTATGGGTTATTATTCCATTCCCCAGCAGAAGAGCCTCTGTCAAAACACTCTAGCAAGAAATTGCAGTAAAACAAATAAAAGTAGCTCCTTTGTAACAATTTAGGGTTTTTTTTCACGCTTTTATCAGTGAATTCTCGTAAAGCTAGAGCTATTCCAGGTGGTAAAAGATTATCTGAGATAGCTAATCTTTCTGTTGTGGGCTTGTGCTTATGAAATTATCTGGTTATTAATGATACTCCATAGAACAAAACCCCATAGTAAATAAAAAAATATGATGTAAAAAGACCAAAAAGACCCAAAAAGCTTTTCACTGCTGAAAGTGTACCTAATTTGAAAATGTGTTTCACTCCAAAAAAGTTCGTTAAAAGTTTTTTACCAAATATTTTTCCTTTGAGGTATGCACTTTCATTTTATTAAAAAACTGGGACTTTTTTATCTGTTTGTTTTTTGGTGTTTTTATTTTTTTTTTAGAGAGAACCAGTCTATATCACTAGTTAATATTTTATGATTATGTTCTGAAATCACCTTTTTTCCTTGCTGATTTGAGCTTAAATTTGGAAAATCCCTTGGGCATCTCCTTATTGTCATCATGAAAAATATGGGAGAAAGAGGAAGACAGAACAGACATCAGTGAACTACACCAAATATTTGCTTAGTGCTATGCTTGTGCTTAAATTATGCCAACATGAGCCTGACTGAGATTAGTTCCAGCAGAAAACTAAAAAATCACCAATTAAAAATGTGAATAAATTACATTGTTCATCAGATCAGGGTGAGGTGAGCATGAGTATCTCTGAAAGGCATATTCCACAAGAATTTGTAGGAGTAAAATTTGCACAAGAGTTTAGAACTACTCTACTTAATTGGAGAGCAATTAGTTCAGGTCCAAAATAGAAACTTATTGAAAACTTAAGTTCAGGTCAAATTTATAAGCACTCAACAGGAATGTACAGATCCTAAGATCTGCCTTAACTTGCTATTATTGTGAGAAATTATCCCAAAACTTGGTGCACACTTTGTTCTTTAACTCAATGCTTTGTTTTTTAATTGGAAACCTCTTAAACATATAATATGTCAAATTAAAGTAAAATAATCTGTTATTTTTCATATTAATGACATAATTACATTGCTCCACTATAAAATTGCTTCTGGTCTAATTATGTCTAGGCAGAGATTACTGGTAATTAATATAACAAATAATTTTGACTACAACAAGCAATAATTGCCTTCTTGAAGGTTTTTCTAAAATCTTTGAGTGATTTTGCTACTTCTACATGCAGCATTGCAACAATTCTTTGGCACTTAGCAAATAATTACCTAAAGAAATAGGTAATTAATTGCTACATGGAATTGCATGTTGGGAACAGAAGGAGGACAGGGGTTACATTTGTTTTTAGAAGTGTTGGTGGATGTCTCCCTTGGTCAGTGGCTCCATGCTGGTGAGTGTGGGAGGCTTAGGGTGTGCACACATGCACTGGTGGCAGGAATGTCATCCAAAGGGAAAGTGGGCCAAGAAATTCCTCTTTCACTTAAAAGATGATCACTGCTGTGAAATAATTTGGAGACCTCTGATATACTGTCTTATCTCAGGGCATGGCACATTAAAATACAAGCCTGTGAATGTCTGTCATTTAAAAGCCCATCTACTACCATGTTTTATACCCATCTTATCAGTCAATTTCTTTTTTAAAAGATACATGATCTAAAATTTAAAAGTAAAATTTAATTTCCTCTCCTTACCTAATACTATGCCTCAGTACCAGGCTCATGTTTCAAGATCCATTTCACTAAGGAATCATTTTCATCTTCTCTGTGAGGCCACTTTATGTCAGATATTTATCCATGTTTTATGTTTTTGCCTGACCTTATCTTCCCACTAAGGCTGAGTGGGAATTCCCAATTGCTGCTGCTGCCACTTGTGTCTATCCATTCCCTAAAGTCTTTGTGACCTGTTAATCAAGGTGGGAAAAATTTCACAACACTGTGAAAGAAGGACCTCTTAAAGTAAGGGTAAATTAAGTAAAAAAATTAATTCCAAAAATCATGAATCTCTCTCTGAAATGAAATTTCTGGTGCTCTGTAATAGATGTACAAGATAATAGCACAAATTAATAATCTCTAACAAAGCACCACAAACCTCTTTCTCCAGCAAGTCAGCTGGGAATGATCCAGAGATGTTTATAAAGTGAACTAAAATCTGTTTTTTCTTCCTTTTTCTCTAAAATTTAAACTTTATAGTTTTGTAACACCACTGAGTTTATTGGACATGGTGATGTTTCAAAAACACTTTATTTTAGAACCTTTGGATTTTGAGCTCCCAAAATTAAGCCTGTATGTACATTGTTATTGTTAATATTACTAAGCTAAACAAAATCTAAAATGGACCTCATGTTTCTTAAAAATACTAGAATCAGAAAATCAGAATGTTCTTTACCAGACATCCTAGAAATTTTGAGCAGAATACCCAAGATTTAAAAGACTCAAATTTGTAATCCTCTTTCACTATGTTGTTATATTAGTGTAATAAGCCAAAAAAATCCTCTACATCCTAAAAAGAATAAGCATATTCTGAATCCCAGCCTAAAGGTTTCATGTGGAGGTATTTTTTCAGATCTTATTCCTGTGGAAACTGGGTCCAAGCTATAATGAGCATGATTCCAGAAAGTCTTCCTCAAGCTGCTACTTGCAGGCTTGGGTTTAAGAAAAAAAAAAAACCCTTCTTTGGGAGTTTACTATCACATTGCTCATAAAACAACATCCCATAGTTTTATTTCACTGGCTTGTGACATAGGAAAATCAGACAGGGATTAGCTGACTGTAATGCCAAATATATGAGAACAATCCCTTTGTACCTGACAGCAAATTGCAAACAGCAGCTCTGATTCTACGAGTTCGTATTTCCCAAGTGCTGAAATATTCAACAGCTTATTAAGAGTTGATACTTATTATTTCCTCTGATGGAAAATGCAGTGTTCCTCCAAGTGTTTGAAGCGATATCAAGAGGTCTGTGTTCTGAAAAGAGAGATCTTGGGAATTTTGAAGTGGCCTTGTTAAATGAATAAACACCAGTAATGAACTAATGAAAGCCCCACAGTTGTGATAGACATGCACATACCAACACTCACACACCCACCAACCCCGTGCAGTCTATATTTGAGCACTCAGTACAGCAGTACTTGATGCTTTGTGCTCACAGCAAAGTTTGGAAGAGGTTCTTGAAACCTTTATAACATCTTTTACCTTGTGCCTTGTGCAAGAGGGTTTTGCACAGGGTGGAAAGTACTGGAAAATTTAAGGAAAGGCAACACAATTAAATCAGTTGCAATGATTTACAGGATAATATAATAATCTAGAAGTCGCATATGTAAAGGTAATAAATGCTGAAATTGTGATGAGAAGCAGCTTCAGTTCTAGCATTAGCTCATAGTCAGAGCTGAAGAAAAGCAATGTTTTTTCCCCTCAAAAGGAAAGATATTTCAGAAAGAGGGAAATTATTAATTTTGATTTGTTCCTCTTCTTTCATTTTTAAGAAAATGGGTGTTGCTACAGTGGAAAAAGAACAGGAAAGAGGGGGCTCTTTTGTGAAAACCAGCACAAGGTATGTAAAAATTTATCATATATGTAAAGATTTGACAGAGAATTATGCGAATAATGTGGAGGATTCTAGTTTTTTGAAGATATCATATGGCTGCCCATGGACCAGGCTTTACAGAGAGCCCCTGAAAAAAATATTCAAAGGCAGAAATTTTATTTCTGTTCAGGCTATCACAATTCAGTGGAGTTGAACCCTTCAGGAAAGAGTCCTGCCAGCTTCCAGGGCAGCACTCTGAGCAGTGCACTGCTGCTGAGCACAGCTGATAAGCCACATCAGAAGCCTCCCTGCAATATTGCCTTTCTGGGGACATTCTGCTTCCTGTACATTTGCTATCTTACAACACCTGCACCCTGTGCTACCCTGCTGCCATTTGTGCCCAGGTGAGAAGAGGGAATTTGTTTCCGAGGGAGAAGAGATGAACACTGTGTGTTCAGTCAGAGACTGGGCTATAAATATTTCCACAACTACAGATGGTTTTGGCCTCAGTGTGGATATTAGACAGCTACAAAATGCTCATGTAATGGGATGCACAAACAATGTAATGTGGGAACTTTTCTTAATTTGGCATTCATTTATGCATAAATTCCACTGAAGAGGACTGCAGAAACATTTGAACAATTTTTTAAAGGAGCAATATATTATTACATTATTTTTCCTTCTTTTGCTTCATGTAATTTAGCTAAAAACTGTTTAAGTACTGGTTTAGAAATAGAAATACAATGTCAGAAGTTGAAAGGAAGCCAAAGTGTGCCCTTACAGGCTCACTGTCACATAAAGAATACCAGGCACCTGTTGCCATAAGCTGTTTGTATTCATTGTGTTTATTTTGGTTTTAATACCAGAAACAAAAGTGCTGCTTCATTTTATAATAAATCAGGAAATTTGTTCACACAATTTAAATGTGAGTATTGCAAAGGGTGACCTGCTGTGTTCTTCCCAACTCCCAGACACTTAACACTGGTGGATAGGTGGAGGTTTTTTCCTCCTTTTTCTGAAGAGGAGGATTACATAAGAAATTCATCCTGTTTTAAGGAATTGGTTAAAGTTCCTAACATTCAGTAGAGGAAGGAGGTCTCCCTGCCACCCTGCCCCACCAAAATATCACTGGAGGGAATATTGTGCTCTCCTCACCCTGCTAGATCCATTACCCTGTTAGAGCAGGTAAGCAGATGTGCAGGTTGCATAAATTCAGGACAACATTTGTAAAGGGAAATACAGACCAGAATGCCCATTCTTATTGATTTGCACACATGTTAGGCTTGTCCAAACACATCAGGTGCAAACATCACCTCCCTTCCAAAGATCTCTGGAGCACAGTAGGGTAGACCATAAGGTAGGTGCAGTTCACCAAACCTCTGGGGAAAGGGATTGTTTAAAGACAGTGGAAAATCTCCTCAACACAAAGCAGCAACATTGGGTCTCTTATTAATTTGTATTAATTTTACCAACTTCAGCAGCAGAAATCATTACCTAGGCTGATAAGTAATTAAGAGAGGAGTCCTGAATATATATCTGTAATTCTCTAGACAGGATAATTTTTTCACNAACTAACAAGATACATGATGATTCCTTTTATTTGTTTGTTTCTCACCAAAAACACCCACAATTATCTCTCTGGATCACAGACTAATTATTAATTGTAAAATCTCTGTATCAGGAGTATCCCAGACATTTTAGACATGGCACATCAGTTTGATTTCATAAACACACAACTAGGAAAGGATTGTTTTCACTCTGGCAACCTTCTGTTGTCCCAAGGTCGGTAGGGACTTCTGTTTTAAAACACACATAGCTTGCTACTATTTTGTAGTTTCTTGCTTCCATGCTTTTATCAAATGTTCCAAAGTGTTTGGTATTTCTCCTCAAGTCCCATTTCCTTGGGTAACGTGATTATGTGAGGCTCTTGGGTGTCATTTAAGAAAAATTAATTTCTTTTTCTTTTAGCCTAACAGAAAAGTGTAAAAACATGACCCAAGTGCATTCTAAAAGCTGGAAAGCCAAAGGCAATTAAAAAGAACACACAGTTTATTATTTTAAAAAATAAGATATTTAAATGTAGTCATTATTTTGAAAAGACCACGTTTTTCAACACCTGGGACAATCAGTTCAATGTGGTTGTTACATGGGCATGGCTATGGATTCTTGCAGTGTATAAATGCAGAAATAGATTTCAGATTAACAGATGGTGGCCTTTCATATTTGTCTGTTTTCCTAGCTTCCTGTATAAGAAATCCGTTATTTCTGTTTGTTGAGGGAAATGATGCAATTTCTTTGCAATTGTAAAATTAAAATCCTTAAAAGCAATTATGAGCTTTTTACAGTATTAGCAAACTCTTTCTAAATTCTGAGATACTGAGCTGGCAGGCAATAAATCAAAATTAGCAATTAAATTAACATAATTTTTTAAAGTTTCTTTAAATTCATTGGGGAAATAATAATACGTATTCACTAATCACTTTTCAAATTCCTGCTTTATTTGTCCTTGAAAGGACATCGGCTTTTTCAAGATTTTTCCTCACCTACAGACTTTTCCTCACCTATGCATAATAAATCTGATGAAAATAGGATGAAAATAGCTCTCTTCTGAGTCCTGCGGACTACTTTAGTAGCAGATATTTTGGATTTAATCTGGAGGCACTGTCCTCAAATAAGTACAGATATCAGATTGGGATAACCAGGATGCAATAATTAATTTCAGTAAAAAAACCCCAAAAAAGCTCATCTCAATTCCTTTGTAAAGTACCAAGCATCAATTCCAATTTGTGGTTAGGGTTGCTGTCTTTATTTCAGTAATATATAAAGGTTATATTCAGTTTCATAACCAAGTCAAAGTGCAGACTTCAGTTCTATCTTAAACCATCATGGCCATCTGCAATAAAAATCATTCTCACTTTGCTTTGCAAAACCATTGTTAAGCTTGTAGACTAAACATTCAACCACTGCAAGCAGTCAGCTGCTTTATTACTTCTCCTGCCCCTGCAGAGGCATCTTGGATTCAATTTGTCTAAATACATCAAAGTATTTTAATTTTGACTTACCCCAAGCATTTTGGAAAGTTTAAAGGCTATTTGTCTTCTGAAATGTTTGAATGTAAACTCAAATGAAAATTGTCTTGATGATTTTTTTCCAGTTTAAGTGACTGTCATATTCCTGTTCTGAAAACCCCCTGAAGCTCCAATATACAGTTTCCCCTGCCTTTTTTCCCCCCCAAGTAATTATAAGTGAGCCAGTTTTAAGTTACGTGGTCAGATTAGCTTCCTTCATTCTGAGATTCCTCTCTTTCTGTAGAGTTCAATGAATTAAACACTTACTAAGCCATCAATTTGTCTCAACTTCTCTTCAGGCTTTTTTTTTTCCTTTCATTAACACTAGATTTCAAATAAATACAGTCAATGGATCCAGCAGGATAAGATTGCACGTAGCTAGCTCTGGGCTAAAACTTACAGGAGTGTCTGAACTGGCTGAGCAGTATTCAGCAAGCACAAAACTAGGCAACATATGGGTATCTGTCTGAAACAGTCACAAAATAATTTTATCTGAAAATGAATTAACTACTCTGAAATATTTGAAAAATTGTACAAATTTGATTAAATATTTGGTATTATGGACATTAATTCACTGACATTTTTACCTGTTTTATTTCGAGTTTCAAGACTTATGTGAAATACATAAATGTGCATAACTAAAAGTTTATTTTGGTCATTATAGGTACTATTAAGTCAATGTCTGGACAGACTTCCTTATAGCACCTTTGTCCATTCAAAACTCCTCTAAAGTAAAACAATTCTCATGATTACAGGCATAAGTTTTTGCAACCAAGTGTGGTATTTGGATATTAGAAATATATATGCATTCAAATTATAAAATCTTTGGGCTGAATGTGAGTTCAGCTCAGGCCATCCCCCATGCCCAGGACAGAATCACCTGAGCCCATGTCATTCCTGCCAATGTTACTGCTACAGTTGTTGGTCAAAAAGGAGACATTGGCAGGATCAGGGCATCCCCACTAAAATTGTCTGTCCCAGTGAGTCCCTCTATCTAAATTGGAAATTTGGCCTCCTAACCTGAATTTTTCTAAAGTGTAAGTTCTGTTATTTTTAGTTATATTAATTAACTACATAAATAACAAGTTTTAAGCCTCTTTTTCCCAGTATCTTTCTTCGTGCTTGAAGCCCACTGTTACATTTCCTGCCACCCCTTCTGCAGGGATACCACTTGAGGTTGCACAGACTGAGTTGTGCTTGGTGCTCTTTGTCTTACAAGGGAGGCAGAGCAATATGGATAATTCTGCAGCCTACAGTCATTTAACAAAATGGAAATTCCTGACTATGTCAGCCCTCATTAGAGACAAAGGAAATCCACACTTATTAATTAATTGGGAAATCCACACTTCTGTCTTGTGTGCCTTAGAATGAAAACTTCTATGGGCACGAAGTCCCACTTGTGTAGATTTTGTTGTTGTTATCGTTGGTTTTTAAGGAGAAAAGAAAAGGCTATTTAAAATTGCTGTGCCATTTTTCCTCCCTGTCTGGTAACCTGTATGGCTGCATACTCTTTCAGTCCCACAATATTAGTTACCACAAAATTACAGAGTTTTGAGAAGAAAAATGTACCACAATAAGTTAAAGGATGTTGAAATATAGTCCTTATTTTATAACTTGGACACTATTTTCAAACTGCCAATGAACCACTGGGAATTTTCTTTTTCTTGCTGATCCTCCTTAAGACCTCTATGAATAGCAGAGAAAACAACTTCACTGTAATAAAAACAGGGGGTAGTTTTCCTTTTTTAAAATTGAGGCATTGGGTAAAATAAAGGTCATTGCAACAACCCTTGAAAGAACAGAGAGAGTAATTTTCCCCCCTTTTGCTTTTTTACTGGTTTTCAATGAAATGTGAAAAATCATTTTTAAGTTTGCCCATCTGTTTTACATAAAACCTTAGCTGACCTTACACGAAGTGAAACAAATGCAGGAAAAGCTTTGCTGTTGGGCTCTCGCCAGTAGGAGGGAGCAAAAAAGAAAAGAATATGTAAAGTTAGATCCTGCTCTGGTGTAAATTAGCCCAGTTCCAGTGGGGACTTAGGTTGATTTATACCAGCAGAGGCCAAGGCTTGTATTTCTTATAAAAGCCAGACTTGTTAGACCCAGCCCTGCTACCAGCGAAACCACCTGGAGCTTTGCTATCGATTTTTGGGGGGAGAAGCACCCTCAGTGAAGGAGATATGTTTGGTGCAGATAAACAGGACACGTCCAGCCATACCCTGGATGTGTCATTCAGCTGCTTAAGGAGAAAGGTTAGGTGAGAAACTGAGACTGTGGAAGGTGTGAAGTGAGGCTTGAGCTGCACCCTGACTTTGTACAGCTCTGTACCTGCTGAGGTCCAGCACATCTCCAGGCTAAGGAGGTGCTCTGACAGCAGACTTGAGGCAATGAGATGCTCACACACCGTGCTGGGGCTCCTGTCCTGCTGCTCCTCTCCTGTTAGCCTAACCTGGCTCATGCAATGCCTTCACATGGAACAAAAGTGGGTCCTGAGGCAAGGAGGGTGTGCCAGTTATGGAATTAGGCAAAGCATGCACAAGCTGAGCATGCCAGGAGAAAAATCCCATCTTTAAATCCTCACACATCTTACCCTGCACTTCCATAAGGCTTCTGTTAATGTGTCTGAGGGGGAGCCATGCCTTCGTATCAACACTCCAATCTAATATGATTAATGACTATAAAGTAAGGTTCAAGCTTTTAATTAAAAAGGCAATCATAAGTTAGTGAACGGTGAAGGTCTAGCTAAGTTTCTCAGAAGCAGGTTATTTAATAGAATGAGATGGCCCAAAGAGGCAATGGGCCAAAAATCTCTCCTCAGTCATACTTTGTATTCAGGTACTGACTTTGATTTATAGCAGAGAGCAGAACTGGATCTATACAGAGATGAGCACATATATATGTGTATTACAGTGTGCACATATGGTGATGCCTAAATTTAAAGATTGCCTAAACTTTCCATTAATAGTCATTTTTTCCTGGTGCTTGTTAAGTTGCCATACTTCTCAGAATGAAAATGCTTTGTAGGATAACTGCCACACTTAAAACATTTTCTGGCGTGCAAAAAAACCTCTAAGAAATGTTTTGACAAGGTCAAGAAAAGGCTACAGGACAGAATCTCTATAGGCTCTAGACTTCTAACATTTGGATTGCAAGTGGTTGCTGTGTACTTACCAGAGATCTGCCTGTTTTTTCTTATTGAAAATAGTCCAAATTTGACCATGTCATGGATTTCAGTTCACTCATTCCTAATAAAGACCTGACAGAGGTTGACGTATTCTGTAATTTTATCATTTTATGTTTCAATTAACTTAAAATGAAATTTACAGTACAGCTTATTTCATACATTTTTCTCTGGCCTCTGAACAGAGTATCCTCTGTCTACCTTTGAAAGGATGAAATAAGATGGAATATTTGCAATGAATAGCCAGGGGTTTTTTAGAAAAAAATAAATTACTTAAATAATCTACATTCTCAAACACAAATAGTATACTATAAAGCATATGAATACAATTATTTTACCTGAATGAATTGTCCATCAAATAAAATGTCTTATTGACTTATTAAGAAATGTAAGCAAAACACCCAAACAACAGTTGTCTTCTAGAGAAGTTTAATTTTGGGAGGAATCAGTAGTTGTCTTCTCAGTGCACCTGCAGGTTTTATATGCTTATCCATTTCTATTCTGTCTAAAATAAATATATTAATCATGAAAAGGGAAAACAACTGACACCAAAAGCCTTCCACTTTGTTTAGAATGACAAAACTAATGTGTAAATGAATCAACTCTGAGTGGAATGGTCAGCTTTCTCTTTTTTTGTGTGTTTTATGGTACTATTTAAAGTGGGTAAAAATCACTAATTTCCATATTGAAAACACTGAAGTAATCAGAAAACAGTGGGCTGGAGGAGGAGAAGAGTTGAAATCACTCATGTTTAAGGCCATTTTTTCATGTATGAACACACTTTCTCAGAAATGTTTACGTCAAGGAAAAGAAATTATCCACCTAGGAAAAAGTCACGTGGGTAGAAGCAATGAGAACTGGAATATATCTATATCCATCTATCTATATCTATATCATCTATA
The DNA here is from genome assembly GCA_013400515.1 of Erpornis zantholeuca. Lineage (NCBI taxonomy): Eukaryota > Metazoa > Chordata > Aves > Passeriformes > Timaliidae > Erpornis > Erpornis zantholeuca. The sequence continues at coordinate 625,910 of VZTN01010717.1, forward strand.
TCTATCTATATCTATGCCTATATGTAATCTATATAATATATATCTGTCTAATCTATCTATATCACCTATATCTATATCTATCTGTAGCATCTATATCTATATCATCTATATCTATATCATCTATATCTATATCATCTATATCTATACCTATACCTATATCTATCCATATCTATATCTCTATCTATATCTATACCTATATATATATATCTATATCTATATCATCTATATCTATCTATCTATATCTATATCTATATCTGTACCTATATATATCCTTCCTATAAGGAAGAAGAAAATGCAGAGGGTTTTTGTCACCTACCAGACTTTGGGAGCCTTTTCTGATCATTTCATATTTGCTCACCTACTTCAGCCAGAGGTTTTTTGGTTCTCTTAGCAAAAGGAATAAATACTTGAGATAAGAAAAGGTTTCTAGAACCCCAGAATGGTTGGCTTGCCTTCCTAAGCTGCCTGAGGCAGGTGACCTGCACGGCTGGGCCTTTTTCAGACACATCTAATGCCATGTGCCAGCAGGCTTGCAAAGGCATTCCAGCTTCTCTCCCAAATTAGAGGACAAGCCTACAAAAACTGCCCGTGGCAATAGTTACAGGGCTGGCAACAGCAAATTGCTGAACAGCTGGGTGAAGCTGCTCCTCAAAAGGACAAAGCTGTTCTGGGTTAGCTGCTGCCACACGGAGGGGCAGGGATTGTTGTCTCCTGCTAAATTTGTCCCCCAGTGTGAGCAGGGATTTACAGCTTGCTCCATGCTTTGTGTGAGCTGATGCAGCTCTGACCAGATGATTCCCTAGGAAAGGATTCCTGCCAGGCTGTTCTGGCTGGCGGCCAAGCCCTGCTCCTCTGGGTGTCTGTCTGTCTGTCTGTCTCAGTTCTTTGGGAATGGCTCTTGCTACTCAGCCTCAGCAGCTCGTCCCAGATATTCCTCTTGTTCTCCAGAGTGGTTCTGTGCTTTGGGGTGAGAGGAGACAGAAAACATAAAAAGCCAGCAGCTCTGGAACTGCTCTCTAACAGCATTTAGCTATTTGATAGCACTCACTCCAACCATTCTTTGCTATCTGTTCTTTTTTTCCCCATAAAAATAATAAATAACCAGAGTGATAAATTTTATTCCTGAATTATTACATAGGACTTCCAGGTATGCTAAAGTTTTGATTATAGTATTTCAGAAAATAATATTTTAGAAAATTTGTTCCCCTCTTAGACCAGTTCAGCTCTCTGAACTGGCAAAGCATTTGACAATCCTTTTTAGCAGCATTTTGATACTCCCTTTTGTTGTTGTTGTCATTGTTGTTGTTTTTAAGGAAAGTTAAAGATCTGATCAAATAAATTTTATTTAACATAGATGATACACAAGCCACTCCATCTCTGCAGTTGCAAAGGAATACCATACCCAGTGAAAATTTTTTGTATAATTTCTCCATGCTCTTTTAGTTTGTTCCAAATTTACTAATGTGGTACAATAACAACAACGTTGCAATTTCACAGCCAATCTCTGCTTATTCAGCTGTAGTAGGTAGTTTTTTGGGTTTTTTTTTCCTGTTTAATTCTTATCCACCTGCTTGGAAAAACATAATTTAATACACCTTTAGCAGAATACCCCTAGGCTGTGTCAGTAGGGCTCATGATCAAGTCACCCTGAGTGACTCCTCTCTCAGAGTGTTTGGGCTATGCTGTATCATCTGTTGCATTAGTGCTGCCCTGGCTCTTCTGGACAATTTAATTTGCTAAACCAATTCAATTCTCCTATAAATATGCAAGTAATCAAATTCTTAAAGCAGGATTGTTCCAAGTGTAGCAGATCTTGCAGCAGATACCAAAGTACAGACACATTTCACAGAAATGGCAAATACTGCACTAAATCAGACTGTTGTGCACACCTTTTCTCAATGAATGAAACATTATATCCTGACAGATATTCCCTGGCAGTTCTCATGTAAAGGTAATTCACACCACTGGCTGAACTTGATAATTGTTTAAGTGTCATATGAATATACAAAAAAACCTAAATAATGGCAGTAGTTTTCCTGCTATTTTTGTTCATCTTTCTTATGGGGAGCTGAGAATTCTTCCTGAGTAGCTTTGATCTTAGCTACAAAATTTGTGTCTCTGGAATACAAACAGCAAACAGCTGACTGCTGAAGTGTGCAGGTAACTTGAATCCCTGTGGTCTCAACAGGTGTCCCTATGAGGCAGATGAATCTGACTAAAGGTAAAATAACAGAAAAATCAAAACCTAGTGTAAATGAAAGCGATTTCTATTTGTTGAGCCAAGATTTGCTTAAACTGCAAGTTGCAGTGCTTTAAAAGCATGCTGAGATGGAGCAAGGTACTGTTTTTTTAGTGCTTTAGGGCATTCTTCCAGTCATTTGAGGAGAATGCACTACATAGTCTAAAAAAGAATATTGTATCCATTCTTGTAATGCAGGTTCATTAAGCATCAGATTGATTTATTGTATTGTTTCCTTTATAAATTATTTTCATTATGTTTTATCACAGTACATGACTACTGCCCTAAGGGAATATGCAGGAATGAGCTGAATGGCAAGTGTAATAGACTGTTTTAATTAAAATAGTGTAATGCATATTTCAGAGCTATTAACAAAAACAAAATTGATTTTGTTTTCTGGGTAATTGAATATATTAAGGCCCAGGTGCTCTTTTTCTATTGTTTAACCCTCTCAGTTCAAGTCCATTTGATGCTTTGAGCAGGAATTCCTGGGGAAGAGGAAAACATAAACAGGAATTTTAACAGTGAAACTTCCTTCATCCTTTCCAATGCCTTTGAGTGAGCTCCAGACAGTGAGGACACCAATCCACGACAGAGGAAATCCCATTATTCCTCTGCCCTTTTTAACCTGATGTTCTGTGGAGACAGCAGTCACTTGCCACCATAATTCCATTAGTTAATGAACACTTCAGGAATTTGTCCATCATAAGATAGACCCTTTAAAATTACAGTCAATCAATGACACCTGCTCTTCTAAGTGGCTTTCTTTTCCCCTTTTTCTCTTGATTTATATTGGCTATGAGCCTTTTTTATTTCCTTTACCCTCCAGATAGATACCAAAAGTTTACCTTTTAGCAAGAAGATAAAATTGTGCCAAATGGTGACAGACAGAGGAAAAATCAGGTTAATGACTTCTGAGCAGAGAAGTCAGATAAAAACAACCAACCAACCTAGAAAATTAACAGAGAGATTGGTTACATGACCCATTTTTCCTTGAAAATAACCATCTTGCCTAATGACTTTTGTCTACCAAACCCTAATGACCAGAACCTCCCCCCTCTTTCATCTTTTCACTGGAAACTGCTACTTTGCCATAAATATTATAAAGGGTGTTTCTGATTCAGCCATTATGGTTCCCTGGATTTTTATCACTTGTCATGATGGAATGTTGTACCATCAGTTCTGAGATGTCTCTTCTTATAGCACAGACGCAGTGGACATGGAAGATCTTACCTCCCATTTTATGGGGTGAAAAATTGTGTTTTTCAAACTTAATAGTAAAAGTCCTAGGACCTGGTTCACCATTTGTAAAGACTTCCCTATGTCCCAGGGCTATGCAACTTGCTAAAAAGGAATGGTATTGTGAAATTAAGAAATAGTAACTGTAATTTTAGCTATGTCTTTTTAAAGGAAAAACCAAATCAAACCCACTCCAACCATCTTGAAGCAGTATGAACTATGGTAATGTCTGTCTGGGATATATATAATTTAGGAATAAATCAAACAGCTGAACTGAAAGATAAGTCAGAAATTCAAAATAAAGTAAAGCCAGACAGCACAAGAAGAGTTACTGCTGCTCCATTCAGTTACTCTGGGGATACCCAGACAACACTAATCATTGTAGTAGTCTGAAGATGTTCTCTATAAATCCTATACCCTTTAAAATAAAATATGAGCATCTTCTTTTCCCTATCAAAGATTTTCTGTTGGAACACTTTTACTCAACAAGAGCCTTTTACAAATGATGTTCCTGCTTTTACAACAGGAGAAGGCCATAATTAAACTGGTGAGTCATCACTCCACTGGGTTTCATAGGAAATCCCTTATTACTTTAAAGCACCTGCTGCAGCTCTTCCACTCATTTCCCAGAGAAGAGTTGCAGATACAGATTGATTCCAAATAGTTCCCATAAAAGAATAGACCAATGAACTGTTTTTACATAAATTTCAGGCTTTATCGTTTCTCTTCCTCTGCAATTAATGAGATCTGGCTGAATCCCCAGTTACTTCTGGGTCGTGATTTATAAAGCAAAAGTCGAGATTCAGACTTTTTGAAAATGATTTCCCACATTTTCATGCTCTTAGCTCATTTCTTGCAGTGCATCTCTCCATGTTTCTTCTTCTTGGAACTGGTCACCTTTAATCTGCTACAAGATGTTTTTAATTATTAATAGGAATGTGCTGAACTGTACTGAAAAGTATTTAAATACTACAACATGGCAAAATTACATGTACATTGGCTATTACTCCATTTTGATAAATGTCTATTAACCATTTAACTTTCAATACTCAATATTGAATTCAATCAATGCATTAAAACAATCTAAAACATAACATTCTAATATCAACCTATTATAAAATATAGATACTAACATTAGCTAGACAAAAATAATTGTGTACTCATTTTCTATACAAAATTTTAAAGAGAAAAGATATGTATAAATCAAGAGAAATCAAAGCAATTAGTTTAGATTCAGTAACTAGATTACATTAGAACAAAACAGTAAATTTCATTTTGAAATATGACCGAATATTCCAAATATGTCAAAGGTTTTGGAAATTACTTTTAAATGCTGCTCTAAATGAACTATAATGATCAAATAATCCTAAAAAAACCAATTTAGGCAGATAAAAAATATTTCAGAATAAGTAAATAATATTTTCATAGATAAGAATATTATAGAACTAGGATATAGACAGGTTATGTTTGGAAGAAGAAACAAATCTTCATTATTCATGACCAAACACAGTTTGTATCCTAATTTAAATTGTGGTATTTTTGCTCTATACAAATGTTCTGTATAGAATAAGGCCCAAACTTTAAAGGAATTGCTTAGAAAATAACATGTTCTTACTGTGCCAATAAATGCAAATAAAAAAGGAATCAAAAGAGTTTCATGAAAAGAGGTAAGTTTAGAATTAAAAGAAATCTAAAAAGCAAATAACTGCCAGGGCTAATGCACTCCATTTAAAAAATGCAGGGTTAAAGACAGTTTTCATTTAGAGTATAACATTTCACTGCAGTTTGGAAGTAAAATAGAAGGGCTGTTTTTTAAAGGAATAACATGAAATAGTTTCACTCAAACGTGGTCTGGGAGTTAATTTTTGCACTTCTTTTAGGTGACCCGCGTTTGCAAAACACAAAAGATAATTCAGTTTGCTCAGAAACCCACTCAAACCTTTCTGGGTCAAATCTTCACCTCCGTCAGGGAACATTCCCATTGAAGTCAACCTTTAGCACTTTCTCTTCTCAAGCATCCAGCTCTGGTGTATTCTGTGGGAAAAAAGATCCTCAGATGTCTGTCTGCAGTGTGCTCTGTGGAGAGCTGCTGCAAGGAATAAAAATGGAAGCAAATACACTGAGCACCCTGGGTTGCTTTAGCAAGCTCACAGCTTCCATCACCACTGAAAAAGGAATTACAGTTTGCTCAGGAGGAGCCAGCCTTTAATGTTGTGCTTCACCAGAAGTGATATAACAAAAATGCATATTTACCTTCCACTTTTTTATTTGAACCCTTACACTCTTGTCATTTATCTCTTGTTTGCTTTTTCACATGATTTCTTGAAAAATCGTTGTCCATTTGCAAAGTTGGTGTAGGAGTAACCTCACTAGCCACTGTAGCCAAGGGAGGATGTGGACAGTGGCCAGCAGGCAATGGATGCTGCCAGGTATCTCTTCAAGACTTTCAGCCTCCCTAGAGGGTAAAGTCTTCAAGACTCAGGTAATAATTTTTTATTTAAACTTGTATTTGCACAAGTTGTTCGGTGCCCAGCCCAGTGGGTGTCACTCCTTTTGGAATCCCTGTTATGATACATTTCTATCACAAAGACCTGCAATCAAGGGTTAATAACGTAACTATTAAAGTTTCTCCTACTAAAGTTTCTCCTACATTTTCTACTAATCTCTGCATGAACTTTGTCCTGCCTTTGTTTCTGTCTTTAAAAGTCAGCCAGCCTTGCTTCTCTCAAGTCAAAGTATCTGGCAAACAGAAACTCTCTGCTGCTCTCAGACAAGCAACTAATGTAACTTAATTTTCCATAAATAGCTCCTGCATCATCTAAGTTCAGCTATTCCTGTCTGCTAATACTGTCTGCTCACACTCACTTGCTCATATAGAGCTTCTCTGAAGTCCAACTCACTCCAGCTAAATATGATTTTTCAGGCTGAGCTTTATGCAGCAGCTTTGGCTCTGAACCAGAGCTGGAACTGGACAGCTGGAACAAGAACTGATCTGGCAGCAGATTCAAATATAACTGCTGTGGAAACCTGTAAGATTTTTCCATATCAAATGCACACAGAACTGAAAAATAATCACAATAAACCATCTTTTCTAGAACTGAATGACAAAATACTCATTATTTTTTAGTAGTCTTCTCAGTCAGTCAAGGGTGAAAATTCTTTTCCTCCACCTCTTCTTTTTTAAGAGTGAATTCTAATCTTGTCTATACCATTATGGAGCAGACCCTCATGAAGTTAGAGCATTAAAATGATTTTACCCAATGTTTTGGTTATCCAGTATACCTCTGACCCTTAATGTAGTGGTGCTTATGAAGTAAATTAGGTCACAGAGAGATCCTAAGTCCTTGTATTACATTTTACCAGTTGGATGAATTTAAAATCTTAGGCAATGAGTCTAGAAAAGTCTTGGAGGATTCATCTCTCAGGTACAATCAGACCAACCCTGTGAATGTGTGACATTCTCAGTGTTCAGACACATTCAGGCAGCCTTTTCTTAAAACAATGGTGGTCTCATGACCACCTTTTTGCTGCAGTTGAATATTAATTTGCCTTTCAGATGGAATATTTCCCCAGGCTGGCCTGCATCCTATGCATTGAAGCGTTATTATTTTCATCTCATTTCCAGAGAAAAATATGTTCTCCATTGAGGCCAACTGCTGGCCATGTACATGAATTGTTCTGACTGTCCCTTCTTTAGACACACCCAGAACTTTCACTCTTGCATCTGTTTATATTTTTCACTTCACCTTAAAATCTCTCTATTTTCTTCACGTTTCCTTTTAATACTCTCACAAAACAGCTTGTTCTCCTGGTCAAGGAATCAGAATCAGGCCAGAACCTGTATCAAAACACCTTTGCACAATTCATTTAATGTCTGGAAGTAGTTAAAAAAAAAAAAAATAGATCCAAGGCTTAATGAAGAGAAAAAGTAATAAGAAATAAAATATTTCACTTCTTTCTTCCTCAAACAAGAGGAATTCCTTTTTATCTGGGGTGAAAGATAACTCTGATTATCACTTAATCACTTTTTTCAATGCCTCTAGATCTTTTGCCATTGTTACAAAACTTTTCCCCTTATTTTGGGTGTTTTTCCCTGTAGCCACATCAGGAATATGAGGGATTCAGGAGACTTTCTGAGTGGTGTTGATAATGATGTGACAAATACTCCCCTGAAGAGCAGAAGCAGCCAGGGAAGAAATGATGTGTAAATCTGTCCACTCTGCATTATCCTGGCTATTGGTTATCTCACTGCTTTCAGGAAATACAATTTCAACAATTCCAACTATTCAGCCAGGTTATTCTCATGCATAGACAAAAAAAGAAATTATGCAACTTCAGGAATATGAACCATAAGGCTGATTCCTCATCCAGTCATATATAAGTACATAATTAATTTAACTAATATTTTGTTGATTAAATGAATTCTTGGTAGTGTAAGGTACAGAATGAATTATTTATTTGTCCATACATTTAGAACAACTCAGTTTTGTCTGATTGGGTTCTCGGAAAAAGGAATTTGTACTGTCCTTAATGCCCTAACGTAATTTCTAAAAAAAGCTTTTCCTTTTTTTTTTTTTGTTTTTTTTTGGTTTTTTTGTTTTCTTTTTGGTTTTTTGGTTTGTTTTTTTTTTTGTTGTCGTTGCTGTTTTGTTTTTGTTCTTGATTTTTTGTTTTGGTTTTTTTTTTGTTTTGTTTTGGTTTGGTTTTTGGTTTTTTTTGTGTTTTGGTTTTTTGTTGTTTGTTTGTGTTTTTTGTTTTGCATATTGCACAATTTATAAATTTTTTGGACTGTGGTGGAACAGGTAATTATTTCACAAATGAAGAAAAAGCAGGTTATATTTAATAACGGAAAGGTGTGTCTTAGCAATGTGTTATCTAGAGGTTTGGAAAAGGGATTCAATTTAATTGAAATGACAGAAAGCAAATCTGTCTACATACCTGTGCTCTGGTCCTTCTCTGAGTCATGAAACTCCCAAATAACAAAGAAAAATTACAAGTGAGACACTGAGAAAAACCCCAAACTTATTTTAAAGACAAGAATTCAAATTGTACTTCTTGATAAATTGTGATTAATTGCACACAGATTACTACCCACCATAATAAAAGACAATTATCTCTATTGTGGCCAATCCCAGGGAAGCATCACAGGGAGAGAATTGTGCTTCAGGTTACACCCACTCCTTCTGTATCTAATGTACAAATGCATGAAAACAATTACACACCAATAACTTATTAAATACTACATTGAATGCAATAAGACATAATCCAAGATAAGATACCAGGTATGTGAAGGAATGTGCTGGAGAGGCAAGCAGCTGTATCTGCAGCTAATGCCCATTTTTTGGGAGCCCAGAGTGACGTGACAGGATTGCTAACAGCCCTTGCTTTGTTTCCTCCATTTGCTCAGCTTGACCTTCAGCAGATTAACGTGGCATCACTAAAAGAAGCTGAAGGAATGTAAAGAGGGGATGTGTGTGTATGTTAGAGTAAAATAATGTGTTGTGCAGGGATTAAAAGTAATAGATTATGCTCAAGGGTATTTACATGATGTTTTGTCACTTCTTGTGAGGCTGGAATGTTCACGGATTTTAATTCTTTTGTTTTGGATGATAAGATTACAAAAGATATGAATTTGATCTGAGATCAACCAGGCTTGTGTTAATTCACCTTCAGTAATAGGCAAGATATCCAGAAGACATTAGAAGACAAAAGTCCCAGTCTTAGACCATCTTACCTGTGGACAGAGACCTCCAAGAAGTGAGAAAAACACAGTGGAAATTATTTTCTTGATGTTCCTCCTGGTTTTGGCTGGAAGTTGTTTTGTACTGATACAAATGAACACATGATTTCATTCCCACCTTACCCACATCTTTCTGTGACTTCTGACAGTAAATGTGTCTCATGTTTATGTACCAGATTCTTATGAATGCACACAGAGATCATGTAAAATAGAATCTTTCTAGGAATGGCATTAAACCAGAGAGGATCTGTTTTCCCTTCACTGCTGTGATGTGCCCAAGGCTGGCTGCTTTATAACTAAATATTACCTTGCCTCCATTTTATAAAGTCATTTGAATACACACAGGTGCTTCACATGTATAGGATTGTAATGACATATTTATTTTTTTTAAAAAAACACTCCCTATCAGAGGCAGGATAGGAAAACTCAACCTGAAAAGCCTGTGTCTTTAGGAAGAAGTGTTTTGGCATACCAATATGGACAAGTGATGTTCCTTACCCTCTCTTTGCAAAGTGTGAATTCTTCTGTGAATTCTTCAAGAACAGGATGACAAGGACTGCACTTCTGGTTTAAAGATATAGAAGTCATGCAGCTGGATGTGAATCCTACCTTCCCCACTCTTTTGTCTATTTGAAAATAAGAGTATGGAAATTGTCTATTTTGTCTATTTGAAAATAAGAGTATGGAAATCACCTCTAAAGCCCTGAGCCTGAAGACTGAGTCTTCAGTCTCTTGATTGAATGACAGTTGAATTATCATTTAGACTTATTGTAATATTATAAACAGAACATTTATGTTAAGCTTAAAATAACTACTGAATCATTTTGTTCAATGGTAGAAATAAAAGCTGGTAAACTGTATTTGAAGCACATAAAACACAATTAGAGATGCAGATTAGCCTTGAGGAACAAGCTCAACAAGAAACCAAATGAATCAACTCCAGACAAGTTTCGCTAAGAGCTTTATGATATTCAGACTTCAGCAGTGTTGCTCTCCAGAACAGATAATTAAAGAATTAAGTCATGGTGTCTATTTGCCAACTCTGGCACTTCTTGGTCTGATATCATGCTACTCCCATACCCACTTCTGTCCCAATATATCAGCTAATTTGGCTTTCACTTCTCCAAAGAAAATGAGGTGAATTAGTAACCATGGAGTAGCGAAAATTGTAGCAAATGCATCCTACAGAAGCTGTTTCTATGAGTTGTTACAAGCAGTCATATGTTAAGCTGATATCTACTGTCTGTGGTTAAACTGCAAAGGATTTATTCCAGGTAAGGATTTGGGTCTTTGCTTGTAAATGTCTCTCTTGCTCATGTGCTCAGGCTGAGCTGCTGTGCAGGCTCAGGCACTGCCAAAAGGGAGACAAGAGGAGAGCAGATCAACATGTTCACTTTTAAAATTGTCCAAAATAGAACTGGAAGGAACCAGCATTGTTTTCATCAACACCTAACATTTCATTTTCCTGCAAATTCTGTTTCAGGACATGGAGTACCTGAATGAGCTGGGTCATCTCTCTGTCTGATCGTTCTCGATACTGTACTGTGGACAAATACAGGTCACCAGAATGAGTGAAATTCATGGAAGCTATATCATTTCCCCCCCAAAGAACCAAGCCACAACAAACAAAAAACAACCCCAACAAACCACAGGAAGAGAGATGCTACAACCCAAAACTTTAAATTCAATTTAGCAATGCATTTAAGTGGCAGCACAAGAACATACAGAACATAGAGTTTCAGCACAGCTCTTACCTGGAACTGTAGATAACTATTCCCACTGTGCTACCACCTCCTTTCAAGTTGCCAAGATGCTGCTGAACAAATGTGCAAGCAGTTTTAATGGTAATGACCTTAGTGAAAATTAAGTAGAACCATTATTTTCAAGCAAGTGTTCAGTAAGTGAGCATCAGTACCAAATTAAAGGTACTTAACTCAGGTCTTTGTATCTTTTCTGATGAGCAGTCCAGAAATAACACTCCTGGGAAACTGACTCCAGGGAGTCCCTGGCTGGCACTTCAACCTTTTCACTGGGTCAAGGATATGATGTTAAAGAGAGAAGGATGAATGTGAGCAGAAGCTTTCAGTATTGCTCTGAACCTCACCAGGTGCAATGGAAAATGTATTGGAACTGGGCAATAGGAGAATAAGGTCAAGAAGCTTAAGGCAATCTCCTTGGTTTTGACTCCCTTGTGAAGGATAAGAATGTTTGGACTCAGGACCAAAAATTGTCCATAGTTTAAAACTGAGGGAATACCTGGAATTTCCTTCTATGGAGCTGTATAAATTTCTACCAAAAAAAAAAAATTAATAATCACTTGTCATGCTCTAAGCCTGTCCTCACTGCTGTCTTGTAATGCTTTCTATCAGGTATTGGTGATGTTTTTTTGGAATTAAAACAAGGACATTCAAAGAAACCCAGAACAGAATGTTTTACTCAGCTATAGCTTTGTCAGGAACAGTTTAATTCCCTAATCTTTCTGAGGTAATTGTTTACTAAATGAATCACCATACCCCCAGGTCTCTCAGGTTACTGTGCATTGCTTAAGATAGTCTGTATCTACCTACAAATGTAATATAAGTTACATGAGTGAAAATAAAAATATATTCTGTGTAACAAATCATAAATATAATAACAATTTTTTCTCCTTCAAGACCAAGGGGAAAAGGTAAAGTGTGCAGACAGACTACATTATGAATAGAGAATATATTAGATGCTGTGACCATATTTCATTCTGTGGACTTCTGATATACTTGTCCAGAAGAAGGAGAGTTTTCTGCCTCCTCTCCACATTATATGTATCTGTTCTCTCCTGTATTCCACATGGAAAATCCATTTTTAAAACTACTAAACTACTTAAGTTTAAAGCTAAGCAAAATTGAGGTTTTGCAACATAGGAAAAGACCAAATTTTTGAAATTCATGTTTTAAATTAGGACATACAGCTGAAAACTAGAAATATTCCAAGGAAAAAACAGACAAAGAAATTGCAATAATTTCGATTTTAAATAAGATAGGAAAAAATCTAGGTATTTCCACAATAACCTTGAGATGGCTGGTACAACACACGCACACACATTTTGCCCCTACCATTTCAGTTTAATATTAAATTTTTTTCTAGTTCTTTTCAGACAGATTCCTGGAATTTAAGATAAAGCCCTTATGCTTTTCTTTTTTTTTTTTTTTTTTTTTTTGGTCTTTGCTGTTGGTTATTCCTGGTTGGTTGGTTGGGTTTTTTTTGGGGGGGCTGTGGTTTTTTTTAATAAACAGTACCCAAAATAGATTAGATTTCTTTAGTAAAATTGAAAGTATTTGTAGAAAACTTGATTTTTAGCCCATTAAGGACAAAAGAAAAAGACCAAAATAACCCAAAACTGCAGTACCTGAAAAAATTACTGCCTTGTGTTCAAATTATAACAATGCTTGTGTTCTCCACTCCACAGATTCTGCTCAAAACAAAACAAAGGTTATCTAATGTGTCAGATGCACCCAGGGCAATAACAACAGCAAATTATACAGTGTGGAAATGGGCTCAGGCATATAATCAACAAACAACAAAAACAGTTGTGAACGAGAAATTATTTTTTGCAAAACTACTAAATAATCACCAAATTTTCAGTCATGGACCTCATGTCCCCCTCATGTATTTTCTATACTTAGCAAATATGTTTAGAACAAAACTTAGGAAATTAAAATACACATTTTACTGGATACAGAGGGATTTGGTCCATGGATTAAGTAAAGGGATTGAGTTTATGGGACATTTTAATATTCTCCACTTTCATTTTAACTAGCTCCCCACAGCTCTTGGCAGAGAATTTTTTTGTTGTCCATCCAGCTGCAAAGGCTAAGGGCTTAATATAAAATATTGTTCTCTGAAGGAAGGAGAAGAAATGACTAAATCATGTAACTGCTGCTCTTTCTTAAACTGAACTTGGACCAATTGTTTCTAATCTTCATGTAGCCAGAGGTTTGCTGCTTCTTTTCAGATTTAAATAGGTATTTGCCAGGTGTTTTTCTGCCTCAAACTGTCTGATGAAAGACACTCTCTATCCTGCTTCTCTTGTATCCTTGGATCATGGCTACAACAATCCTACTGTGACAGATAGAAGGAATTCTGTGGTCCCTGTGTAATCACCTGAGGAAAACCAGTAGCTCAGTAGCTTTTTCCTTCTTTACTTACCCTTCTTAAAATCACAAAGATATATTGATAATGCTCCCACAGGCCTAAAAAGCCTAAACCCTTGGTAGGTCTTTGCAACGAGAAGGGATAAACTTCACTTCTGATCTTGTTTACAGATTAGAGAAGGTCTCATATGAGATGCCAGATAGTTCCCTGAACCAGGCACAGAGTGAAAATCGAGTGTAGTGCTTGTCTACTGTTGTCTGCCTGCAAATGGAGATGATGTATGGTGGTTTTTCACAAACTATGTTCACAATTAGGTTCAAGATCACTGATACAAAGATAGGTTTGCCACTGATTTCAGCAGCCTCTGAACCATGCTGTCAATGGGAAAAGAAAGAAAAAGAAAAAAATATTAAATTAACTAACCTATGGTTAAGACAACTGTTGCACACAGAGGTGTTTTTAGGATCACTGAAAAACGTATCTGAATTTTTTGCATCTTTTGCTTTCTTTCAGAAAATCTTGGCCTTTCCAGCCTAAGTGTCATGGGGTTTCTTTAAGATTTAAATACCTAAGGAGTGTTGAAATGGGATCTAATCTCATAAATCATCAGGCAGTTCTGCAAACATTCACTCCTTGTTCCTTTCTCTGAGGTGAGCCCAAGCCTGGTTAGACAGCCCAGGAGTTCTGCACCCCACAGAGTTCTGTCAGCAGCTGCCCCTTGCTGCCCATCAGGGTCTTGGCTCAGAGCTGCACAGCTCCTCAGGAGTCATTTCACCTGTTGAGCTCAACACCATCCTGTGATTTCTCAGCCTAGGCCCCTGCCTTCTGTTTATGGTTGAGTGTTGAAACCTAATTTGCTGTATAGCACAAGCCTCATTGACTGTGGTAGCACTAGCCTGGTATTTAAGGAAATTAGTTGATAATTATTCCTAATGTGCAGCAAAGTATTTATAGGAAATTTGGATTGTTTTCTTTATTCTTGCTAAAACACTATTCAAGGAATATAGGCGACATTCATTTTAATTAGGAGGATATTATTCAGAACTAGTAAAATACAAGAATAATAACATTTTTCTGCTGCTAATAAAGCATATACTTTTGCATTTGTTCTTTGAACAGCCTTTTCACTGTAAAAGGTGCTCCTAAGCTGCAATCTGGTACCACCTATTTGATTAATAACCAAGCATGTTAATTTTATTTAATTTCACCATTTTTGGACAGAATAGTCAGCTCTCTTATTCAGAAAAATGAGCTAATTTGCAAAAGCAAGAACTAATTTCAGACAAGTGCTTCCACAAGATGATTTCCCAGACTTGTGCATGCCCTGTTTCCAATGACTTAACAATCACATTAACTTTTTGCTGGCCCCATTGGATTGCTGGACAGGCTGATGGAGTGATATAGAGATGTTGTTCATCCAAACCACAGTCCAGCAGAGCAGTTAAGTGTATGAACACCTTCAACATATCTGTACTTCACTAAAATCCATTCAGCTACTCCCAGGTTCACCTCTGTGTGTGCTTTGTTGGACAGAAGCCACAATTACCAATCTGCTGAAGTGCAGCTTAGTAAAATATATTGAGAGGAACCATCTCTGTGAATAAAAATAACAGTTTGGGAATGTGTTAACCATAAAATTACTAGAATTTAATTTTCTCTATCATTATTGGGAAGGGTATTAAAAAAATCTTTCCACACTCATCTGTGTAGCAATTCTGAGCTGACTCTTGAGACTTAATACATAACTCACCCCCACAGCCTTTCCAGTGGTGCCTGTTCTCAGTCTTTTGGTCTTCATTTTAACACAGTTCTCTCTGTCTTAATATAACTCTAGATCCACAGTGTTGTGGGGTCTTCTTCTGAGAACTGTCAAAAGGTCTGCTGCTATTCACTCTCCCTGAAATGAGGCACAGATCTTGATGCTTTCCCTCATGAGAGTCATCCAAGAGATAACACAGCTTTTTTACTTGCTTACCTTGAGGAGGGACATGATAAACCAAAATCTGCTGGTGTTTTATGGGCTTTTTAATACAGTATCCCTTCTTTTCCATAATTTTACAGGAAATTTCCATAATTTTATAATTTTATGCCTGGGGATATCCCAAACCTAGCACTCATGGAGCCAGTGCAGAACAAAAAGCAGCCTTAACAAAAGCCACCCAATATGCTACTACTTCAGCAGGAATTAAAAAGAAGGGAGGAGCTCTGTGAAGAATACTGACATTTTAATTGGTCAGGAAAGTACTTATTCAAAACTGTTATAATTTGTGTAAAACTCCAGTATTCTGGCTCAGATTAATTTTATATATTTTTAAGTCACCTGATGATTTCATGCTCAATATGCACTGATCATGTACTAGGTTTTTATTTTCCTATTGTTCTGTTCCTCTCCGAGCTGACTTGTAACTTAAACCTCTTGTATTTGGCACAAGTATGCAGTAATATAAGTATGCAAGTCAAGAAACTTTAAAATAAATGGGAAAATAGAAATTATTTTCATTACATGGGAGTTGGAAATGGTGGAGAGCCTTCAGCCATGCTCCTTGAGTGGACATAAAGGACAGCCTGAAGTCTACAGTGAATGATATGCTAAAAGTTGGGTTTATATCAGAAAGGGTGGGAGAGAACTCATGGAGTAGCACCCATGAGGTTGTTGCTGTTCTCCAGCACACAAACTGTAATGAAATTATTATGTTTAATAGAATTTGGGTTAAGGTACATATTTTAAACTGGAGAGTTATATCCTCCAACCAACTGTACCTGTAGTTGAGAAAACATCATAATGACTCCAAGACCGACAGGATCATTACATTATATTTCTGAATTACTTTACACCTCAATTTTTCTTTGGTTTAGGTGGCTGGGGAAGCATTGGAAATTTTCTGAGCTAACAAGACTCAGAAATATGCATGTACTTTGTTTTGTCAGAAGCAGACAGCAGGGACACCCTTCCTCTGGAGTGAGTGCTTTGTCTCTTGTCTGTGGGTGCTCATTCCCACTGAGCACACCCACTGGAGATGGAATGGCTCCAGAGGTGTTGGCCACCTTTTGTGCCTGGCCAAGGGGAGGAAGCTGTGCTCCTTCCCGAGCTCCTGCTCTAGCTTCATGCTGCAGCAGTGAGAGAGATGCTGACAAAGCCAAGAGCCTGTGTAACACTCTGTCTGTGGCTCCTGCATGCTTGGGCAGGCTCAGCCCCTGGAGCTCTGACTGCAGAGCCAAACCAGAGCTTGGCTCCACAGAGCCACAAAAGATGTGACACTGTCAAGAAGATGTCACTTACAGACAGGGCAAATATGTAGAAATAAAAGGGTCTTGAATGTACTGAAATCAACTTCTCTCCTTTTCACTACTTGTACTGGCTTTATAACAAAATTGCCAGGTTTACAGATAAATTTTTCCTTTGTAGAGAAGCCTGGAAAATTCTCTTAGCAGAAGAGTGACCTCCCTTAGAGTTTATGAGATTGAAAAACCTTACATAAACTATACTTCACTCCACAACAGCTCATTATATTTCCATTTTATTTAATTTAAAGTAGTGTAGTTTTTAATCAATGAAGTTCTTTTGCTGAAGAGAAGGAGGTTTTAGCTTCAGAACAAATACACAGCATTTTTTCATTTCCTTAATCTTGTGCTGTAGGTGGTCAGTTCCAACTGCTGCATTTGGCACTGGAAATTTGTCTAGTTTAAAGCCAAGTAAAACAGACAGAGAATAGCTAAATTGAAAAATTGAATTTAATATGTTAAGTATTATGCTGCAGTTTACATAATATCAGTGTTCCCTAGAGTTATATATTATTGTTATAATGTTCTTTGACACAGATTGCTATGAACCAGAAGTGATTAAAGGGCAGGTAGAAACATTAGGTTTGCTCTTGGGGAAAAAAAATATTGAAACATGGTATAAAATTAATGTGGCTGAGGAAGATGCTACTACAGAGTGATGCAGTGATAGAGGCTCCATGTGGCTGGGCAGAATCGTGGCTGGTGGGACCCTAACTCACAATTTGAGACAATAATGCAGGGATTACAAGTGGCTCCCTGCTTTTTATTTACTACTGACACAAACAACTCCTTAATGTCCTTTGAAGGAGAAAGAGAGAAGTATTTAGATAAGAGCCATCATGTTTAGTGTTTTCCCTTCTCAGGGATTTGAGAGTGTGCAGTGACAGAGCTGTGTCTAGTCCAACACATGTCAGGGGTGCTGTCCCACACAAGGAGCAGTGCAGGCAGGCAGAGCAATGCAGCACTCAGTGCTCCCATGGCACGAGGTCCCTCTGGGGAAGGCACCATCCCCTTTCCCTGCAGTGCTGCTCTTCAGGACCTCAACATCAACCTGTGTTGGGTGGCAGCCTGAGGACTTGCACTTGGTGTATGTAACCTCCAATATAACCACAGTGCTTCCAGGAGCTGAGAACCCAGCCCAGACCTTCCACCTCTCTGGATCTCTCTTTAACAATCATATTCAGCAGTCTTTTCTTGGACAAGCTCTTTGGATGTGAACTCTATCAGGTGAGCTCTCACTGACCAATTCTCATCAAAAAATGTGAATTTTGCAACTGGGTCCTTTGTGCTACTTCATTGCTTGGCAGTGACCCCATATCTAAAATATTAGTGCTCACCTAGGAAGCTCATGTCTTCCAAGATAAAATTCAGAACTGTCCTAATTCACTGCAAAGGTCACAGCCTTGAGGGATTTTTTCTCCCCTTGAGCCTAGACAATAATAATCCTCACCTGGGTTTAATGGGGAAATGGAAAATTGACCCTGGCCCCCTTTTTAAGGACAGCTTTGTGTGGTTCACTCCTGGAGTCTGTGTGTCTGCATTACCTATCACAGTCACAAACTGTTCTGAAAGTTCATAACCTGGAGGAAAGCACAGATGAATGAAAATAAGCAAATTTATCCAAATTTATTATGACTAACAAATTTTACTTTTAACTCCAAATTTATGCCACCAGAACCATATCATAATATTCTTTTTATATTATCAAATTTTCAAATATTAATTTCCTTTCAAACCAAGGGTCTGAGCCCACTTTGAGCTCAAAGATAAGTTCAAGAAGCATTTGGGCAGTGCCCTCAGGCACATGGTGATCCTTGGGGTGTCCTGCACAGGGCCAGGAGTCAGACTCAGTGATCCTGATGGATCCCTTTTAACTCAGCTTCTTCTAAGATTCTAGGAATAATTCCCACCATGTTCAAGGAGAGGAAACCTGGGCTTATGTTGGCTATTCCTCCAGAACCATTAAAACGTTAAATGCCATGAAGCTTTTATATTATTGACATCTAACCAGAATAAGTAGATTAGCAAATATTTTTTTTCAGTTAGCTTAGTAAAATGCTTGACTTTTTCATATCTGCAAATGACAGCTCTGCAGTTCTATTCTCATTTTATCCATAATTTCTAATTGAAGAATAGAGAGGTACTTTCTCAACTGCCTGTAACTTCTGTGGTCATTTATTGCACTGAAAAAAGGGTGGAAAAGACACTACTTGATGCTGTTTGATCCCTAAACTGCCTATATTGAATTCTTGCCTTTTGAAAGCTGATATTTATTTTACTCTATCTGTGATTGCTATATTTTCTAATGGATACAGTTACAGAGAAGAGGAAAATTATGGTGATTGTTAAGACATGAAAAAATGTGAAAATTCATTGTGATCTATTTTTCAGTATTCCCCATGCCCAACAAATAGTGTTGTCATCTTTCAGTAAAATTCTAACAACAAGCCTGCACTGGAGTCTGGGAGAATTATCATCCTGAAGAGTAACTTATAGCTCCAGAAATCAGCAGACTCTTGAAATATATATAGAAACCCCAGTTAGTACATGCAGAGCAGTGTTTATCTGGGCTCTCTCCCCTGCCCAGAATCAAATGACTTCAGAATTAAAGCTTGAAAAATGCTAAGTTGCAATGTTAAGGGAAAAATCACTACACTACAGGTCAATGAAAGAAATAATGAAAATACAGAATAGCTTTACTGAACCAAATACAAATTAGCTGATTGTCTGCTCATATATAAATATTTATGACAGAAATTGCATGGATATGTAATGCAGGGGTGGAGCTGGAGAGAAAGAGAGGATCAGATTTATGTGTGTGACAGAACAGGCTTGTTCCTGCTATTCTGGCTGTGCACCTTTGCAAAAGGGGGAACCCTCTTACTGATAGCAGTAATTGCAGGTAGTAAGAGCTGTCCCTGGCCCACCCAGGATTTCATTTCATGCAAAGCTGAACAGGCCAAGGCAGGGTTTGAAAGGCTTATTACAGAGGGTGCACTCCTAAGTTTCTCACCACCATAGGTTGTGGAAAACCCAGGGCAAGGAAGAAGAGGTAAGAGCAAGTCGAGTACCCCAGCTCCTGGATTCAGTACATTTGTGTACCTAAGTGGAAATGGAAGAAGCTATAAAACACTATTTCAGTAAAATTAATAAATGTTTGAAAATTATTTTTTTAATTATCAATATAATTACCAAGAATTTAATGAATAAATTTATTCCCTTCACAGTCACATTTCTGGTGCTCTTACAGTAAGGTAATTCTCCACCTTTTGGGGGTTTGATCACAAAGAACATTGATTATTTGGAATGACTGCTCCTATTGTTGAGGCTGACCATATCAATTTGAAATTGCTCAACCACTATGTTATCAAAAATGGATTATGATTGTTCTTTGTTTCATTTTCTTTGTTTTAAATTAAGGTTTTCTGCATCAAATGTAGGTGTGCATTTTTTTGCTTCTGTTTCTTGAAAATTGAGCTCATATTGAGCTCACCATGTTCATGCTCACCATCCCCTTCTGCAGGGCTGCATTCCAGCCTCTTGTCCCCCAGTTCTCAAGTACATCCAGGATTACACCACCCCAGCTGCAGAATTCAGCATAATTGTTCTCAGCAGAAATTGCTTTCCACAGAAACAAGAAAGAGTTTTATCAAACACATATCTTCCTTATTTTACACTGAACAAATTATGGTGAAAACATCTTCCCAAGCCATGAGATAATAGAGAATGAAACTTACTGTGAGAGTTTTGTGTCACAGCTCCCTGCAAGCTGAGCATACCTGTTAAATGCTGCTTCCAGATATTTGTTGATGAGCTGATGTTTCATCCTTATCCTGACATTTGTAATTCCTCTTTTCAAGGATAAACCACATCTTTCTTTATTCAGCTTTTCTAAAACAATATATAAAGCAAAGATATTTTTCTAAGTTAGTCAAAGGATATGTTAGGATAATGTGTTTAAAATTCACTCTAATTCATTTTGTTGATGTCAGTATTACGAGATACTCTATAAATTAAATTGTATTGTATTGTAAATCTGTCTGGTAGATCAATACAGGTTATGAAGTACCAAACTAATATATTTCACCTTCCTCTTAAACGAAAACCTAAGTAGTCTGAGACTGGATTATTTATTTGAAAAAATTTTTGACAAGAGAATTTATTTTTTGGATGAAGTGAAAAAAAAAAAGGAATGAAGTAAGAGGTATCTGAAAGATTAACCATAATTTACATTTTCTATAATATTATCAGATGATGATTTTCAGGAGCAGAAGAAACATGTAAGGGAAGAAGGGAGTTTGATGCCATGGCACTTTGTACAGATATTCTTTGTGTCAGGCACTGGACGTCCCTGTGTGTTAGTGCTGAGGCACTGCTGACAGATCAGGCCAGGCTGGAGCTGGAATGGAAGGATTGCACTGTTTTTTCCTAGTCCTGAGCTGTGTTCATACCTACACATGTGCTCCTCACGCCTGAACTGCAGTGCAGAATGAGCTCAGTCCATCACTGCTCTCACAGGAGCATCTCTAAGATGCTCCAAATGAATGTTCAGCTGCTTAAAAAAGAGATTGATTAAATATTCGATAAATTAACAAAGCAGGATAAATATCTGTGCAGCACAGACAGGTGTTGCTTCTCTTCATACCTTTTTAGGCCTGAGAAAATTCATTAAGACCAAGAAATTTTAAACCCTTTGTGCCAAAATTTGATGTCCTATTAACTTCAAGGTGGGGGCTGAGGTGTCTTCTGGTGGAATGTGAACTCTTTTGCTGATTAAATGCAGAATGTATTTGTCAGGTCAGTTCAGGCACACTGGCAATTCCATAGTCAAATAGCTGCCTACAATCTTAAATACCACAGGTACGCCCAGCACAGACACCTAGATTTACCAGACAAAATATTTATAAACATTCGAACTATAGTTACTATATTAGACCAAAAGCTGCTGCTAGATTAGATCTCAGATTGGCATGCTACTGCTACAGCTTGCTGAAATGAAATAATTATGTTTGGGAGCTCTCTTTTTAAACAGATCAGTTTTCAGATCTCTCAGGTTGGGTGCTTGCCCCACAAGTAATTTGAAATTACCTAAACTAATTGCATTTTCTCTGTACTTTGGCAGCACTGTGATAAACATATGATTCTTGCTAAGTCATGGGATACAATGTTTATTCTGAGATGTCTTGCACTTTCCATTTCAGAAAATCAGATCATTGTTTGCTGGCATTTGAACTGAATGTGGAGTACTAATTTATACCAGGAATGTCCTGAATTTGGTTATTAAACGAGAGGGCACCTGGATGGATCTTACTTATATACAGACATATACAAAGCAAAGTGTATTTAAAAAAAAAAAATCACATTTGCTCTTTTTTCCTGGAGCTGCAAGTGGCTGGGAAAATGATTAGAGTCTTCTCAGTCCTTCCTTAAGTGCACAAGCAAAGCAAATTAACCGTGAAAAGCCAAGTATTCAGGTTGCTGTGTCCTGTTCTTTCAGCTTATTTTTATTTCCATGGTTATGAGCTAGGAATTATCTTTTCCTATTCCTTCTCTGACACATCTATGTTGTTTCTCCAGGCTGTGCTTAACCTGTTTTTTTTCTGCTGAAACATCTATGCTCACATCTGTCGTACTCTGTCACATCTCACTTCTTTCATTGCTGCAAGATCTCCATCTCTGGTTCCCCTAAATTTCAAAGTCCTCTCTCCAAATCATTTAATTAAACCTGTATTTAAAAGATGTCCCTTAGCAATTTTTGCTTGATCAGCCTGACCTCTCTAAACCATCAATTACCCTTGTTTTATCAAAGCAGGTTCAGGCTTCCTACCTTTATCTTAAGACATCTTAATTCTTTCTTTCTGCAATATGTCTGTTTCAGTCTCCCAGACTGAGATTTATTAAAAGAACTTGGGCATTTTAAGATGAAAGAATGTATCTGAGTGAATATTCAAGAGCACCAGCTACCTAATTCCCCCTGGGACTCACAGCCATCCATTTTCCTTGTCAGGATGATCCACAGCCCAGCCTTGAAGGCTCCTTCCACACCCTCATCCTGGGCTCTCTCCTCCTCCTGGCAGGAGCCAACTTCCTTCCCCTTTGTCCTAAGGGAAACAAAATTCCATGCCAGTCCAGAATTCCAAAATTCCTTGCTGTCCTGCGGAGAAATTTTGCAGCAATTTGGAACACTGATCCACCAAACTGTCTCCCCCATTTCAAACACAAGGATTTTTAGGTTTTTCCAATTACCCATGGCACAACTGAAGAGGTGTGAATGATGAGCAGGTTATAAACCCAGAGAGAATGCTGCAGACTAATAATGGCAGTTCCAACAGGGACCTGGAGCTAAGTGGGTGAGCCTCTTATTTTATGGGTTTTTATATGGCTTTGAAAATCCTTTTGTGTCAGTCTGGGATGAAAGGCTAGTGTGCTAAAACTTTTGGCAAAAAATGAGGCTTCAGCCAAATGTTCATGTTTGGCTCAAGAGATTCAGGTTTTCCATGTTTTGCTCTCCTCTTTCAGGAAGTCTATTCTAGAGTTTAGAAATAATCCTGTGAAGTCTTCATCAAAGTCAACACTGTTGCCAAAACATTCCAGTTTTGGCACAATTTCAATTAGAGCAGAAAATGTTTCATTGAAAAAAATTCTGATTAGTTCCATAAATGTCACTACATTCATTAAATACATATGTAACAATAGCTGAATTAGGTATCTGTTTGCACACATCAAATCATCTGAAGTATTTTGTCATCTGAAATATTATGAAGTAAAATGGAGCTTAAGAGTTGGTTGATTAACATTGTCATAAATCTGACTAACCCTTGATCTTAACTTGATGCTCATTATAACATGTCTGTGAAAAAACACTAATTGAAACACCAGGAAATGGTCAAAACTCAAATGAAAACCATTAGCAAACAACAACAACAAAAAAGCATATTAATTAATTTAGAATAATGCATTAGTGTGACTGGCAATGAAATTGCTCTCCAAGTCCTGACATATTTTTTATTTGGATCCATAACAGGATTATTTATCAAATGAATTGATTTTCTGTTGATAGTAACATAAACTTTTAAGTAACACATGAAGACCTACAAATAATTGAATCCAAGGGTCACCATCATGCTGTAATCAAGAGTATTTTCAATTAATATAATTACACTATATTTGAGGTAAAATTACACTTTTTGAGGTTTTGGTACTTATCTGATTTTTCTGCTAGCTCATATAAAAGTTGTCAAGTCTTCTCTGTCTTTGTCTGGCCACGTGAAGATACAATGGATGTTTTCCAGACATTTACCAAAATAAAATATATTCATTTAAAATGTGACTAAAATGGTTTACCTGCAGTAAATTCAAATGCATTTTAACTAGTTCAGTGCAAAATATAGTTTAGACTTAGTTACTTACTACTTTTTGCTTCATACATGAAAAAAATCCTGATCTCAAAATGACTCAGACTGGGATCATTCCACTTTGTTTCTCCTAGAAAGGACCTGAGGATGAGTCAGAGGTACACAAGTGAAATCAGCCAGGACAGGACATCCAATGGAAAGGGACATTTATGTTCCTGTCCAGCGATCTTGGGCCAAAAGCCAATGACCCAGAACCATACCCAGATGATTTTTGAGTATCTCCAGGAATGGAGACTCCACAGCCTCTATGGGAAGCCTATGCCAGTCACTCTTGGTCACTCTCATGGTAAAAATAAAAACAGGGTTCTAGCTGGAGCCTCCTCTGTTTTAGTTTTTATCCATTGCTCCTCCTCCTGTCACTGGGCATCTTCTTCTTTTCACCTGTACTTAACTATGTACTTAACTACTTAATTATGAGCATTCAACAGTTTCAGCTTGGATAGTTATCCAAAATAGATTTATTATTCTCTTGGTTATGCAAAATAGGCTCAGGTTATACAAAATGGATGCAAAGGTCTCAGAAAAACATTTTCTTTAGTTAGCATTATGATTTTGAACTTCAGTTCTGGCTCAGGAGAGAAAAAAAATTAAATTAAACACCTTAAAATAAATGCGAAGGATTTGTTTAGCAACACAAAATTTCTGTTTAGGTTTCAGTTTTGATGAAGCACTTGACTGACTAATTTTCATTTCTTAGGCATATACATAAATATACCAAACCTCAGATGTAAACACAATGTGTCTGCCAGCATCGAGATCTTAACAGACCTGTAAAGCCTTAAGCAATTTGCATAAAACCTGAGGAACCTTGCATGACTTTTGCCTGCTTCTGATGCCTTCAGCTCACACTGCTGGGAAGGCACTGCCTTTCTCCTGCTCTCAGACCATGCTGGGCACAGCTCCTGACACCAGCCATGGTTCTGGGCTCTGCTGATCTCCGGTGACACTGGGGATCCAAAGTGCTGAGCTAAAAGGTGCACAGAGGCAGAGATCTGTGTCACTGAAACCACAGCTCCCATCCCTGAGATGATGCACCCATAGCCCCCAAGAGCTCTGCAGAATTACACTCCACAGAGAAGTAATGATTAGCTAGAAAAATTGAAAAAACTCTCTGAAGTATATCGTAAAGTATAATATAACCCTCTGTCCCTCCATGAGTCTAATTTAATCATGTGCTATTCCAGTAAAAATCTGACTGGAACTAGAGCTCACAACATTTTTCAGAACACAGTCTATGGCTGATTAAATGATGTCATGACTAACACACAGAAAAGGCCAACCAAAATCTTCAGAAGTCTGTTATAAATGAAAGAGAATGTTTGCCCTTTTGACCATTGCTGATGTGGTTTCCACTCCAACAGCTTTAAATCTGAGGACTATGCCTTTCTGTGTTGTATGGTGAGTAACCAAGTGTGTTTGCTGTGGAACAGCTTTGGAGAGTCCTTAATATCAGTGGAACTCCAGTAGGTGCAGGGCTTGGCTCAGCCCAGGCTGAGGTCTTTGCTTTGAGTCTCTCAGAGTGTAAAGTGTAACTAAATAAGAAAGATACATTTTACTTTCTCTTTTCCACTCATTTTTGCATAAGCTTAAGATAATCGAGGTGAATCAGGTCCTTTATGATCTCCAGGAATGATATTTTCGTGTAGGAACTTATGCCAGCTGCAAACTTATTAATGCAATTCCTGTTGAGACTTGGTAGAATTCCAGTTGCCAAACTGAAAAACCATAATTTTATGATTTCTACACCATTGGTGTACTGCAAGAAATTTATCTATTATCGAAAGTGCAGATACATCTGACTGTATAATAAACCGAAAATAAACTACCTACCCCACTACTTTCAAAAGAACTAATCAAGTAGTACAAGGAAAATAAATGTAAATAAAATATTGATTAAGAACTAAAAGGATTCTAATTATGTTAACATTCAGAAATAATTTAACCTAAGCAGACAACTGGGAGCAGATACTTTTCCTTAGCATTTTTCAAATTGCTAATTAAAATTTCCAGGAGGATATTCAAGTTTTGTGCCTGGATTTTAAAGATAAATAATGTTTGTTTCATTTCATTATGAATTTATCAAGGTTTGTGCAGTGCCAGAATGTAATATTGCATGTACATTATTTTAAAAACAATCAGATAACATGGATGCTCTATGTGATACACTGTGGGTATAAAGTAGTTTTTAATTAAGAAAATGGGAACATTGGAATGTGATTCTGGTTATGTCTATCACGTGTTCTATAGATTTATATCTACATTGTTTATGGAGGTGTGGGGAGATAACTGGTGTTTTGATAAGACAAAAGCTGTTATAGTGGAAGGGGACTCTGTGTGTGCCCCTTCCCACTGAATGGCAACTTTTCTGTTTATTGGAAGAGAGAGGAACCCAGTTCTTTATGCTCTGCCATAAAGACTTGATCCAAAGCTCAGAGAAGTAAGTGGGAATCACTGATCACTTTACAATTTTATAGTGAGCTTGGCTTTCAAAGTTGTTTCCTAATTTACACCACATTTTTATAAGACTTCTGATTACTTCTATACACTGCCAATGGAATAGGACTACAGTAATAAAAATGCACAATATGCTAAAGATTTTTCTGAAGAAAATTACACAGCTAGAAATTCTTCTTTATAATATTGAATTAAACTTATTTCATCCTCTGTGGATGCAGAGGGGGATAAAATTGTCAAATTAAAGCAGAAAGGGTGCTACCGAGCTTCCTGTCGAAACACTTAAGAGAAAATAGGAGAAGAATAGACAGACCTCAACTGATATCCCCTAACACCAGATTTAAGAGCAGTGGAAGGATATTTTCTTTATGCAAAAGCTGGGGAGGGAAAAACATGCAGAACAGCCCTGAAAAAATATCTGTGGCATGGAGGACTCATGCCCCTGGCCAGTGCTTCCACTGGCCATTATGAGCAGGCAGTCACAGAGCCCCTGACACACCATTTATATGTATTTTGAAACGGTTTCCATAAAAATTGTGCAATCCCTGTGTATGCTGAAGGGTCAGTTTCCCTGTGCAGTCCCTGTGAATGCTGAAGGAGTTTCAAGTAGTTTTTCAAACAACTTGGCTAGTAGATTCGGGGGAACCTTAAAATAGGAAATTCAGAAAAATCGGCAGAAACCCTGCTAGAGCCCCCAGCAACTTGCAGCACAGTTTGGAGTGTTGTTAGATACAAAGCAAAGCAACGCTGCTGA
Organism: Erpornis zantholeuca; assembly: GCA_013400515.1. Classification (NCBI taxonomy): domain Eukaryota; kingdom Metazoa; phylum Chordata; class Aves; order Passeriformes; family Timaliidae; genus Erpornis; species Erpornis zantholeuca. The sequence continues at coordinate 653,161 of VZTN01010717.1, forward strand.
AGTCTGTGGAAAGCTTTGGTCTGGGCTCAGTTCCCTCGACACTAGGAACACACATCTGAGGAAAGCAGACTTCACAGCAGTGCTGCTTTTGCAGCCTGTACAATCCTCCTCACACAGCACTTCTGCGAGAGCAAGCCTTGGAAACGAAACTCCTGTGCTCTGCGTGGGCACCAGAGATGCAAATCTGGTGGGTCAAAGTCTGAAGGCCATCTCCTCAGCTGCCCTTTCTACAGCTTAATGCTTCCTTCACACTTTGAAGTGGCTCTACTTCAGATCCTCTGTGTACAGACAGAAAGCTCTCTCAGGATGAAAGGCAGCAAGAAACTAAAGATGGCAGTGGTAATCCTAATGCTGGGACAAACAAGAGAAGGAAGAGGAGATGCAGTAATATTCCCCATTAATCATTCCAGCTGGTTACACCTGCAGCTTGCACAAAGGCACAGGTGTCCAAGGAGTGTGGAAGCTGGCAGAGCTCACTCGATGTTGTCATGTATGTGATGCACAGGAGGCTGCAACACCAGCAAAGGAGAAAGATGGTGCAGCTAAGATAGTGAAGTCTAAGCTAAAGGGAAGGAATGAGCTCCTCTGCGCCCTGTGATGTATGGAGAGGCAGAGCTGACATTTACAAATGCGAGTTACATATCTGCTGTTCCCATTTCTTGACCCTGTCTGCAAAGCCATCTTCTCCCCATCCGGCACAGAGGGAGAACAGACAGGCTGCTGGCAGGTAACTGCACTGGCCTTCCTTTGCTGGGCCCCAGTCTGCTCTATCAGCCTCTGCCTGCCTCCTCCATATGAGCTTTAAATACATAAAACCTGGACCTGCAATAATATACAAGATATTTCTCACGTGGAATTTAATTGAGAAAAGTTTTATTCCTGTAAGTCATATCTATTAACATAAAGTGAATATTGCTGCAAACGATCTTAGCCCAGTTCTGTACCCTGCTTTCAATTAAAATCAAAACCAGTTGGTCACTTAAATATTTCATTTGATCTGGGCAACAGTGATATAATTTCCACTCTACATCCAAAGTTACTTGGTTATTTGCAACTTTTTCTCCCCAAATATTTCTTTCTCCCCTGTTAGAAAAGGAAAATTAGCTCTGTCAGGTGTTGTGAGGATGAGTAAGTCTGCAACATGAGAGGTTTGGGTCCTACACTTAACCAGGTCACATGAGTAGGTCAGACGGATGGTGACTGCCATAAATGAAGACTGTAGTACTTTAAGGAAAGCTCAACAGTAAGGGATAAAATGCCATTCCCTATTTGCCCTTTGAACCTGATAAACTACAGCATGAAGAAGGGTTTGAAACATATTCCTTACTCAAACAAGATAACTTCAAACATGATTATCATACCCCAAGGGACAACCTACAGCTAACACAGTCGTACAGTTGAATTCTGTTCTGTCTGAATGGAAAATAAAAGTGATCTAAATATTGGTATATTTTACCTTCAAGCAAGTCTGTTAGGGATCAAAAATGTGCCTCCAAGGGACAAAAAAAATAACTCCCCCTCAGTTTTATCAGCCAGAGTGCAAAGTTCATGGAACATAATTTATAAAAATACCCCAATGTATTTATCAGTCTATTCAATTTACTTTGTAATTTTGAATAAAGCTCATTTCTTATTTAGTTCCTGATTCTGTATTTCCATTAAGAGAGGATGATGAATATGCACGTTTGCAATTTCCTTTGAAATCTGCACAGAAAGCAGGAGTGAACCCTAAATTCAGATAAATCACTGCAAAGGCTCAGTGGCTGACAAGTATGTCTTGCCTGAATATGCCCAGTTTCTTGCACATGTGTCTACTCATTCCTGTGCTTGACAAGGAATCATCTTAACAGCACAGAGACAACAGCCTTTAAACTGTGACCCAGATGTGGTTTTTCTGTAGAGGCATTTAATTTCAAGAGATTTTTTTTAAGGTGAAGAGAGCATGGCTGCTAAAAGAAAAAAGAGGGAAAATATGGGGACAATATCACTGGGGGAATATATGTCCTATATTCCCTGACATTTGTCATAAGGTTTCAGTTCTTTACTGTGAGTTTGATGAATTCCACAAAGAAAGTTGGATAACTCCTACAGGACAGACCTTTTCACTAAAACTGTTTCTCTCCACCACATCTGCTCTTTGGCTGTTTTCTCTCTAAAAGTAGCTTAATGACAGATTTAATTGTGTCAAAGCAAAAAAAGTAAATCAGACTCATGAGGGGAAGCATGATAAACACTCAGGTGAGGGTTTTATCCAAACCTTGCCTTTTTCTGTGCAACATGTGCTTTATCTTTTCTCTCTCAGCTCAGCCATACTGCTGGGGTGGTTTAAGCACAGGAAGAGACATTGCTATCCAGCAGCCACCTAGACACCACCCACCTACCCCACCTCCATTCCCAATTCAGAGCAAAGGAGACAAGATGTATCCAGCCTTCAAACTCTTTTAACTGAGACTGGGAGAAGTCCACTTGCCAAGTGTGTGCCAGGAAATACTAGCAGCAGTGTTTCCCAGTCTTTTTGTAGCTGAGCAAATCTTGAGAAAATTCTCCTGTTTCCTCCTGCACAGGGAAGGTGATAGGTAGGCACCCACGAGCAAGGTGTTTGCACACTGCTACATTGAACAGAGGATATTTTTCCCTCAGAACAAAGAACCATGTAGGAATACAAATTTATGTATTCATTAATTATGTCACCCAGTGAGTGAGCCGACTAGATTAAATATGGAGAAAATATTAATCACACTTTCCCTGTTAGCATGAGGTAATGCTTACCTTTTTTTCATGTAACCCTTCAGAGTGAGAGGTGGGAGGCAGTGCCTCTATGGTGTCGTGGGATTGTCTGTGAGCTGGAACGATACTGGGTTGAGGGAGTGGTTGTGGGATAGTCACTGGGAGCTTGTGATGGTAAATATTTAGCTTAGCATGTTCCTGCAGTGTGTGCAAAATCCTGAGGATGCAATCTGTGAGGAGATGACCTTGAATTTAACTAAAATTACGTTGGTTGAAAGAGATGCGGTGAGATGAGCAGGGAGGATACAGATGTCACCAGGCCCTCTTGCCTGAAACAACAATTGCTGAGGGCTTTGGAGACCAGAAAGATGCTGTGGATGTTGGGGCTGAAGAGTGCAGTGGATTCAAGGGTGATACCAGGGTGTGGTAATAAAGGAAAGTACCAGGGCATGATGTTGGTGTTGATGGTGCTGGGACAATACTGGGGAGAAGAGTGGGGAAGAAAGGCAGGTGGTTCCTGGGCAGATGGGATTGCAGGTGTGTGAAACCTGGTGTAACCTGCATGGCTGCTGATGTTCTCTCTCCTACAGCATAGCAGTGATGATGAAATTGTCTCTGGGTCAGACAAAATGGGTGAAAGGAGCACAGCCCTTGGGCTCGTACTGACACTGTTACAGGGGAGACAGGAGGAGGACTGGACCAGGTCTGCTGCTCCTTCCGGTAAAAAAGGTTCAGAGTTCAGGCTGGAATGCAGATGACCAGTCTGCAGCCACAATTTAGCTGAAATATACTTTCACATTTACTTTAGTGTTCCAGTAGTCCCAGTAACGTGCCCTGAGAAACACATAGCCTATGGTGTTTATCCTCCAGTGTCTTGGGAGTGTGATTAATGTTTAGTAGGAGGTCTTGGCAGACCTTTGTAGGTTAGTAGGTAGATTAGTAAGTTATTTTGTAGATTAATAGGTAGACATTACTTATTAGTAGGTAATTATGCTGGTTAATAATGCATAATTATGGTTACCTATTGAAAACCAGACTGATATTTTCTAATTGCTTAATGTGACAGAAACTGTGTTAGGCATATTTCTTAAAATGATGCCAAACTCCAATATCTGAAGTCACAAAAAATGTTAATGAATGAGCAGACTATCAGAACAATGTTTATAAAAATATACAGAGCCTACTCTCAAAGAAGATATGGATCACAGAAAACTAGAGTTTATTCTGACGCTGATTCTGAACCCAAAACCCACTGACATTCTGTAAATAAATTATTCATAAATCATCCACCTGGTCCTGGCAGGATGGATTTGGTCATTGCTTTGCCATATCAACCTGTTTGTACTTTCCCTTCTGCTGGTGAATTTCAGCTGGCACTACAGCCTGTTCTGAGCTTTTCATCTTCATGCAGCACCTCATGGTGTGATTTCCACTGATGGAGTTAGAGGGATGAGGGGCAGAAGGATTTCTCAGGCAGGAAATCTACCTGGGTGAGCAGAGTCAAACTCACTGTCAGTGCCCTTTTGCTGTGCACAGCTTTGCTCTATGCCTGCAGCAGCTACCAACCCTCCCAAATGTTTCTGCAGTTAATTATTTCTCCTGTGTCTTCAAGCTGTAAGATTAGCAGAAAAACTGCTAGCATAGCCAAGCAGAAAAACTCCTTGCATGTGAGCTAAAGAGGGTGAAATATGATCTTCAAATGTATGAAGGCCAACCTAGATCCTTTGTTACTGAGATCTGTTTTTCTTCTATATGACACCTAAAATAATGTCTTTCTTTCTTTGTTTCTTTAATTTTTTGGGCTTTTGACTGGGCTGTTTACCACCCTACAGTGTGCACTGTTGTCATTACATTTTGTAATTACTCTATGCTCTTATCACTGTATTATATACTCAACAATTGTCAGCAAAGTTAGTGAGATAAAAAGAAATTTATTAAAAAAACCCAAGAGAGATACAGTATTTATGAAATAAGGGAGTATATAAGGCAGATCTAGTAATACAAAAACATGCATAAGAACCACTTTCTGAATATTCACACCCTCTTGGATGAGGGTCATTGAAGCAATTTCAGCTGTCACATTTCACACTAGAGCATTATAATAGAACTGAATTCCCCACTTATGCCTGAATTATGAAACAATAGAATTCTATTCTACAAGGATTATTTGTATGCACCATCTGCTACTAAAATTCTTATTTGCCAAGAGCTTTTAATGTTTTCTAATTAATCTTTGTCTTCTATGTTTGTAAGAGTTGTTACAATCCAATCCATTCAAATAATTTTGCAAATCTTTAGACCAGTGAAGACCATCAAAGAAATTTCATCTTTTATTCTTGCTCCTATGACATTACTATGATATAATAATCTAAAGATGAGACCCCCAAATATGAATCTTGTCTTTTTCCAACAAAAGATCAACTCTAGTGCTACCTTATGTACATTGCATTTAGGGCATTAATAGCCCTGCTGCTCTTACTACATAAACAATTCTCAATGTTAAACTCTGAAACCCTGGCTAGAGAAGAAAAGTAAATCAAACATCTGGATTCAAAGTTTTTGGAAGACCATAGAAAACCTTTCAGGGATTTCAGATGGTTCAGTTCCCAGTTTCAGAGTCCTGTTAGAGAAAAGTGGTAGGCACGAAATGAGGTTTGTATGTTCCACCAATGGAACAGATCAGGTACAGAGAAATAATTAAATTTCTGTTTTTTATACTTAAAATCACATTAATTCTCCACTGTTTTTTTGTTCTCTTTGTTTTATACTGAAGAAAATCATGCCAAGGAAGCCCATACATATAATTAGTATCATCTACAACACATTAATTGTTAATATTTTAATCCATTGTAATCAGGTAATCTCCCTAATTTTTGTGTTTTGTTGTCATGGGAAATGGAAGCATGAACATCTCATTTTTGCTGAAACAAAATATGCTGCTGCAAAGAAGGCCAAGCTGGGTGATTTTCTTCACAGAACAGACTGACATTAACAGTGAGTGTTAATTGCTGAAATGAAGGTTATAGAAGCATTTCAGAATATTTCAGAACTGCCTACTATCTGAATAATTAATTGAAAAAGTCAGCTGGTTGGAAAAATATATCTAATTTGCTTCTCTTACATAAAAGAGATCAAACCACTCAAAAAAAGACAAATTAAAATATTCAAAATATCATCACAACTTAGTGTAATCTGCAGAAACAGGGATGTTATGTACTCTTGTGGGGCCCTGACTGCAGTATAATTGAAATCTGATTATTCTGAAATAGGACACTGCAGCCTATTTGATAGGATTAATTAAATGAAAACCTCCAGTGTAAAGGGGCAATTTTGAGTTCTTTCAACACGTCTGAGAAGCTCAATAATCACAACTTCAACACATTCTGGAGAGTTTAATTGTGCTGGTGGGACACAGATAGAGTTTTGATATATTTCCCTTTTCAGAGGGCCCAGACATTCACTCTGAAGTCCAGACTAGCCTGCACAGAGATCCAGAGTCTGTGACTCGTCCCTCCTGTCTAGAATGTACAAACACAGAGCTCAGAAATCCAGCCCTCAATGCTGTCTCCTATGAGTGAGCACTTTGTGAGAACAAATATAATATTTGTTAATATATAAGTTGCAATTTTGAATCTCACTAACACAGTAAAGTGCACATGGCCTCGTGGCAAAAGTATAAAAGGAACCCATTAATTGGAAATGATAAAAAAACTAAACAAACACTCTAAATGCTTAACTTGGGTGGAAACTCCAATACACAAAGAGTGACTATGCCCCCTTCAGTGATACAACCATGAAAAAGATACCTCTGGTAGCAATTAACAGAAAATATTGATGACCATGGCATAATGGCCTGGAGAACAGAAAGCTTATGAACCAGACTGACCTGAAAGGAGAGAAATGGGTAAGTCTGCCTTGATACTCCAGCTTGGAATAGGAGTGTTCTTAAAGAGGAGCTTCCATTTATGTCCACTTCCCATTCTGTGGCCATGGATGTTCAGTCCAGTGGCCCAGCCTATAATCACACAAATTCTAGTGTGGTGCTGACATCACTGGCATAGCCCTGGCAAGGAAAGGCTTTTGAAGCTGCTAGAGCCTTGTGGACTTGGCTGGTAGCCCTAAACCATCCCCACTGGTTTGGACCATGAGTGCTGGACTCAGACCTCTTTCTGAATTTTGTATTCACTTCAGCTCCCACCTGCAAAATGCTGAACATATACATGGCTTTCAAAAGCAAAATAACGAAAAGCTAGAGCAGAGAAAAAACATTACTTAACTGACTTACAAAAGTGAGCTGGAGCTAAGACCATTAGGGATGATTTAGCTCCAGGCAGTGGAGCCTAAACATTCCAACTACTCCAGGTTTGTGACTGTGGGCAGGACTGGATTTTTTGTTGTTTGTTTGTTTGTTTTGTTCTTATCTTTTAGAGCAGCATGCTTCCAGATCTTTTTCCACAGCCAGATAATTTTTCAATAATTTTGTTGTTCTGATTTTACAATTGGGCTTCACAATTACTTTTAATCAATCAAATTAACTAGAAAAAATTATGAATCTGAAGTGTAGTAACATTTAACCAAGCTCTATGAGTAGAGTGCTCCCCAGTCCTAAATGGCTGTCTGGTGGAAAGATCACAGTCCACTGAATATCATTTAATTATCAACTCTAGACAGTAGAAGTTTGTTAGCTTTGTTAATCAAGCACACCAAGCACATATCAAAATCTCTTTTTAATGAACAAAACAAAAGACTCTCCTGACTAGAGTCACATAGACTGAAGCATTAAGCTTTAAAATATGGACATGGGTGCAATTTAAATGTTCTATGCTACCACTCAAGAAACATCCAATTACTGTCTCTTTCAAAATGTTAAATTAATATCTACTCAAGTTTTAGAAATATTGGGGAACATGACTTATAGAAATCTGAATTCCAAGTAGAATATGTGGCATACAAGCAGTAGCTGAAATCCTTTTATACACAGGTATATTTCTAGATGTGGGCAGGAAGAAAAATGACTCCCCTCTCTGGCAGATGAAGTGCACCTTGGTGAGGAAAAAACACATCTGCAGTCTTGCAGATTTTTTGATACATATAAATGCTTTTAGAGTAACCGTTTGATTAAAATCTTTTGAAGTCTACATGGGATAGTTAGAAGTATTATTAAATTATTTAGGGATCACAGAAAATATTCAGCGCGGGCACAACCCAATCCCAGGGCAGAGCTGCTCCTGGGCTCGGATTCCTGCACTCCTTGTGCAATTGCTTCATCTGAAGGCCACAGTTTCCATAACAATGGCACTTGGAGAAGCCTAATTTACACATTGCCACTGTGACACATCGTGTCATTCCTTGGAACACCAGGGTGCACTGCTCATGTCACATTACATTTGTGACACAATTAAAGTCGCCGGCTGAGTCTGACACAGTTTTATATGATTGTCACACAGTAGATTGTGTACTGAATGATCTAAAAAGGGATAAGGAGAAAAAAAAAAAATAGTCCCAAAGCTGGCCTGGGAGCGAAATAGGTGTTAAAGGTTAACCTTGTAACTATGATATGTACGTGTATATTGTATATATGTCAACATACATGAAAAAAATATACATGTCAGAGCATATGGCTGCTTAAAAAGAGGTTTTTTAAGTCTTGCCCATTTGCCTCTTGTACCCTCACAGTACACACTCCTTGGAGCCCCTTAAAGAGACAAATTAACAAACATCCAAGTGCAATCTGACCAAATAAAGAAAGTGAATTATCACTGAATATCAGACAAAACTCCCAATCCCAAGGTAAAGTAACCCATAGAAATACATCCCCAACAAAATTATGGGAGCCTGCTCTTCACAGCATTTGCAGTCATACTGGCCACAACATGATATTTCCACACTGTCTAGTTTAAAACCTCTATTGTACTTTAGTGTATTTTGGAGGAAAGCTCCCTATGCAGTTAACATTCCCCAGGGATTGAATCAGAGCATCCCTGCAGATGCATAATCTAAACAACGATTACCCAGGGAAACAAAAGTCCATATTTTGGTCACTTTGGTTACCAAAGAAGAATTTGGTATGTGCATCATCAACACCAGAAAATGATCTGTTAAGAAAATCTCTTCTCATTTAGAATGATCCTTTTAATGTCACCTTCTTAGGTGCAAAAATATTTACCAGGCATTAATGTAAAAGCCTCTGAGGCAGTATGATTCCAAGTTCAAATAAAATAAGGATTTTAGGAATAGTGTCTAATTAACAATTACTAATACCTAATTAATAATTATGACAGTGGCAAGGATAGCTTTGATCCAGCCAGAGAGCTGAATAGTTCCTTTGAAAAAAACCAGAAACTATCACAGTGCCTTATGGAACATGTGATTTAGATGGAGAAGTTGTTATCTGACATATAACAAACTTCTGAAATTTAATCCTTGCTCAGCTGAAACTGTTCAGAATTTGACATTGATGTCAGCACAATAGAAATTTTATTTCTAATGCATACGTGACAAAGGAATCTCTTTTTCCTTTGTATACAAAATAAACCAAATCAGAGGCTTTGCCAGTTTTTACTTTACAGATATATTTCCACAATTTCTATCATACTCTAGTCAACTGAAAGAATATACACATTTTCACAGGGGACAAACTTAAAAAGACACAAGCCACTGAGATTTTTTTGACATTATTAGGACTATTTAGAACATTTTTGTTGCTCCTTCTGTAATACAGGGTTAAATACATGAAGGTATTATGGTACTGTGTGGTCTTTAAATAGCACCAATTGTTAAGTTTTGATAGTGAGAAAGTAATGGTTTAAGAATGCTGGCTGATGAAAATGCTTAATTGATATAAAGAAATTGATCTCTTTGGAGCCCAACACAAAACAAATAATTTTGTGCATTTCAAACCTATGAGGAGTAAAATTCTTCAAGGTAAATATAATCAAAGATTGTTGACAGAAATTTGAGGATTTGAGGAAAAAAAATCATGATTCTGATGTTGAACCAAGGTTGAAATAGTACTTTAATTCCCTTTTCTGTATGAAAACTGCCTTTTATAGCCATTTATTTCTGCTGAAATAGATACCACCGTGTGCTTTGTGAGAAATTACTTTCCATGTATTCTATGGTGTTTGTATTGTAAGGACTGATCAGAAGGAGATCCCTCCTAGAAGCTGGTTTAATTCACCAAGTTGATTGAAATGAGAGTAGTGATGTGTGCATATCCAGGTACTGCTTGTGCTCTGTGTACCCTGAAATTGTGGCAGGCACACCCCTGGCTGCTTGCAAAGGTTATCCTGGGTTGCCCTCCCCGTGAGCCCAGCGTGGCCATCCCTGGGTTGGTGCTGAGCCAGACCAGTTTCACACACACAGCACAGCCTCACACAGATGGGCCAGTTGGAGGCCATAAATCTCCTCCACTCAGGAAAAGGTACTGGAAGGAATTCAAATATTGGAGGCAATAGATCTTCTTGCACTCAAGCTGTACTTGAGGTAATAACTATGGACAGAGCTCCGTAGATTGAAGAGAGTGGCTGGAGAAAGGCAGTCTGCTCCAGGAAAAAATATGGATGAGTGAGGCATGGATGGAAGAGCCTCTGCAGTGCATTCCCCAGCACTGCCCGCTCCAGATGACACTGCCCAAAGACCACCTGGCTCTGCCCATTGATATCCAGACACTAAAATTGATGCCTTAGGTTTTAACTTTTATATTTTTCAAATCCTGTACTGCTAGTGTAACTCTGAAGTTTTCTGTAGCTTGTTAAGTGCTGCTCTCTATGCTAAGATAGACATAACAAAACCTCTAACTTGCCCTTCAAGGACACCCAGAAACAAGAACTGTAAACCATCATCTTGAGAAGAGGGGGGCAGGCTGGGGGAAATCACATAATTATCTAGGTTCTGGTTAGTGAATTTATGTTGTTATAAAAGTGTGAAGCTGTTGATGTCCATTTTGGGATTCACTGAGGCAAAACCTCTGGAGCCCAAAGTGTGCACCTGAAGGCCTTTCTAATAAATACCACCTTTTTTCCTTTATTCCTATCTAGTCTCTGTTTCTAGGTAGCCATTTAAGGCATCAAAATCAATGCTTAAACTCAGTTCCACAGGGAAATCTCAGGTGACACAGGGATCTTATGAGAGTTACTGAGTTCGGTGAGGTTTAGCAACTGTAGCCAGTTTTACAATGCTTCCATTTTAGATATAATAATCTCAAGCCATAAAAATGTATAATAGAGATTAGGCAATATGGAAAATAAGGTAAGCACTCAGCTCACATCTTGTCAGTATTGCAGTTGTTGGAGGCAGCAGGTTGTAGGATCAGCTATTTAGCCTCTCCCTTTTTTTTTTAAGTAGCAAAATATGCTGTCACATTAGAAATGATGAATCAGCTGGTTATAACTGATCAAATAGTAAGCAAAATTAATCATAATTTTTTATTAAAACAGTGTGTTTCCAACACAGGCCTTTGGTTTCAAAAGGATCTGAATCAATGTTATTCTTTTGAATGAGTTTCAAAGAGCAAATGTTCTTACTGTTCTTTTTTCTATGAATAAATACATTTTTTTTGCAGGACCAGAATGAAGTATCTTGTTCCTAGACTGTAATGGAGCTTGTGAAGGGAGAGACTTTTAACAACTTGAGTTATTTTAATATGTATGTAAATCCCTAAATCCACTGTGCTTTCTGGCCTTAGAAAAGGAGATAGACTTTACAGATATTTCAACCAATTAGTACAGATACAGGTCAAACATGTGAACCTTCAAGACAGATGCAGGAAAAATCAGGATTACATGTACTGTAAGGCTTATCCAAGTTAATGGCTTTGTCAGAGGGAGAGCGAGTTGAAGACTGGGTTAGACATTAAACAGATCAACTCTATTAATCTAATTTAAAGGTTTTCAGAGGAAATAGAGGAACACTGATGGATTTGTTAGTAGGATACCAAATCTAAATCCCTTCCAATCCACCCCTGTTATCTTAGGCTCAGTCTTCAAAAATTATTCAGCTGACTTTGGGTAGGTTTGATCATTTTGTCTTATCTTCAAAGTATCTATATTTTTACAAAATTTCTAAAGACTGCTTCCATAAACAGATAAACTGATGATGTTCCCTACAGGGAATATAAACTGATCTATTGTTAAAAGTTTTTTTTTAATGAAACTATATAAATTGGCATTTCTCCAGGAGCTGAGATTTCATAGGCTCAATAAGGAAAGGAGACAAAACAATTTTGCAAAGCTGTATAGCGTGAAAGAAGAAAGTGTTATTCCACAAAATTACCTTATAAAAACTATTTTAGTATTCTCACCTGCTAACCAGGAATAAGGGCAGTACAGGTACATTCTAGGAGTGAGATCCTTGGTAGGTTGGGTTTACTGAAGGGTGAAGAACTGTTACTGCTACAATTGGTTCCTGTCCAAGTGTGTGTTTTCATGTGGAGGTAGTGAAGGCAATGGGCCTGTGTTCCTTGTGGTTTTCAGTGGTGATTTACTGGGGTTCCCTTCAGGGTAGTCCTTTCTTTGCTTTGCTTGTTTCAGGGACTCATGGGTGTCTATTTTCAGGCCAGTCTCAATAGAGCCACCAGCCTCCCTTTGGTGAAGGCTGAAGCAAAGATGTGTATGAGAATTCAAGCAGGACAGAGCAGGAGGCTGGGGGTTCCTCTCTGGGGTGCAAGCCCAGACCCAGGAGCCCAAAGGTCATGCTCTGCCCCCACCATACCAAAGTCAGTATTTAGGTCTGCCCTGAAATGCCCTCTCCAGCCACACCCTTTAAGCCTGGAGGTAGCTGGGCTTAACTTTGGCCAGCTTGTTCACAGGTTAAGGTCTCATTAAACTGTAAATTATATAAGCAAGGTTTCCTGGTTTCCTATTTTAAGGAATAGTTTTCTAAGCAAAATTAATACCTCCATTTGCAAGGGATGAGGTCAACTGATATGGTACAAAAGACTGTGCTTTCAAGAGCACTTTAGCTCCATTAAGTGAGACACAGTAATAGACTAGGAAAAGCTTATGAATGATTTTCCAGTTGCATTCCTCTCACTGTCACATTTTCTCTGCCAAACCTGTGATTCTCAGAAGAGGTCTTTACTGACAAGAATCAAGTCCCACTGCAAATGACAACTGCATTTTCTCGATTTCATTAGTGTCTCCAGCCAGCCAGCAAAACTGGCCACTTTGTAGTTTGTCATAGTCTTGGAAACTAATTTAATACTGCCCTGTGAAATGACCCCTTACTAGAATGTACTGTATAACTGGCATAGCACATGGATTTTCCATCCCAGATATGGCAGAGATCATATAATCATAGAGGAAATAGTGAGAGTAATGTCACGTCAGTCATGGAGGAGGTTGTTTTAACTCACGCCAAAAATGCTTTGTGTCTCCAATACAGAGGAGCATTTTCCTTCTCCTCGTACATAAAAGAATCATTGGTTTAAAAAGAAATCAATTATACACACCCACTGCTCATCAGTTGTCACCTCATCACAGGGTGAAAATTAGTTTTAGCAGTTCACTCTAGCTGGGTGGAGGGCAGGCTGCAAGGATTTGGAAAAGTCAGGGAAAGTGAAACAGATAAAGGCATTAAGAGACAATATAAAGGGCTACAACAGCACTTCAGCTTGGGAAAGGTGCTGCTGTTTGAGGGAAGGAGGTTTGCAGAGGTCGTAAGTGGCAAAGTGGGAAGGGAAACAGATGCTTGATTCACCAAGACATTTCCAGAGAAATCCTGAAGCTGGCTTGAAAGTTCTTAAAATTTCATTTTATTTTCCTGAATACGGAATTGAATGCAACATTCATCTAAAATGTTATACAATTATATCACTGACACAAGAAAATAGCAGGGGGATTTAACTGGAATTCTGTAGACTGAAAAAAAGGTAATTAGGCAGTAGTGAATATTTAAAAAACTCGTTACAATTTGGCATGTATGTGAAAATGAAGGGGGTTTTAGATTTGTTAGAGACAGATTATTTGAATATCTCATGATACTGACAGTGTCATCAATAATGTATTTATACTGTCCAGTATTATTATATAAAACAGAATAATATAAAATATACTGTTATTTAACGTTCTGGACAAGTTTACAATAGAATCCTGAAAACCTATGAATCAAGCATCTGCCCTTGTCTTGCTTGCTTTCTTTTAATTTGTAATCATGGAGGCAGAGAGGAAATATTCCATGCCTGTTACTTATTTTCCTGGTGGAAGGGAAAAGCCTCATGTCAGGGTCACTGTGCTGAGCACAAGAGGTGATTGTACATATCTAAGGTCCTGTAATATAAATTCTCTATTGTTCCCAAATAAATCCTAGACTAAAATACAGATATATCTTTTCAGATTTTGTGGACTCACTCTGGATTTGTACCCTGTAAAGGATAACTAATCGAGTTATTCCAGTCAAAGGGAGAACTGATGCACTTCTCCGGTCACTGCTACTTCGTAGATCCTCCAACAGGTGTTACCTTGTTGTAAAAATGTGCATTTTATTAAATAAACGTCTCACACAGGGTGTGTTGTACTTTCTGAAAGGTCAAAGCAGTGAAGACACAGGTCTCAGTAAAATGCCAGTCATCATTTCTGTGAAAGCTTTGCTGATACGCCCGTGTGTGTGTGAGTGTACCCTTACCACTGAAGGGGAGAAAGCTGCCAAGTGGAATCAAATCTCAAAATCTTCCAAATTTTAAGAAGCAGACTTGTAAAGCCTGTCCTAATGATATGATTTGTACTAGAAAAGAGAATGAGGCAGGTAATAACAATAATTTCCTCCCCACTTGAAAAATGAGAAGGTCTTAATGACAGTGAAATAAATGCTAACTGATGAAGCCAGGATTGTAAGTATTTTGATAGATTAATGATAGAATCTTAAAACCACTTTAGAATGTTTACCATTAATATAGATAGCAGAAAGGCAATAATAGGAACTACTTAGCAATTCTTTCCTATGAGCATGTAAAGGAGTATTGATCAGCTGTCCCGGTATTATCCGAGATTCTGCATTAGCTTGTCTGATACTATGTTTCATTACAGCAAATTTTAACCCCAGGGCCCTGGGGTATTGGGAACTACTGATACTTAACAGGGGAAGGGAGGGGGGGAAGGAAAACACAATATATTTTCTGTGAGCTTTGGGAAGCAGAAAATTCTGACTGTAGACTACAGAGCAATAATATAATTGCATCTGAAAAAAAAAAAAAACACCCTGAAATTGCTCAACGTGTTCTATTCCCTTCAAATACAGTTAAAAGGCTGATGGCATCCAATAGAGCTTGATTCTCACTGAAAGCCAGTAAGTAGACCTGCACTCCTAAATCACCCGAGTGCTTTTGAGCGCCTCCACTCCTGTGATTCCTGATCTCCCAGTGATCTGCGTGAGGCTTCACAAGAATTTCTTTAACTTTGTGCGCAGAGGGCGAGTCAGGCGAGCAGGACTCACAAACAGGTGAACTCCCTTCGGACGAGATCAGAGTGCTGTGCTGGCAGGAGCCGCAGGAGCGCGATCCCACCCACGCCCACCTTTTGTTGTGTGCTGCCGTATCTGCCCCGGCGGGCAGAGTCGGGAAGCAGCAGCAAGCACCGGCACAAACAGAACTGGCATTTCAGGCTCTTTTGTGTTGCTTACCACGCTTGGAATTTGGTAAAGCAGAGACTTTTACTGACTGAACGAGGTAATGGAAAGGATTCACACTCACGGTGTGCAGGAATCCAAAGTGTGTGACCCTGACAACTAAGTAAAAATTCACACTCGTGATTCCACAGAAAGGAAGGACTTCTATGTAGGAATAAAGGAGCCTCTTGGACACAGCCCTTGAGACTATCTGAGAAGTGTAAGAAATATCTACCTGATGAATTTCTGGAGAGAGTCGTTTTACCGCTGAATTAGGTTTCCTGATGTCTTATTTCGCTTCTAACCAGAAGCAGATGCTGGGGAAGACAGCACAGGGAAGGCATAAAGAGAGCTGGAGTGAGCCTTGCCAAAGCTTCATAAAGGTTGAGGTCATTTTATAAAAGCAACATTTTTTGACACACCCATGAAGTGCTCAAAATCTTTATATGTGTCCAGGTCTGATCACCTCTGCTGCTACAACAAAAGAGTTGAGATGATGCAGAACACACACACCAGTGATTTGTGTGAGCAAGAGGATCACTGAAAGCAGGACATTCAGGGGTTATTTTCTTCATTCTGCTAAAAGCACAAATGGGCTCAGTAAAATATTCCAGTTTATGGGTACATATCACAGATACTTCATCTGACTGTAGTTTACAGACAATATTAAAAACAATATGGGAAAAAAGGCATTTTCTTCTTTTGCTATTTTTCCCAAGAAAATATCAACTCAGACATTGATTAAGGCCTAGACACCCTTACCTTTTTCCTGGGAAAGCCCCTTCAGCAACTGGTAGCTATTGCCTTTCAAGTCTCAAGACTCAAACATTATTATGTGTGCTGTACTTTTAAAAACTTCTTAAAACCCAGCACACATATTTGAGCCTTTAAAAAAAGGTTATGCTAAAAGTATAAATACAATATTGATTGCTAGACTACACTAAATTTTTTCATGGCATTTGCTATACCTTGTGCAGTTTAGTTAACCTTTCCTTTATTCAGAGAAAAGCTTTTGTTTGGACTTAGCATCATTTAACTAGCCTTTACTAATAATTCTGTGTTACACAACTTTTTTCTTTTTTTTAATCCACAGAGAATGTAAAAGTAAATGTTATCAGAGTCAGAATGTGTGATGAATAGTCTGTGATACTACAAAGCTCTGGAAATATGCAGTTTACTCCTTCCAGACTTTTTCTTCCTGTAACTCTGGATAGGGGAGTAGAATTCTATGCCTCCCCTAATCCACAGTGATTCTGCTGGATTGAACCTTCCTATGGACACCCAGAAAGGCAGGGTGGTGTTCACTCTTCAGCTGCTCTTTGCTCCTTAGGACCACAAGCAACTTAGTAGGCTTTTTTTTTTTTTCTTAAATCTTTAAAAAGTTATCAAATCAGTTTTGGCAAGAGTAAGAATGTGGTGTACACCAATATTTCTGTGAGAGGTTGATCACAGCTCCCTTTCTCAGTTAGGTGTCCTTCAACTCTGCACAGAATCTCAGCATTGCTCTGGAACTGTGAGGAGTTTCCCTGTGAAGCAGAACTGATGCCTTAAGTCCTTCATCACATTTAGGAAGATTTAGGGGGAAAGTGAGTACATCAGCTTTTGCTACCACACTTTCACATGAATAGCTGCCACTCTAATAGGAATTTACTGTAACTTCAGCATTTGATGGTCTGAGTTCTTTACACAGTGCCCAGATATACAGCAAAATAAATTCTGGAAGGGAAGAAATATTCATTCCATTATAAATATTGGACAAATATTGAAAAGCACAAGTAATTGATTCAAAAGGTGGAATGAACAATTTTTCTCACACGACAGCCTTAAAACAGTCAAAAGAATGGCACTGAGGCATTGAATTCATGTTCTTGGTTTCTCATGGCAGAGGGTAGATGATTATTAGAGTTCAGAATATAGTCAGACTTACTTAGGGTGGAAACTAGGTCAGAAGTGTCCTAATTCAGAGGTCTGGGTATGGGTCAGGTGTGTAATTGCTGCCACACTGGGTCCTCATGTCCCAGGCAGGCTCTCCCCAGGGTGGTGCAGCCAAGGGGGTGCAGTCACTCATTGTCACAGACACTGCCTGAGCTGCCCTCTGCATGTCCTGTTCTCAGCAATACAAGTTCTGGGCCCAGCTGGACATAGAAGCACCAAGGCTTCTCTCTCTTGCCGCTGTCACTGAGAGTTCAGGAGCATCTGCTTATCTCCTCCAGGCCTGACTCAGCAGGCCTAGTGTGGCTTAACACACTGAAATTCCGAACACAGAAAGCACAGGAGTCAGCAGAGTTTCATCCTAAAATGCTAACTGGGGAATTGTGAGCACACTTCTATGGCACAACCAGCCAGCAAAGTGGTGGATATGTATATGAGCCTCTTGCAGGCCTCCTAGTGCTTAACCCATGGTTTCCATTGCTCAAGAGCGTCTAACCTGTAGTCTAAGGACAGCTCAGGGATCTAGGGGTGGCCTATCGCAAGGACCAGACTCATAGGCTTTCCATGGAGATGGAATTCAGGCTGTGATAACATCCAGCCTTTACCTCACCCCACTCATACGTGAAAATCATGGGCACAGGTTTATCCTGGGTGGCCAGACTCCGATTGCTCTCCGAGGCAGAGTTTGTGGTACTACAACCATACCATTGTCGAGGCCTGAGCTGGTATTTCTGCAGTGTTTTGGTGCACCTGTTGAGGCTGGCACAGGCTGCTGCACTGTGCTCTGATTGGCTTCAATGAGAAGCTAATTTGATGATAATTATCAATGTTTTGTCTTCTCAACTCTAAGAGCAGGACACACTCACGGCTTCCATGTGAACTTTCAGATCTGATCACTCCCTACCTACCTGGGGGCCTCACTTTAGCAGTGTACCAGGAAATGGAGTAAAGTAGTCAAGAGTGCATAAATTCTGCATTCAGCTATTTAATATGCTCAGGGCTGCCTTCAGGAGAGTCCATAGGATTGAGCTTCCAAAGTCGTGACCTTTACTCCCTGTGAGTTCCTCAAGGTGAAGGTGGAGTTTGAATTTTACTATAAATATGCCTTTTTCCCTGAGGCCTAATGTGTATACCAAAATCTCTGGGTGTGGGACCAGAACTGAAAACCAAACCCCAAGAAGATCCCAACAATTTGCAGAGCCACAGATTGGCTGCAGTCCCATGTAACTCACAGGTCTGGTAGGTGACCCTGCTGTGAGCCAGAGGCTGACAGATCTCCTGAGAAGTCCTTTCCCACCTGAATTATTCTTGTGAGTCTAAATAGGTTTGCCATGGGATCCCTGAGAAATAACAAATATTTAGTTGTTAGAAAGAGTTTCAGATTTACTTTTCAGAGTAGAGCTGCACTTCAAGGAGGTGCTGTCCTTTCCCTAAGTATAATTTCCCTATGTCAGCAGATCATTGGGCAACTGAAATAATAATCTTCTACTTTCAATTAAATTCTAATCTGTTCAGTGCTCTCCTCTGGATTACAATTCAGTCACAAACTGAAATGAAAAGAAAATATGGGGAAACACCATTCAGTGGCGGCACAGAAGAGCAATATACTGAGCCTCCTAATCCTTCCTCCTCTTTCTCCAGAGAGCTGTTAAAAGATCAAGGCATAGAACCAGTACAAAATAAACAAGCACTACAGATTTTGCAGTAGGTGGGACCATCTGGACCCAGATAATGTCACCCTAAACAATCTGCCATCCAGTTGTAACTGGGAAGGAGAAAGAAGTCTTTTGTGACTCAGAGCTAAAAGGCTGAGATGACAATGTGGCTTGGCTCCCTCATCCCAGTTCAGAAATTCTTATTTATTATCCCAGATAATGTCCCTGGATGTGACCAAGCACCATCCCCTCGGTTCACATTATCTGAATTGTGCCATGTACTTGAAAAGTGCCAGTTGTGCACTGTCAGTCTCTGCTCTACTTCTGCAGACCAAGCAGAGCTCAGTCCTGCTCTGTCCTTGGCGTCCTTGTAGACCACTGGAACGGTCAGCACACAGTGTTCTGTACCTCAGGATTTGTTCTAGCAGCAGGGCATGCTTGGAACCTGTGAAAATTCCTCTCTGTTTCTGGCAGAACCAAACACATAACCCTGAATAAGCCTGAGACTGAGTTGTAAATGTACAGTGGTGCAAAGCAGAACACTTCTCAGCACCCAGCCACAAGCATGATCCAGTCCCATGCAGCTGGTAGCATCTTCTGATTTTCTATTCTTAAAATACTCTTTTAAAGTGCTGCAGTCAGAAGGGTTTCTTTTAAAGGGCAGATAAAGTCACTGTTGAACACTTAAGCAGGAAGCCTGAGGAGCATTACCAGGCTTGCTCACACCCTGGAGTTTTAAGAGCAATTTTGAAAATGTTGTGAGCAACATTAGGAAATAACACTTAAGTTTCTGTGCAAGAACCGTCTTGTTGGTGTCATTAAGTTTTACCACACATAAATTATTACCAATTAGGGACTAAAGCTGCTTCAAACCCCCCAGAATCCTGACTGACTTGTGGGAAGGCAGGCAACTCATTTGCAGCAACAATAGGAATACCGTAGGATTTATGTGGTACCTTGCTGCACTAGTCTTTCAATTGTATGATTCATAGTCAGAATTAGAAATCATCAAAGAACACAGAAAGGCAGAGAACAATACCAGATATTCATCTGCTGTCAACTGATGTCAATGCAATGTGCTTCCCGCTATGAGGTACCTGAAGATAGGAATGTTTGCAGCAGACCCACAAAATCAATGTATTATGTGAACCTGGACTGTTTCAGGTTGCAGGTCATTTGTTTCTCAGATTCTGTGTGGGTGTTTTTGGGCACAAATTGGAGATTCCAAGGCTTACTGGTATAAAGTATTCTGAAAGGAATGGGGAAGCATGAATGCCTCTGCAAGATCTTCCTGGTTGCTGCTTGGATTATATTGCTTTGATTAAAGAAATACTTAGGCCACAATGGGGAAAGTAATTCCAAAGGTATTTTTATAAAAGGATAACACTTTTACCCTGAGAGAAATGGTGATATTAGGTGAAGACAGGAGGTAAAAACAGCAGGTGTCAAATCTATTGCAAACAGAAAAGATAAAACAGTAAATGAAAGAATTGAAAAAAGGGCTTCATTATATTCAGATTGCAGGGGTGAAGTTTTCCTTTTCGTGTACAGTCACAAGAAAAAGTCCAGTCTAATAATCTTCCCAGCTAATCACCACAGCACATTTCACTGCTTCTACCTTCTCCTTTCACAGTTTTTCAGCCCAGAGATTGTTGAAAATGTACACAATTACCTACTTGGTTATCTGCTCTAATACTGATTGGATCCAGTCAGTAAGTTTTGATTGTACTCGTGGTTACAGGAAGTTAGAGATGCCTCTGTGTCTTGGTTGCTGCACTCCATTTGTGTGCTGGCACACAAAGGGTGCAAATAAGAAAAAGCCAAGAGATATTTTGAAGTAAAACAGAGAGATCACAGCACAGTTGTGTGCATCTCCTGTCTCCTCTATACTGCCCTCTTTCTCTTTGCATTCTATATTCCCCTGGATTCTTATTTTAAGATGATAAACACATAACCGAGCAAGCTTTTGTTTTGAGTGCAACTTGCTATTTCTACACTTCCTCCTGCAATTATAAACTCATTATTATTTTTACTTTAAATATATGCTAATTTATTCATAACAAATAAAAGGTAAAGAGAAAAATACTGTTTCATCTTAGACTAGTTTGAACTTGCACTCTCTACTCCTGTGAGGATGTTCCCTCTGTCTCGTTGCACATACCACAGGCACTAGAAAATGCAGTATCTCTATTTTCAGTTCATTGTCACTGGGGAAGAAAGCACCTCCAGGTTCCTCTGGCAGGTGCACTAATTCTGGGGTTACAGTACCATAATGGAGGTGTTTTCCCCTGTTTTCCCTGGGAACACTAAAGGCTTCAGAAGAAGGAAGAGGCACAGTCTGTACAAGATCCTGCAGCAGTTCTGTGGGAGTGGTGTCTGGGGGAGCAGAAGAACAGGTTCATGTCCTTATCTGCAATCAGAGATACAATATCATATAACTATTTCATGAATTGGTTATCAGGTTAGGACAGGGGCTACAATTCTTGCATCTTCTTGCTGTGTTGTCTTCTTTATGGAGTTCCAAAGGGGACAGTCTGTAATCAAAGCTGTTTAGGGTTTGATGGTTGAATGTTTGAGCCTAGAGGCAAAAACATATGTTGTTTGTACATGTATCTCTATAAGTACAAAATTTAAGTTATCATGGTGGGAAGTTTAGTGGGAATCAATCTCAATTGGCAGCTGACCACCAGCTGGACAGATTTAGGTCTGAAACATTTAGGCTTTTAAGAAAAACTTATTATTAGCTTATCTGATTCTTTAAGACATAAGTATGTTAGAAAATAGTTTTTAGCTTTCTCTGGAGCTTTCTTCAGTTGTCTGCAGCTCTTGCTCGTAAGGACTAGTACAGACCATAATGGTTATTCCTTCTCCAAACCGAGACACCATCACAGATATTCCCTCTTATTGATTCACCTTATATTAAAGGATAACTACCAAGTGAATTTGTACCTTAATCATTTATTGTTTGCTTTCTGCTCATGTGATATAAACACTTATTTTTTGCATTCTGATGCATTTCTCAGAAATACCAAAATATTTTTGTTTGAAACTTGGAAGGCCGAATTTTTTTTCCCTTTGAATTTGGAGTATCAGGGAGGTCAAACATCTAAATCCTTACTGAGTTTAGCTGCATTATCTTACTGCACCATCTCTGAGATACTGAAACAGTGAAAACCACACTGTTTGTGCAAGATCAAGGTCTAAGACATGCCACATGATCTGAGTAATACCTGGAAACTTGTGAGAAGCCACTTGGAGCCTGCACATCCAGGCTTGCCAATTTGTTGTTTTTCCATTGCTGTTCCTCAGACACAACTCACATCTAAGCAAAACTATAGTATGTTGCATAATATTTAATATAAGTAATTGATATAAGTAATTGACATAAATAATCCTTTTATTTTCCAAAAAATAAGATATAATTAAAAATGGAAATATATGGGTTGTTGTGCTGTTGTTTTGGTGAGGTGTTTCCTCCTTTCTCAGGTACAAGAAAGATAATACAACTGTTTCCAGCCCTTCAGGGGTTGGATTTAGTCCAAACTTGTGAAAGATGCAGAGCATCATCTTAGCCAAAACACTTCCTAAACTTGTCTTTTTGCTAAAATGAGGCCACCTAGAAGATTAAAAGCTTTCTTCTTTTTTTCTGCCTTAAAAAACATAATTACACCCTAATTTAAAACTCTAATTGAGTGCACTTGTATTGGTGAGATGTTCTTTTCCCCTTTAGGGACAGTATTCCTATTAGTCACACAAGCTGTCTAATCATTTCATGGTCCGTCCATTTCCCCACCCTACACCTCCATTATAAATGAGAAAATTAAAGCATCTTTTTTTTTTTTTTAGAGTATCTCAATTATATCCTCATAAATTCAGCAACTTAACATTTCAGTTGAAACAGTGAGTCACATCTTTAGCCAGTGTAAGTCATCATTACTCTGCTGATTTCAGTGCACAAAAGATAACTTGCATCAGCTGAGACTCTGACCCATGGAAACAAACTCACTGAAAAAGTCTAAAAGCAAATCATTTTTCAAAGCTCAAGAATTTGTGTCCTGGCTATAAATGCACGCCAGCTTTACTATTATATTGAATTTTATTAATGTTACAAGTTTTTTTACATAAAACAATGATTGATGAAGTTGCACAAAATGATACTACAAAAAATGCCATGACTGCATCTTTCTGCTCCAGAAGATCATAATTTTTCTCTAACTAGTAAGTTGTAAAGACATTCCCTTTCCTTTGGCTGTGTAAGTGACTCTATTTGAACTTTGATTTTGCAATCAGATCAAGGGGAACACTTGATATTCTCTCTTTGCCCAAAAGCCCATCTTTGCTATCTTTTAGCTTAGGTTTATAGATCTGCCATTAAACCAGCTGGTGATAGTGGAATTCTATGAAAATAAGTCTTTAAGTCAGATCATACATTTTACCAAGTACTTTGAAATGGCCATTTTCCCTTTGAGTCACAAGACCATTTTAATGCTGGATTATTAGGAGACTAAATTGTTTTTCTTCCACCAAATCACCTGTAAATCTGCTGAGGCTTGGGGAAAACAAGTATACGAAATTTTAACTGATTTTCTAAAGCCTAAGAATTACTTCTGGCTTCTATAGCCATTGCATAGTCTTTGTAAAACAAAAGACATTTTAGCATTTAAGAATTAGCTTTTATTATTTTCCATGTTATGCCTTCAGGCCTTAATTCATAAACATTATCTTTGTTCTAGGTTTAAAACTTTTAAGGAGAAACAAACTTAATTACATATAGTGTATGGAAAATTTGGGGTTTAACCACTAATCTGTGGCTTGCAGTGAATTTGGATGGAAGGAATTCAAGGCTCCAAAGTGTCATGTGTCTCATGCTTGTCTGCATTGACTACAAGAGTTCTAGGACTTCTCAGTGAAAAATCATCATTTGCTTAAATAAAAGGCAAAGGAGTGAATCTTTAAAGATTTTATAATCTGTGTCCTTCTTTTGCAACTATTCATCTATACATACTTCAAAGAAAAACTACCAGTGAAGGATTTATTTCAATTCATTTCTGACAAACTTTCATTTCTCAGTATTTTCTGCACTGTGAGAATTAATAAAAAAGTTCAGATCATCATTACTCCTATTAATCCTGCTTTCATTGGTTTTTAGGTATAGAAACAAAAGATAAATAGAAATACTCTTCAGTGCAGAGGACCAGATTATGTTGGCAAACATGTTCATAACTCGGGTAACATCAGACTTCTTCCTCAGATTCCACTAGCTGAGGATCTAGTTCAGGAAATGTTACTTTTCCTGTGCCAGTAATTATTATCACCCTTTCCACTCCAAGTATTTGGAAATATTTGGTCTTATCTTAAACAAACACATCTGGTGGTGAATCTGAAAAGATGGCTTATTTCAGACCCCGAACTTCCCTTCCTCACATACATGGACCCTGAGGATGTTCAATACAATTAAGGAAAGACTCCAAGTCTGCAAAGAAAGGCTCAAAATGAATATTATTTTAGAACTCTAGCCCAAGGCTGCAGTATTTAATTGAATTCATTGAATTTCAGCTAAGTAGCCAACTACCTTTCTGACCCGAGGGAGGCCTGTATGTATTAATAACAGCACTGCTATTAACAAAGCACTGACAGAGCACTGGAGACACCACAGAAAGTTTTATATCTGTAGATGAACACCACCTCTGATGGATGTGATTTCTGATCGGTCATTGTCAGCTCACAGTTGTGACCCCACTGACCCTCACAGTTCTGCTGCAATGAATTAATTGTCACAGTGTGTAATTGCTCTGTGCCAATTGTCACCACACCCTCTGCACGGGGGCTGTTTGTCACCGACTGTGATTAATTAACAATGCAGAATCTGAACTCCACATCCAGCTCTGACTGCCTGAGTTCACCAGGAATTATTTGCTGTTTACTTATTATGATGCTGTGCTGGTGACTGGCTGCCCCTCACATTAGAAGGAACTTGCCAAAGCCCGTTGGGTGGTTGTGGTGTGCCCCATGAACAAACTGAGCAGAATGGTTAGTGATTAAAAATGTTGAAATGCCCCCAATTAAATATCATTTGGGCATCCAGTGGCTCCATAAAAGCCATTTAGAGGAAGAGTTTAATTTTCATGTGTGAACACGCTCCTTTTGGAATTCCCTTGAAATTCACAGGAAGTACTTTTTGGATTAAGTTTCATCGAGGATGAAATACCAGCTGAGCTTTTGTCAGAAGCAGCACTGGGTAGGGAATTTATAGGGAAAAGATGGCATGTTCTAATACTCTAGAATATTACATTTTTTCATGTAGTTATCCACAGAAAATAAAGTTCAGTTAGCTGCTACAACCAGTAAGAGCACAAAACATGAAGTCTGAGTCTTCTTTTAAATACAGCTTGAAAACTTGCAGGTGCTCCCTCCCTTCCAGTCCCCTGCCCCTTCCAAACAAACTAGAGTGTAATTGTGAGGTCTTGAAAAACTACTGTACAAAAAAGCACCCCAAAAACTCCCCACCTAAATTCTGAATTCACAGTAAAAGAAAACAAAAAAGAATAGGAGGAAAGTGGATACTTTTCTGCTTATATCTCAAGCACATAGAAGTGGCTCACTCAGTGTTGGGTTCTTGGCCACATAGAAGCAACATCTGTCCCTGTAGGGTTTTTTTTTTTGAGAGCTCCAGATGAGCAAAGCTCACAGCTGGAAATGAAAGCCACTGCACTGATACCCACAAATGATAGCCACAGTGCAGCCATCCCAGGGACCAATGCACCTCAGTGGCTCTCAAGTGCAGCGTTTCTGCTACTGAAACTTAGAATCCCTAATGATATCTATATATGTCTTCCCAGGCACACTTATCATCAAGAAAGAGGTGATACTTTCCAATATCTCCTTGGATACAACAATGAAAACTTGGCTTGGATTCCACGTGTAGGAATGTGTAAGTGAGAACAATTTGAAAACCTAAGGAGCAGCTTCAAGAGGGTTTTTGACACTGCCTGTTCCAGTGTTGCTCCTGTGACAATAGCAACCCATTAAAATAACCACAAATAGACTTTCAGGCTTTAGTCTCTGGCAAAGAGGTGGCAGTTCTGTCATTTTTTTCTGGAACTGGAATTCCTACAGCAAATATAATTCCTGTAAACCTGGTAATGGCAGTGGCAGAACATGGAAGGGCACTGCTCCTCCCTGTGCCAGCTTCAACAGACACATCACAAATCAAGTGGCACTGGGAGTGTGTTTTCCTGGCATCATTTCTCTTCTCACTTAGGCAGCTCTCAGATGGATTCAGTGCACCTGGATAATGTCTATTTATCACTGTTGCAATAGTACAGGAACACACTCTATCCAGTTTGGCATAGGCATCCTTGCTCCATACACTGAATATTTGTTAAAGCCTTAAAATCTATCACATGTCTTAAGCTGTTATAGATTTGTCACAGAATGCAGTTAAATGCATACTGTGTACTTCTTCTGCGAAGCAGACAATGATTTCATAGAGCAGAACACAACTTTTCATTTATTTAAAGTACAGAAGATTTCATAGGCAGAGATCACACAGCTGACATCCTAAAGGTTTATGCTGGAAGTACCAAGCTCCATTCCTCCATATCTGAAACATGACAGAAGTTATGTGGTTTATAAAATCAGAGTGCTGTAACAGTAGTGAAAAATAGGAAAATTGGCATTGCCTTCTTCATGTAACTTCTGCATGTAGAAATTAAACCAAAGAATAAGGGATTATTGTGCCAAGTTTATCAAGCAAATTCTGCCCCACAGGTGTGACACTTAGTGGAAGTACTGTCAGAGTGACCATGCCTGCTAAAATCAACTGTACTCTGTGGGCATTCCACTGATGGGCAAAAAGAATGGCTGTGGAAAGCCTGGGAAAGAGGGTGGTTTCTGCCAAAATCCACTCCAAACTACTTTCTTTTATCCTGAAAAAGGCAGCCACTGTTTTGAACAATATTTCTAATGCAAAGTGGAAAAGACACATTGTAATTTTGGTGTGGTTTTGGTGGCAGTTGTTTATTATTATTATTACTATTATTATTATTATTATCCAGTCAAACTCTTTAGATAATTATCAGTGAGGGTAACATTCAATATTTTATAGCAACAAGGCCCAGTCTCTAATTTTATTACTTTGATTGTTTGTTCCTCATGATGTCCAGCCCCAGCTTCACTGTGACACTGCTGGCCTGGGACAGGAAAAGGGTGCAAGGGACACACACTGTAACACACACTGTACTTTCCAGATGGATTTGAGCCAGAGTGACTCACAGCTTTGTTTAAGATGCTTTGGAGATTCAAAGCACTTTCATAAACATGCATTCAGTCTCTCCTCTCCTATCCAACAACAAATTAGTAAACTGCAAAGACAGGATTTGGATATCAATCCTGAAAGTACTTGTGAATTGTTCTTTGCCTTATTTAGCCAATCTTCTCTGCATCAAGTTCTTTACAGGTATTGCTTCTCTAAAAATTAAAGACCATCTTAGCAGTTAATCACAACTCTTCATGTTTCTATTAGCTCTAGAGCTTTGCCTGATGCTTGCATATCTGTGTATAGCATTCTTCCCTGCACCTGCACAGAAATATTTCCCATTATTCATCAGTGTAGAGCAATCTGCCTCCTTAGATAATAGAAATTACTAACTCTGTGTTTTTGATTCAGTTGATATGCTACTTTTTTTTGTTTATTGAGATTTTTTCATAACTTTTGAAATAAAGACAGGCTAATAAAGTTATTATCTTTTTTGAGATGATTGGTAGCTTGTGCTTTTTTTTTTCTTAATTTGTTTCCAGGAGCAATATTTCCTGTAAAGATCCAATTCAGAAGTTGTCTGATTCCTTCCCTTGATTTCAAGCTAGTCCACATCTCTACCAAACCAGCATGACTAGGATTACTAATGCAAAATTTTCCTTTTCCTGTCTCAACCCAAGCAGGCAATCTAGGCTCTGTAGAACAGCCATTCCTGAGCTGCTTGATACACTAATGTATTTTCATTTAGTTCATACTCATGCAAAACACTCAGCCCCAATGCCAGGCCACCTAGTCAAAAACTCTATGAATTTAAATAAGGCTAGAGAATAATGTTTCTGAGAAGCAGGGTTTAATAACTGTTCTTTCTGTGAGCAAGTATTTTTTAAGCAAAGACCACTTCCGTTGTAAAAATATTAGTATACTCTTTAGGAACTTTGAAATAAATTCTGAAGTTTACCCTAGTTGTTAATTACTCTTCAGTTCGGAGAGATTTTGACAAAGGTGGCAGTGGTGAGAATTTGGTCCTGATGTCTTTCAGCATGAAAAAAAGCTTGCTTGATAAAGCAAATCATTTTTTTATCCCTTTTACCTCTCCTTCTTATGATGAGAAGAAACTAAAATCTTTATTTTACTTGTTTTAATGAAAAAAACCCAAGCAGTAGCAGAAAATCATCACCAGCTTTCAATCTATTAGTGAGAAATAACGATCCCATTGTTATTAATATTTCAAATACAATTTTCCACTTTGCAGGTTAAGAAATAACAAAATAACTAGAAGCTACAAACCTAGATATAACAATGCTCTTCTTAGAATGACTCCAAAAAATATTGTAACCTCCATTTAGGTATCAACATCTCAGCCATAAAATACACAATTTACTGATTTTTTCTCCTCTAAGAGTAGGCTCTGTTGTATTATGTTAAAGGAGTTCCATGAAAAACTACAAGAGAGTAGTAAACCTCCCATTAAGCATTGACAGCCCTGAGATATCGGAATATCTTTACAGATTATCAATATGTAATGTGACTGAGGGGTGAAGCAGCACAGGATGGGAAAATTGCACCAAGTGGAGGAAAAGAGATGCTTTAGATATCAAACATACATATCAGATTCATCTCATCTACACTCCCTTGTGAGAAATAAACCTGTGTCTGCTGTAAATGCAACCAGGGCATAAATCGCTTTATTGGGTTTAACTCTCATGGTTTTTACTAAATTATCTTTGGTTTATATCAAATTAAAACACAAAATGAGAAAATTTGCATTGAATTTCACATATAAAGACAATTTTTATTTGTATTTATGATTTTTAAGACAAGCTCTTCTTTATATCTATATTTTGGCCATATCTCTTAACTTTCTTGAGGCCTAAACTAGTAACAGTCAAAATTAATTAAACTAAGCCTGAATATCATCTTACTAGGTTTGAACATGCTAAATAAATATTATAAAATAGCTTATTGGACAATTATTAATACATACTTCATATCAGAACTCTGCACATCTTGTTTCTTTTCATTTGAGATTAGGAATTTGGGGCTGGGTTTCTAGAGTTACGTGGATCCCTAAAGCTAATTGGGCACATGAACCTCGCTAGATCAATCCAAACACTGCACGTGGTGGTTGTTTTCTGTTTGCTGTGCTTGCTTCTTGTCTGGACAGAGCTGGATGTGTTAATGCACTTCTAAGGACTGCACTTCCCAACACTAGGCAGGCTGCTGGTTTAAGAACACAAACTACCAACACTGAGTAGATTTCCTCATTTCGTGGCCGTTCTGCAATCATCATTCTCTTGTATTTCTGTTTTATGGGAGATTCTGCAGTGCCCTGATTCAGTGATGCCTCTGTACCCCTGCAGTTTCCTCTGCTAACTCAAGCATCAGCTACAAGTGTGGGGGAAAAAATCTATAAAAAACAATCCCAGATGTGTTCAGTGGAATTCTCCTGTGACTGTCCCTCTCTCCTTGCTCTGACAGCCTCACCTATAACCTGTTGAAGTGAACATGGGCACTTCCACCCCCAGCTTTCTCCCCAAGAACTATGGGCTCTGCATAATCACCCAGATTACATTTTGGATCACAGTGTGATTATTTTCATCTGGCAGAGTCCCTCCCAGTCATTGCCATCAAGTTATTACTCAGCTGAAATCTCTGCTTCAGTTTTTAACCAGGACACTGATGCAAACTGATGCAATTCTATTAAGGTTAATGTGCAAATTAAAACCCCCTTAGAATTTATTTTTGGGACCACTGTGAGGAAGAACACTGTCATGACTGAAGTCCAAGTTGTGGTAATGGCAATAGTGTGAGTGTTATATATCTTTATAAATAACTCAAATTTAGTTGTGTTGCTTTGAAAAAACACATTTACAAACATGTATGGGGTGGTGGTGGTGTTTTTTTGGTCAGTTTTTTTTACTTTTAGTCATATACAGTATTCAAAACCACAAATATTAGCTGTCTGAGAAATTTTTAAAATATAGCTGCCTACAAATTTTACAGCAAACACAGTATTGGTATTGTTTGTCTTAGGCCTAGGTTATACTCAAGCCCCTTTGGCATTTACAAATCAAATCCTTACCTTAATCCGACATGAGCATGCAATAGGCTAATTCTATACTATTAACTGTGATATCTGTAAATCAGAAATGAAACTCAGAGGTATGACATGGGGGTGTGAGACACAAATCCTTTTAATTTATGTATATTTCTTTTAGAGAGTAGTGTTTTATGTCCCCTGGCTGTGACTACTGAAGCCACAGGCTGTCCTGTCAGGCCTGAAGGGCTACTCCCACACAATGGACAGCACAAATCACCCTTGCTCTACTTGCACAGGATTTAACCTTTTGTACCATAAAATAAACTCTGCCAACAGTAAAAACTCAGTTCCATTACTAGCCTATTTACTTATGGAAGAGTTCAAAGAGTAACTCTGTCCTTCTGAAGTTCTCGAGGTTTCAGCTAGATGTTTTTTTTAAGGAGTAAGAGAAATTAGCTATGGAACAGATACATTAGTATTCCATACAATCGCTTCTTTAAGTTCTGTTTGTTTTTCTCTTACTACTGTAGAGATATCGCTCATATACAAACTACTGTCAAAATATTTTTCCCCAGTCATAGCAATGATGAGAAGTGAGTAGTTTGAGAAGGCAGAGAAGAGTTCCTGCATTGCTTGGCTGCATCTGCATTTGTAAACTCCTGCACACTGTGAAGCTCTTCAGGAAGCTGAAGGGATCAGTGAACTGAGAGAGATCTGGGTAGGAGTAAAGCAAAAAAAAAAAAAGAAACAAAGAAAAGCAAGAAATTCACATCTAAATGGAGATGCTTTGATAGTAGCATAATGAATGTAGCCTTCTAATGGAGATACTGTAGCAAGGGAAAAAATGTTTGTACGAGTGAGAAGATCATTCTGACAGAAAAAAAATGGGGGGAAATTCTTTATCATGAAGTGCACATATCCTTTTTGGTCTTAGTTACCCTAATGGATTCTAAAGCAGATATTAATCTCTTTAGGGTCATGTGTAATTCTTGTATCAGTGTGTGTGTACACACATATGTGTGTTTGTGCATACATACACTTCTGAAAACAAATATGCTGCGTTAGAATGTTACAATTTCTTTCTTTTATTGGTTCATGCTGGCAGACACTTAATGTTTAGAGGTCAAGCTGCTGGAAGACATAATGCTAACAAGAGCAGCAGAAACTGCTGAGACAGCAGAAGTTAGTAAAATATTTCTCCAAATCCTTCTATTGTTACCCTGTCTCATACACAAAAGTCTCAGTAAGACCTTGGAAGGATGAGTGTCCCAGGATGTCAGATGAGGGCAGTTGGTGTGCTGGGAGGTGTTTGTTGCTCTCCTCTGGACCCAGGGGTGCAAGAGCCACAGAGACAGGCAGCAGAACAAAGCTCCCAAGCCTGATAGGGAGGACTGATCCAGCCTTAGACACTTGTTCCTGACACAAGTCTTTTCCAGCCTCTCTTTGCCACTTTAGGATGCGTTTTCTTTCCCCCAGCACAATGTCTGTTTCTGTCTGGTTCACAGCAGGTGCTCTAAACCCAGCTCAGGAGTGTTTAAATTCACAGAATCACAGAATGGTTTGGGTTGAAAGGGACCTCAAAGACTGTCTAGTGCCAAACCCCTGCTACAGGCAGGGACACCTTCCATGAGGCCAGGCTGCTCAGAGCCCCATCCAGCCTGGCCTTGAGCTCTGCCAGGCAGACACAACAATTTAAATACGTCACCAAATCTGACATATTACTGCAAGACAGTTATCCTCCCTTAGACAATTATTTTCTGAATATAATATTTAAAAATCACAACCAACCAGCCCTTTCTGAAGGTCTATTTCTTTTGTCAACTGTCCTTGCTTTCCTTAAAACATTTTCTTCCCTCCTTCTTTCATAATATGACATTATTTTGATAATTAACTTGAAAAAAGTAATTATTCAGAGCATAGGTCTTATAGGCTGAGCCTTTGAGGAACTAGCATTAAAGCCTAATTTCATTGTCATTGTTCACAAAATAAATGTTTCAGAATTTTATATAAGTGATGTAGGAATCTATAAATACCCACATAAATACAAAATTATTGTTTTAATATAACTGTTTGAAAAAAATAGACCTGATTATCTTATCTAAAAATAGACCTGGGAAACTAAAAATATATCCAGGTCTGAATAATAAGAGATAGTCATCTCTTTCAGACTTTTTCATTTTTAAAATTTTTTAGTATCTCCATGTTTAGACATATTATAAATAAAACTGTGAATTTTTCTCTTCTTCTGCACCATGACAAATATTGCTAACACTGCACATTTATAGTCAACAATGGCTCTGAGACCTCTGATCTTTATAATCCTCTTTCTGACCTTTAAATGATTGAAGGATTCATGATACTTCCTAGAAAATCTGGCTTAGGTATCAGATTAGTTCATAAATATCACAATGCAGTAACAGGCCAGATAGTGAATTACAGGAAAAAAAAAGCATTCTGAAACTATGTTAGACTTCCTGGAGCTCAACAGAAGCTTTTCCTTTTGCAGGAGCCACTGAACTTTCCTTTTTAACTTGTCCAATTTACACACCCTTCCTTTGCTCATAGCCCCCTTTGAAAAAAAATTCCCAGCCTTTTAAAAAATACAGTGAAAAAGTACTCTTGGATATCTCTTAAAAGGAATATAGAACACATCTTGAGAATAAGAAGAAAATAATTCAGCCAGTAGTAATTTTAAATATGTCTGAAGGGATCAAAAATGATACCTGATACAGACCTGAATGGTTTCAGCAAAGTTTCCTGAAACAATGAAAAAGCTCCTGTGTTAAATGGTGTTCTGGAATTTCAAATTGTATGTTCCCAACAGCTCCAATTTTCCCAGTTCTAAAGCAGAATGGGATTTGATTCAACCTCTAAACCAGTCAGTTTTCTAAGTACTTTCTTTCTGCTTTGGTAAGGATGAGCCTATCTATAGAACTGCCAAAGGTTTACAAGATCCAACTGGAACTAAGGGAGGCACAGCTTTAGGGTAAGGGCTCTACCAAAACTGCAGAATGCAAACAAAACATTTTTCTGATGTCAAAATATAATCTATGATTCTGCATGCAAGGATATGTATAAACTAGTCTTAAGAATACTGCTGCTCTAGGTAACTGATTTATTTGAAGGAGAAAACATTTATTTATAAAGAATGTTTAAATGGGAAAAATTCATTATTTAATTTACAGCTGGAATAGCAAAACTTCATTGACTACAAGTTTTTAACTTAGTATTGTCAGTTTCTCTTCAGGACAGTGTTACAGATTTATTTTGCAAAATCCATTTAAATGATCAATATGTAAACCAAGAAAAAGTTTGTCCTCTGAATTCTAAAAACAAAGGTGCTGCCCTATGTTGCACGGTGCTGTAAATCTGAAATAAAAAAATTCTTGCTCTTTGCTTGCAATTCTTTTACAGACAAAAACTGTTCTATTAAATAATGAAAGGTATTGGTACAAACAAAGCAGAAATTAATGTTTTAAAGTGGTATATATCTATTGAGATGAAACAGATTTTATTTAATGTATATTAAAAATTTATTCTGTAAACAAAACATGATAAGATTGCATGTTTAATTATAAGCATGAATATAATCCTAAATCTGAGTGCTGAAATTTGTTTTGAATTATTTACACAGTCCTTGAAACACTGGTGAGCTGCCTTTCCAAGAGTAACACAAGAAATTACTGTCCTCTCAAGACAATTTTACACTTTTGCAAAAATAATGCTGAAATCAAATTAGCTATTCCCCAGACAATTTTCATAAAAATATGCATGCATACATTGACTCACACTCTCTACCTAAAAAATTGTCATAAAAAATACAAATGTCACCCTGCAAAGTCTGGTTTAACACAAAGGGACTACATTTTCTGTGGCACTGTGAAACAATGGGCTCAACAGGACAAGAACTAGGCAGCTCAGAAAGGTCAGATATCAGCTGCCTTTATCTGAATAACTTTTCTAAACATTACTAGTAAATTCAGACACAAGAGCAATCTCTCACTCCAACTGGATGATTTAGGAGACATCTTGTGTCTATGTGCTGTCACACTGCTGGACCATGTGCTGCAAAATAAGGACATTTTATTATTATTGGGTTTTTTCCAGCACTTGTTCCAAGCTTTTCTACAAGTATATGCACAGTAGATTCTCCATTTTTTTACCAAGTGTGTTAAGAGCTGTTGATAATGCAATAACAAAGAGAAAGGACAGTGCTGAAGGTATTCCCATACACTGCACATGGGTTACACACCTCTGAGCACAGGGTGGGCTCTGTGGCACCCTGGCCAGAATCACAGAATCACACAATGAACTAGGTTGGAAAAGGCCTTTGAGACCAAGTCCAACCTCTGACTTAACCTAACACCTGCTCATCAACTAAACCATGGCACTGAGTGCCATGTCCAGTCTTTTTTTAGACATGTCCAGGGACAGTGAGTTCAAGGGCTTGCTGTGTGGCCACAGGGCCAGTATGGGCAGCCACTGATCCATGGCCTGATTTCCCAACCAGGGCTGCTGGCAGCTCCACTGCCCTTTGCAGCCTGCTTTGGGTCATGGCCAGTCCCTGAGTGTGATGGAAACCAGGACTGGTGCCCAGTTGCAGGTGAAGGCTCCAGAGAAGCCTGTGCTGGGCACAGCCTGGGGCAGTGCCCTGAGCACTCCTGTCCCCAAGGGCAGGCTCAGCTGGGTGACAGAGCCCTGCCAGCTCTTCCTGTGACAGCTAAGTGCGGATGCAGCCCACAGCCCTCTGATTTCCACCAGCAAAACCCCCAGCTAGCATTCCTGAGGAGTTTCCCAGTCAGTGTGAAGCTGCAGGGGTCATGAATCAAAGGGCTTTGAGCTTTGGGACCTTTGCCTTCAGAGCCCAAGCTCTCCACAGAGATAAGGAACAAAACACGGGCGATGCCTGGCACCATAATGTGATTGCAAACAGCAAAGTCAGGAGCTCTGTACAGACCCTGACACTTTACCATGCCAGAAAATCCTTGCTAAGGGTATGAAACAAGCCAGTAAATGTTAGGAAACTTAATTCTGCCTTCCTGTACAGACACAGTAGTGAATATTCTTGGGTTTTCTGACTGCCTCCAGTGTGACCACCGCCTCTTGCACTACTTAATCCACAGGATAGACACAATATCCAACAGATAATAAGAACACAAATTTATTCTCCCCCCTCATCCTCACTATTTAATTGTCTGATATTTCATATATAACAGAAATCAGGTCATCTTCCAGTTTTCTTGCATCAACTTTTAGTGCTGTAAAATCAACTGAATGATGTAATAAAGCACATGTCTGTGTAATTGCAAGCATCAGAGCATTGCATCATATGCATTTTAAGTAGAATGTGCTCTCTGGCAAGCAAATATTGTGCTCACTTTTCACTACCCACTAAAGTGCTGTTTAAATGTTTCCTATTAAAAACAAAATATTTTTAAATTAAAGGATATTGTGAATTATTGATAAAGTCTATGGAAGAGGTCCTTGGACAGTGCAAATATGACAATTGACACAGTTTATAGGAGTCTTTGAAGAGTCTGATTATTAACTAGATAATAAAGTAACAAATATTATAATTACATTATATGTAATTATTAATAATGCTTCCCTCCACCTCCTATTTTTTCTACTTCCAGAAGGAATCCTGAGAGGGTAAATTCTTTAGAGAAGTAAGGAAGGCACTGAACCCTGTCAAGTCTGGAAATGTCTGGATTTGCTTTTCTATACAACTCCCCACAAACACCCCTGAGAGGGATATACATCCTTCTTAATGTAGAAGGATGTATATAATCTTAAAATTAATAATCTTAATCTACAAATAAGAATGAAATTCTGAGTGTTTCAGTCAGAAAGTTACTTTTATTTCTTTATCCAGATTATGACTCCTTCCCATTTCTTACTAGGGGTCAGAGGATGGAGGGAGGGGCAAATCAGAAAATAAAGAATTCCAAAAATAGAAAATGGTGTTGCTTTCCATAAATGCTCACTTGGTTTCTTTTTCCAGTCTTACTTTTTATTTACAATTTTACTATTTTGTACTATCTCTACCTCATGAAGAGATTCCTGGCCTAGGTAATTATTAAAATACCAAAATGTGATTAATTGGACCTGAGAACACCACACCCTCCAACACTTAGTGAATTAGAGAAACTGAGTTCAAAGATTTTCTACTGGAAAGACTCACAGGAGTAAATGCTTAAGAATACCTTGATTTTACTTGAAAATATTTCTGCTGTGTAGCCTTTAATGCCTTTCAAGTCTGATTCAAATCTTACTAAAGTTAATGGGAATTTCTGCACTAATAAAATGCTTTGCATTAAGCCATTCATAGAGCTCACTAATTTACTGCATCTGACCCTCAAGTTTTAATATTTCTACTCCTCTGTTTTTAAGAGCAGATAAATTGGGGAAACTTATGCTCTAAACCTGTTATTAAGATGTCCCTTTCAGTTTCATATCTTTTTTTATACAGTGGTCTCCATTTAAGAGCATTTGATCATATTTACAAATGTAAATTTAAGAAATACATTCTTTTCTCATTCTTTAAATTTAATTCCTGCTGAATCAATGGAGGCCAATTAATAGAAAAAAATTTAATTCTTGTTTAGTAGAATTGATTCAAAAGTGAGACTATATTTAGGGAACTAGATTTAAGATATTTATGTTGCTATAAATTCATGAACTTAAGCAGGGATGCACTAATTTAAACCAGTTAAGGTCTCTCTCTCTTGCCATTGACTTCCATGCATGTGTCAAATAAAAAAATAGAAGAATGGCCTTCCAAAATATGGGCTTGTCTCAGACTTTTTAACTTCTCAGAGGAGGCTAATTCTAATAACTCATCCAGAATATCTTCTAATCTTTAGCAAATGAAAACATGAAGATAGAATAGTGCCAATACTCCTTAGCATTCACCTCTAAAAATGGCAATTTACCTGTAAGTACATGTAATTTATAATGTAATGACCTATGCTTGGAAGCAGAAGACTCCTTGTGCCTTCTTAGAGCATTTTGCTCACGGATACATGGCTAGGAAGAGTCTCACTCTCTGTGCTTCTCTCAGTCATGTTCATATTCTTTCCTTAAATTACAAAAAGTCTTGCTTTTCAGTTTTCATACATGTATTCTAAATTCAGGAATTGGTAAGCTTAATAAAGAGCAATGGAAATGGAATTTTAGTTCCCTGAGCATTAACATTTATGGAAACATTGTTCATATCATGAAATCAAAAGGGGTAAATCAACTGCTGAGGGAATGACCATGCCTTTTGAACAAATATAAACTAGACTCATCATCTAATGAGAAAAATCAGAGTGTGGTTCACTTATTTCAATCAGGAATGTGAGAATGGAACCTGGGCCTGTGCTGGCACTGAGATGGCTCAGGATAAGACCAACTAAAAAGTGAAATGAGAAGAGCTAGATATAAGGGAATAACCAGTTAATTTACATGGGAAACTAAGACAAAGAATGAGACTAAGAGAGAAGAATGATCTATGAAATGAAATTAAATAGCCTATAGACTGGGATCAAAAGCCCCAGCAGATAAGTGCTCCCCTGAAAGGCCAAAATAAGGGAGTTGAAGCATGGAGTTGATGGATGAAGCCTTGCCATGGAGTGGCAAGTGCAAGATGAAGGAAAGTGAAAAGGAGATGTAACTCACATGGAGCTCAGAAAGTTGAGTAAAATAAAAGAAAGAGATAAAGATCAAAGAAAGGGACAAGGAGAAAGCATACCTTGGGAGACCAAGAGTCTTTGGGATCAAAGAGTGAGTCATTAAAAGGATGACATGAAAAGGAAATGGATTAGCCACAAGTCACCTGGAAAATGTAGTGACATCTAGATGTACAGATGTTTCAAGAAGAAATGACAATACAATCATCTGAGTAACTTCCATACTTGTATGAAAATATTGGGAAGAAAACTAGACTGAGAAAAGTCAGTGAATTAAAGGCATTTTAGATGGATTGTCTAAGTGGGAAACTTAATTCGAGAACTGAAAAAAATTAAACTTAAAAAAAATGGGTAAACATTAGTAACAAAATATACACTGTTGAAAAATACTAAAGAAATATGAGTTTAGTACATAAAATATAAGTTTGTAAAACATGAAGGAATGAAAACCAGGGAGGACCGAATATAGTTGAGCATATGTAGAAAAAATGATATAGTATAAATATGTACAGACTAAAACCTCTGTAAAACTTCTATGAATCTGAAAGCCACAATAAGTAAATGTGGGTCTATATTCACTTTTGGACTGACAGAAAAAAAAATAAATTAAAGAAACCCCTGCAGGAATGGGATAAACAGGAAACAAGTTTCCTATCTTGTCCAGACTTCATATTTCATTAATATTGTGGTAAGCACATTCACCAAGATCCCCCAACAATGTCACTCCTTCTTTACACATTTATAGCTTCAGGAAAAGATTAAAAACAAAGAAAAAAAGGAAAAGGATTTAAAAACCTGAAAAGTTCACATCTAACATGCTGATATCATTCAGTGATTTCCCTAGTGGTCTTTAAGTTCACTCTGGGTGGCATATTTTAAGTTTAGGGCAAGTTTTCTGCTGGAGGTCAGGGCTTTAATTTCATA
Organism: Erpornis zantholeuca; assembly: GCA_013400515.1. NCBI lineage: Eukaryota > Metazoa > Chordata > Aves > Passeriformes > Timaliidae > Erpornis > Erpornis zantholeuca. The sequence goes on from VZTN01010717.1 coordinate 691,969, forward strand.
ATGTGGCTCAACTCAATGTTCAGTTTGGCTTTGCTGCGTAATCTTCTGCTAGGAGCACTGTATATTGTTAGTGTTAAAAAATATGTTGCTCGTGGATATACAAGGCATAAAATGCCTCTATAAATGTCTCTTTTGCTAGAGGTGTTGAAAATGTGGCCCAGTTTGTCAAAAACACAGCTGCTTTCCTTGGGGTTTCAGAACACTCGTAACAAATAGACTTTTTTATGAATTTGTGAGAACACCCTGAGGAAAACAGCTGCATTATTACAGGACCCATGAAATCTCAGACGAGTCTCAACTATTGTATTTTAAAGCACTGCTACTTAAAAGCCTTTTTAGTTTCAAGCAATAACAATATTTTATTTGATTTCTACAAAGATATTTTAAGGAATACATGATGACGATTCTTTCTGGTTGACTGGGACAAAACTGTTAACACTGAAAGACCTTGACTGTGCAAAGGCAGACAAAGCAGTGTGCTCCACACAAAAAATAGTGGTGATTCGTGCTGTTAGAGAATGTTTTCTGGCAGACTCTTAGCAACCAGGTCAGGATTGAACCAATCCAAGAGCCTTTACAGACAGGTAGGATCATCTCTCAACCCTTGCACCAATTTCCATCCATTTCCTGACAGACACAAGGCTCACTACTCCATAGCTAAAGTTCCTTGCAGTAAGGTGTCTGTGAGGAAAACTTATTGCCTTCTTCTGTGGCCTCTGCATGATACTTAAATAACTGGGGCAATCAGCACTTTTATTCAAAGGGCAACAGGTCTGAGATCTAGGACATTTACCCCTCTGTGCTTTGTTTTTTATGTGTTCTTTTCGGATATATTTGTTCTTTTCAGATACAGGTATTTGTGCCTGGAGGTACAAGAGAATGTTTGTAACCCTCTCCACAAGCAATGTTGAACACACTCAGTCCTTGAAGGTGCTGAATCTCTGCCACAAGAGAGCCTTGATAGGAATTGGCACTGGATCCTACATGAGCACATTCATTTGCATGGCTGCTGGTGTTTGCAGAGCCCCTTGAAACCTCACTCACTGAAGGAGGAAGTGTGGGTTATAACCCAGAGTTGTTCAGTACTTTGGATTTACAAAGCTGTAATTTATAAAGCACTCGCAGATTCTGCAGGTAAAGAATGCTCTGGAAGCATGAATTAATCTTTGCAGGAAGGAATTAGTTCTGCTAGGTCTTGAAAGGAATGGTGTTTGGCTTCAGCAGGTAGACTATCACTTTATAAAGTTTGTGCTTGTGTCTATGAGTTCAGAAACACTCTCTGGGCACAAGAAAAAGAATGAAGAAAGAGGGTAAAATCACTTCTTCCTAAATATGCCCTATGATATATCACACAGTGGTAATTCTCAGAACCACAGAATCATTTAGGTTGGAAAAGACCCCAAAGATCATTGAGCCCAGCCTCTGACTGATCACCACCCTGCCAACCAGACTGTGGCCCTGGGTGCCACATCCAGTGGCACATCCTGAACACCTCCAGGGATGGTGACCTTACTTCAATGTTTAACAACCATTTCCATGAATAAATTCCTCCTCATCTCCAACCTGGATCTCCCCTACCACAACCTAGAGGCTATGAATAAGATAAAAAATATCCAGGAAATAAATTAATTAATTTTATTTATATACAATCTATTTAATTCATTTACAGTCAGAAGGAAAATTAGATGGCTGTAGGTGTCTCCTACAGCCATTGTTCCCATGTCAGACATGGAACATGTTCATGAGCAGTGATCCTGAGTTTGATCATTAAAATTGAGTCAACTGTAAATCCTAAGGAGCTCTTAAAGGGTGTGTCAGTCCATGGCCTTGTTGTGCTGTGGCATTAATTTAATCAGTCTGACACCAAAGCCTGGCTCCCAACCATGTGGATTTGGCAGGTAGATTTGATAATTAGACCAGGTGAATATTCCATGACTTAAATTGCTACTCTAATTCACTGTGGGGTTATACTCTTTGCTTGGTTCTTTTTAACCAATTACTGGTTATTTTGTAAATATATCTCTACATATAATTTTTCAGTTCCTAGAATGGTTCCAGAATACAAAATTCTAGAAAGAGTCTAAAAAGAAGCATTCCTTGAAGGGAACATGATGAGCAAATACCCAGAAATCACTTGCATTTTCCTAGAAAATTTCTAGATCAAGGTTTCTTGATTTATTCAAAATTTCTAGGTTTGATTCTTGGAGAACACAAATCCACACAAATCTTAGAAAGTACTAAGTAGCTTAGAATGTTTCTGAACAGAAAAAGTCCTAAGAAACAACTTTAAAATCCTCAGACACAATGTTAAATTCCTCAAAATTGCACTGAAATTCTTAAATTTTTCATTGAATTTCCTGTAAAATTTCTAGCTTAGTGACATTTTTGAAAGCACAGTGACCTTCCTAAAAATTATTCAGTGGCTTTTAGAAATGTTCTAGAATTTGGAACTGCTCGAAAGCTGTGGGAAATTTCCAGATATATTGTGGACATAAAAAACCCCCTCAAAAGTACATGGAAATTCAAAGAGAAAGCAAGGCACATTTCCAAAAAATGTTCTGGAATGACAAATTCCTGGAGAGGATTGGGAAATACCTAGAAAATACTAGATAGAATTTCTAGAAAACATAGAAGAATTCTTGGAATTCACAAATACCTAGAAATGTTCTAGACTGAGGAACTCATAGAAAATGCTCAGAAATTCCTAAAAAGTCTCTTTTTAGAAAAGAATTTCCCCTAGGTCTTCCAAGCCCTGGCCCAGTTTGGCATTTTTAGTTTCACTGCTCCTTGATCAGTGAGTAGATATAGATTGGGAAAGGTCTAAGACTCAGTTAATTGGAAGTACCCCCAGAGATTTTATCAAGTGAAGGATTTCTAAGATGGTTTATTTTTTGGGACATGGCCTTTGTGCAGACACATTCTCTTATGTACTTGAATTTAACCACAGTTTTATCGAGTAGACAATAACTATTGTGTTTTAATTATTTCTTTCCATGCCTCATTTAGTTAAAGATTTATTTCCTTATGAGATGAACACTATCAAATAGTAAAAACAGGATAAAGATCACTACACAGGAAAATAAAACTATTTAGGAAAGGGGTGAAAGAAGACTCCCCCAACTCTGTTTGTGCCATGGAAGTGATAACCCAGTGGCTTTGTGTCAGATGGGGAAGGGAACAGTGAGCTGAGAGGAAGGGATAACTTTAGTTCAGAATGTCCAGTGATTCCCTGAATCACTTGAGCATTGTGTTCAAGCACTCAGGGATACAGGCAGCTTTGAGAAGTTATGAGCTTAAGAACAGATTTGTTTAACCTAATTTGAACCAATCTTTTTCTGTCCTTTTTAAAAAAGATTATCCAGCAAATTTAATTTCTAACAATAATCAAATGCACCCTTACAGCTACTATGTCATACTTCTTCTGCAGAGAGCCTACAAACCTCAGTCAAGATCCTTGATCTTTGGCACAAAAAATCATTCAGAAATAAAGTATTTTATTAATTTTAATGATTTGAAGTGCAGAGAGGTCAGATGAGTTAAAGTGCCATAGTGCCTTGCCTGCACAGTGAACAGCAGCCAATAACCTGGGGAAAACCTTGCTTTGAGAGCTGTGAATTTAAGGATGCACTTTCACTGCTGCAATAGAAGCTGCTGAATTTCCAATTCGTGCATCTTCTAAGGGTCTAACATAGCCCATGAACTCAGACAGGTCTGACATTCCAAGGTTCCCTAGACATTGTTTAAGGCTCTGGCTGTGTCATTCTCTGCCTTTCTTACAGACTCTTGCTTTTTAAACTCCTCCATTTATGACTAAAATCCAAATGGAAGATATTTGTGCACCAGCAAGCATTCAGACTTGTAGGTCTGCAATAAATCTACAACAGCACAGCACTGAGAGCCATGTCATAAATCTTCAGTGCTTTAATATCTTCCCACTCTGGTAAGGATGTGGAATTCAGCTTTAAGTCCTTGCAACAAGTTACACTTTATTTTATTTTAATACCCTTTTGTGTCTGAGTAATTTGTGTGGAACTGCCTATTTCTTTAAATCCCAACAACTGCATGCATAACAGTGCTACAGATTTTCACTCTATTGAGAAACCCTGGGTGTTTTGCAAATATATAATTAGATTTCATTTATTGATAGGATATGTACAGAAGGCAGAACAGATATTAAAACACATGCATATAAATCTAAATGTAGCCTTTTTGCAAAGCATTTTTGTAGAGAAGTTGTGCATTCATAGTGCTGTACCCACGTGTGCTGATCTATTACCAAGCTTTTCAGAACAGAATTGTCACTTTTTTAGGCACAATCAGTTTAACTGTGTCATTTTAGCATGGTTGATTTTTTTCCTCTTCACTTTACTGATTGGATGTTAATGCTTTAATTACATGATATTATTTGTTTTTTCACTTTTATAAATCTGGTAGAAAATTATATTTTCATTCTCTTAATTTTTTTTGTTCATTATCTGCTCACTGTTTCTGAAATTCATCGTCTGATCAATAAATTGTATTTTATGTATTTGTATTGTAGGATAATCTGTATAATTTTATTGTTTTATGTATTGTATTCTTATCAGTCCCTGTTAGTGTAACAACTGGCATTCAGTTTGGTTTCATATGTATCATAAAACTGACAATTACATGACCTACCTCAAAATTGGAATTTCTATTTTTGTGTAAATTGATCTATTAAATATAAATTTTAAATGTATACAAAAATCTGTATAAACATAACATTAAACATATAAAATTAAGAATTTACCTTAATATCTGCATACACATCTACAGTATACATACATGTATATTTACATACAGTATGCAACAAGAAGCTTCCTGCCCCCACTACAGATACCTCCATAAGGATTTCATAATGCAGAACTTTATATATTTACATAGAGTACATCACTACACCAACTGTACTCATTCTTCAGTGTATTCCAAGTGACCAATAAAAATACAAATTATCAGTCTGGAATAAGCACAGGCACAAGGCTGGAAGCTGAAGCATTCAAGGAGAAGAACCTTTGGCATCTTCCACTCAGGGATCACAGCACTCAGTGCAGGGCAAGCTGGCCTGGGCAGTTTGCCCACTGAAAATGTCTGGAAGGTAACCAAGTGCCCTCTGTGCCTGCTTTCCGTCATAAATGTTAATTGATTCAACACATTTCAGTAGAAAATGTGCCCTTTGACTTTTCTATACATAGGAATCAAATGGGAGGATTTGGTAGATTCTCTGTTATTCAGTCTGTGCAGTTTCACCACAGCAATGAATATCCTCAGCCTTGATTCTTTTTTTTTTTGGTGTGTGTGTGTTCTTAGATTCTGTCCACACACCTAATTCAGACAAATACTGGAGCTGGTAAAGTTGGTGTAGCAATTGAAAAGACATTAGAAAAAATGAACAGGAGGGAAAAAGAAGGTTTTTTTTTTCCCCTCCAGATTTCTTGCCATCTTTAGCCTTATAATTTCCCCTGAAAGTACTCCTGAGAACAAAAAAACAACAAAAAAACTTGTTTCTCTGCCTCCATGACATGCTGAATCAAAACCTAAACATCCCTTTAGAGAACATCACAAATAATCAATAAATTAATTGTGTTTTCTATGCTATCATTCACATAGCCATAACGCTTCAAAATAAAAAGTCAATTAATATGAACGAGGTGTACACTGCTGCTGTGGGAA